>VXBT01004764.1:0-120675 GCA_013400235.1 Oriolus oriolus
CGGGACCTTGAGCGGAGTGTGATGCCTTGCGACGAAGGGGCTGCTCGGCACGCGTGGAATCGCGTCTGCAGCTGCGGAGGATCCTCGCCGTGCCCAGGGCGGTGGGATCGGCCGAGCCCGCAGGCCTCGGGGTCAGGGCGCCCGCACTGGGCCGGCATCACGTCCCCAGCGCTGCTGGAAAGGGAGGAGTTGGGGCTGGTGCGGAGGGAGCCCGTGTGTGGATCCGTACGGGACCGCCTGTGTGAGGGAGCTGGTGCCGGGCCGGCGGGGCTGCTGTGCCGTGCGCTCGCAATCGCCCCCTTAGGTCACAGCCTCGGAAGCACGAGGGCTAATTACGGGTACAAGCCTTGTGTGCACAGGGCTGGTTTGTGGCTGTAGCTGTTCAGCAAAGCTCCTCTAGCCTGGGTCTGACCGTGACTGTCAGTGCCTGGTGATGTTGAGGCCATCCGTTCTGCAAGGAGGCTCTGGAGGCTTCTCATGTGGCTGCCAGGCAAATATTTGACTTCTCTTACCGCTATGTCTGGAGGAGCTGTGGCCACTGCTAATTTTCTAGATGTGTGACCACAGCAAAAAGTTGAAAGAGTGCCCTGAGTTGAAAGCCTTCCATTTACAGAGATCTGATCCAATTTCATATCCCCATTCATTCATATAATTGTAGCTATTGTTCTTTTGTTTGGCTTTTTCTTTATATTGGGAAATACAAAGCTTGGCTTTGTGCTGATGCTCAGTCTGCACTAACGTTCGTTTTATAGTGGCAGACTTGCATTGCTGACAGATTCAAATTATGCCTAAAGTGTGCAAACAAGTTGCATCTACCTAATTAGGACAAATTAGAAATAAACTGATTTCATGGTGTGAACAGAACATAGTTGCTCTGATTTACTGTTTTCTAAGCTGGCTTCCTTAAACTGTTGAAGGGCTAAAGCTTTGTCTGCAATATCATAATCCTCTGCAGCAGATCAGGCTAGAGAAAAAGAAAAAAAAGTGGCTTTGCTCAGTCTGGAGAGAAAAAATGTCTTCACACTGCATCATATCAGCTCCGTTTTCAAAATACTGGTTGCTTCTACTTAGGATTCTAGAACAGTTTCATCACAATGTATTATCACAGATTGCTGAAAAGCATTGTTCTGAAATATTTTCAGGGTTTTTTGTTGTTTTAATAACGTCTGTTGGAGTACCTAGGTTTAATTAATCTCAATTGACGAGTGTGATGATGTTGACTTTTAAATAGCAACAGCAAGAAATAAGTAAGTTAGCAAAAACCGGAGTTTCATTTAGGTAGCTGTTACGTCTAGTGATGATGTTGTTTACTGGAAGATTGCTTAGTTCTCAGCTTCGGTGGTTGTAAAAATTATTTTCAAAAATCTGCAGTTCATGTTGCATTGTTGGTATCAAACCAAACTCTACAGTGAATGACTAGCTTAGGCTATAATTCAGTTAATTGTTATTTTATGGCTTTTAAATGGTTTATTTTTGCAACTGAAAAGAAAATTTGCCGCTGTGCTGTTTTTTCCCTGTGCTCCAGATACTGTTCTCCCAAAGTTCGACATTGACTTGGTTGTAGCACTGCTGAGGCAAGAAAATGCTAAGGACATCTGTGTCATCCAGCTATCTCCAGAAATAAAATACTGTGATTATTTTATAATTGTGAGCGGATTTTCAACACGACATCTTCATGCAATGGCAAATTACATGCTGAAAATGGTAAGACAGTTCTTGCTGCCCTCTCCGGGTTTTGGGAATGGTTTTGAATGTTGTGAAAGGAATTTCACCAGGATTACATGTGTAGGGATGTACCAGCTAAGATGAAACTGATGGCGTTGTGTCATTTAGTCCTGAATACATCTAGCAAGTAACTGTGGGTTTTTCCTTTAGCAGTGCTACACAAAATATCAGTAATATGTTTCAGAAACAGACTCCTCTTTATGCAGAACACTGAGGACATCGCAGTTGGGTGACTAGAACACGAGTGATGTGAGATGGTGTTGACAGCCTGTGTCTGCTTTTATTTTGGTCCAGCAAGCACCATTGCTATTCCCAGTCATCCAGAATAGCTTTATCTGACTGTTCCCAAACCCTAATCCTTAAAATTTCCACGTTCTCAGGTATATTGTAAGGCTGGAAAAAACATGGCCTCTTAAGAGGCTCAGGATCCCCTCATGAGCTTAAAGCAAACTGGTAGTTAAGAGTCACCCTGCTGTGCACGTGCTGCAGGAGAGGAGAAGCAGCAGCAGCAGCCATCCTTGCACAGAAATCCTGTCCTGTTTGGCTGTGGAAGAAAGAGAACTTTTCAGTGCAGAAATGGAGGTCAGAATAAAATTACAAGTAGAGCTTAGGGATGAGGACCAAGCTCAGGGAGGGAGAAACTTTATTGCCTGGGAAGAGCCATGCGACTGTTAAAAAGCACAGCCTGAGAAATACGACCAGCCCCCATCTCAGTCAGCTGTCTGTGCTTGGCCTGGAGTTTGCCTTCTCACCACCCACTTTTTTTCCCTTCCTGACCCTGTTTTTCCTTTCACTCTTGGTTTTACTTTCTTCTTTCCAGTCCCATTGGTTTCAGCTGTGAGACTGAAAGGAGAGCAGGAGAGATGGTTTAGCTTTTCAGGGCCTTTCTGAGCAGGTTAGGGGAGTTTCTTGTGTTCTGCGCAGGAACTGATGCATCTCTGCAAACCAAAATTTTGCCCTAAGCTGGAAGTTGCGTTGATGTGATTTGAGTATACTAAATCGAAGTGCTTAATATGTACTCCACTGCTTGTATAACTTGCTGGTCTTAATAGCTTTACCTTTCCCCCCAGACCAGGAGAGATCAGTGAATACCACCTACCCTGCAAAAAAATGGCTGCACCCTCTGGTGGCTGTAAAAGCAGCAGCTTGGCAAGGGCAGAGCCTCTTGGGAGACAAGGTGTTCCAAGAGGGCATCCTGAGAAATTGAGAAGCCTGGGCAAGTACTTGGGAGTGGCTGAGCTCAACTCACACTGGAAGTTTTCTAGGTAAAAAGTAGCTGAAGCTAAAGATGTAAAGCAGAGCAGGTGCTCCAGAGTGCTGCCAGGCAGCTGGTAAGCTTTAGTACCATTCCTAAACCCATATGATTCACTCACAGTAAAACACAGAGGTGTTCAGGTGTAGCACGAGATCTTCATGCTTTGCTTGCAGGAGCTTGTAAATGGCAAAACCCCACATCCCCATCTGGTTTCATGTTAGAGGAGGAAGCTAACACTTGGCTTTATTGTCATCTGTTCACCTTACACAGCCTCTAAAGAGGAGGCTTGGAAACTTGTACCAAGTATCAGCCTTTGCAACATAATGGTAGCTGATGGCAGTGCACACAGGGCTTTTTAGCACTTTCAGAAGACTGTTGGAGTCTTTTGAAGATATCTCACAAGCCATCTTACAGAAAGGAGGGTAGAACTGGTTCTGAGTTAACATTCTGGAAGTTTTCCATACTGGTTTGCAAACTAGGGCCATTACCCAGCAGCTAACATTGTGTGGAACAACCAGGAGCAGCTGCATTTTGTGGTAATTGCATTCCCAGTGAAGTGGGACTCATTTGCCAGCCAGCCATGCTGGTACATGTTATTTTGTGTTCTGTCTTCCATGGCAGAAAGGACTGTTGGAGCCATTTCTATCGATACTCCATGTAGAGGACCAAGTAGGTTATGGCCAGGTCTGAAAGTGACTGTACTTCAGCCTTGAGTTGTCACATTTTTCCAGCTCTGGTGGGTGCTTGGGTTCTTCATGTACTGGTTGGGGAGAGCTGAGCCTCTCAAGCTGCCATCTACGAAAGCCACCATGTGCTGCATGGGGAACTACCCACTTTCCCTGGCTGACTGTGTGCAGTCCTGCTTTGAGCTGCCCCCTCCCCTCTCCCACAGCGGTTCCCAGGTGGAAACCTGGGTGCTGGTAATGCTTCCCCCCAGCTTGCAGCAAGTTTTAGGCATGTACCCTCAGGAGACAGGAGGCTGGTTTGAGTGCCTTCCTCGTGGCAGGGGATGAAACTTGGTTTTGCCCCACTCCCTTCCATCTGAGAAGATAATAAACTCAGCATCTC
Organism: Oriolus oriolus; assembly: GCA_013400235.1. Taxonomy (NCBI): domain Eukaryota; kingdom Metazoa; phylum Chordata; class Aves; order Passeriformes; family Corvidae; genus Oriolus; species Oriolus oriolus. The sequence goes on from VXBT01004764.1 coordinate 4,049, forward strand.
CATTTCTGTGTCCTCAACCTGCCAGCATAAACCACCAGTGGAAGGTATCAGAAATAAAACCTGGTGGTGGTGGCAGCTATACGGGCCCAGTAACTGAAAGACTACTGTAAGCAGTTGTATTTAGTATTCAACTTGATAAAATATACCTACAAAATTCTTGGACAACTGTATGGGAATCCAGAGCATTAGGAGTTCAGATTTTGGTACTAAATCCCATTGAAAAATTTGTACTTCTAGTACTGCAAGTGTATATTAACCTTTTTCTTTTGTGCAGGCCCCAGAACCAGCATGAAGTAATCTAACCCATTTAAGCTTTAAAACAACTCAGCAAAGTCAAGCTTCTCTGTTAAGTTTGAGTGCTTTTGAATAAATGCAAAAGACTTAGTTTTCTGCCATTCCTTTTTTTCTCAGTACAAGCATCTCAAAGAAGAAAGTGGTCCTCATACTCAGATTGAAGGAAAAGAGACAGATGACTGGCTGTGCATTGATTTTGGTAAATATCTGAATCTGAGAAAAACAAAGTTTGCATGAGCTCTTTGCTAACAGAAGCATCTCACCATGAACCCTGATTGCTGTGGAAAGTTCACAATACTCTGCTGTTTGGGAATTCCAATGGTTGCTTGAACTCATTGAGATATGAAATGATCTTCCACTAAATATCTTTGGCACTGAGAAAAAACAGTAACCACTCTTCAGTGGCTAAAACAGGTCCTAATAAATTTAAGATAACAATAGTGGGGGAAAAATGCTGCTTCAGTCAGTTTCCTCAGGTTTCTGTAATCTGTGTTTGGGTAAATGGGAGCTCATTGTACACTGCCATACTAGTGAACTATTGAACAGACTTTTTCACTGTCCAGATCATACCATGACGTGGGGTAAAACATCAGTCCTAAGAAACTGACTTTAATTCTTTACTCTACAAGTGTGAAACTCTACACAAATATAAAAGACTGCATTCAAAAAGCGGTTCTCCTTTACTGGTACTTTTAGAATCTCACCCCCTGGCTTGGTGTTTTGACCTAAAAGAGTGCATGTATGAGTGAGGAGCAGTGCAGCCACTGATGTTAAGCCGTGATTACTTAACTGCAATAATTATTGACAGTAATAACTGAAAATCAATTGGAATTTAAGGGCATAACTGCAAAAAAGTGCATTACACGAACACTGGAATTAACATTCTCAACTGTTGTTTGCACAGAGTTAATGAAACCAGAAAAACTTACTACATCAAAGTTTGGACCTATTTCATTGTAAAAACCACCTGAGAAGTGTGAGCAACACACCTAGGAAAAATTACTTGGCTTTACCTGAATGTTGTTGGCAATACAAGAAAGCTGAAAATCCATCTGTTACCTTGGGGGACTCTTCCAAGTAAAATTCCTTTTGACTTTCTTCTGTCCCATAGAAGTGATAATTTTGGTTTGGAGTCTTGTAATAGTGTCTTGTTTTAAAGTACTGTGCCTCATATCTCGTTACTGTAGTCTTGGAGTCTTTTGAAGGACTGACCAGTTCCTAGCACTACTTGAGAACTGGAAGCAGCAGCTTAGGAAGAGACCTTTATCATCTGACTTGTGTCTAGCCAGAAGGCGGGTGGAAGGCTTGAACTCTTTGCTCAGCTGAAGGTGTAGCAGTGCTTTACTGTTCCCATTAATTTATTGTGAATTTCTGTTCTGGGCAGGTAACATAGTGGTGCATTTCATGCTGCCAGAGACACGAGAAGTTTATGAACTGGAGAAGCTGTGGACTCTTGGTCCCTACGATGACCAGTTAGCACAGATGACTCCACAGTCCCTGCCGAAAGACTTTATTTTTGGACTGGCTCCTAACAGCAGTGATCATCTTGAGACAAGAACTTAAAGCAACTACTGTGTGGAAAGAGAATGAGTGTGCCTGAATCATACAGTTCTTGGGAACTGAGTAGTCAGTACAAAACAGTGTTTTTACTGGATGTGCCTAGGTAGAATTCTGAACAAGCTAAAGTGAACAGAATCGTAGAATCATTAAGATTAGAAAAAAACCCTTAAGGTAAGAGTCCAACTCTTGATAAAGAGTTGAAATGATAAAGAAGGAATCCTATCAGAGCTTCCCAGGGGAGCCACTGTCGTAGTGGAGTTTGCAATGAGAAGAGTGGGGCAAAGACAGCTGCTTGAGCTGGAACTCATGCTCAGCCTCTAGAGTAATTGTTTTTCTAATATCTTTGAAAGACACCCTGTAGTGGCACTGCAAAACAGACTGGAGTGCTGCAAGGAAAAACTGAAGTAGTACAGTTGAGATGACGCTTCTTGTGTTAAGCCATTTGCTTCTGGTCACAATAAAGCAAGTCATGGTCTGAAGGAGGACAGAAAACAGACTGGTGTTACTGAGTACATAAAAGCCAAGAGCAGCAGTGACAAATAAATGTGCTTTGAGTTATCAGAACAGTAAATCAGTTTTCCAGCCAAGGCAAACCTGGTTTTAATAATAATAAAAAAGCCCCAAACTGAAGTGCTTCAATTACTTGTTTTCATGTTAAAGCATTCAGCTCATTCTGCGTGTGCGGTTGACTCCTCTCCTAGTTTTCCTCTCACCTACTTTCTGAAAAGGGACACTGAGACAACACACTATAGCAGTGAAAACCTTCAACTCCGAAGTGGGAAAAAGTAGTTCTATAGGAAGCCCTTGGTCACTGAGCATTACTTGCTGCTAATGGACTGTTCAGCACTTTCAGAAGTCACTGTGCAGCGTGTTCTTAGCATGACTGATGCATGGTCTGATAACCAGTTAGAAGAGCTTCAAGGTGGTAACCATCTTGTCTGTGTAAGACAAGATGCTTTTCTCTACTACAGGACAGGGGTTTCGTCACTGGATTGGGATCTCTTCCGCCTGGAGAAGTTTGCTCTGCCATGTATCAGAAAGCAGAAACAGGAGATCCTGAGGATAATCACCCTTTTCTCCCCACAGCCCCACAAATTACTGCGAGCCCTGACTGCATCTATGCCCTGCACAGCAGCTGCTGTTTGTAATGCTCAGAGTGAGCCTGGTTTTTGTGCTTGTAGCTGTGTTGTTCAGGAGGAAGTATGTGTGCTTGTTTAAAAAAACCCAAACAAACAAAAACCCACTTCTCCCTCTATTTCACACCATGTTTTCTTGCTGTGTCTAACCTCTGTTCTTTCAGGAATGACTGCCTCCAAGTTCACCTGCTCTTTGATACAAGGCAGCAGATAGTTCTGCAATTTAGCAAAGGGTATTTTTAAAGTGTAGTTAAACCATGCAGATAAAACATCTTTGACCACAAAACAAATATTTTGTTGGGAAATATAACAGCAGAGAAAGGTCTTCAAAATGCTTCATGATACTTCTTTAAAGTATCATGGGAGAAAGATAACCTTGCTTGTCTTACATCCTGATGGGTTCTAAATCAGGCATTTCCTCCTAGGAGGGATGCGTTGGAGTAACTTTGACTCATTCCCTGAAACATTTGCCTTTTACTGCTGCTGTGGATAAGGATTATGTGATGAATAGAGGTAGGTTCAGCAAACATTATGCCATTATGAACCCACATTTAGTAACCAGAACCACATACAGTATCCTGTCTGAAAGAGCAGTAACAAAAGGGGTACCCAGAAAAGAGCAGTAAAAGAGGGAACAGCTGTGTGAACAGGCTAGGACTCTTAGAGGTGAGAAGGGGTACTAGTCTGTAAGACAAGACAAAAAAATGAAAACAGGAGACAAAACCCAGTAAAATTAACAAGTGTAACTCAGTTGCCAAAGCATATTGTGAAAAGGAGTTCTATGAACATCCACTGATTGCTATTAAACAATCAGAACTGCCAGCTCAGAGAAAGAACTTGGTCCTCATCCATTTAATAGAAGCATTTCTGATCTCTGCTGAGCTACTGCAACACCCCAACCACGTTACCTGCCAGCCTAGGTGAGACTATAGCCTGATAGCTTTCCTAGGAAGCTGGGACATAGGAATTAACCCAGACAGCCTGGATGATCGGTGCTTTGCAACACTAAAGCCCCTTTGAAAAGAAAACATTTGGGAATGATTTCAGTTGGATAGATCAGGTGATTTCTGGGTAAAATTAAAACACCAAGCAGCTTGTGCAATCAGTCTGTAGCTTCAGCATTCAGTTCTTCTGGACGGGTACATGTGGGCTTGGCTCTGTGAAGGATCCCTTGAGATGAACAGGAGAAACCACTAAGTGAAACTTTTGTCATCACTTGTCTGATTTCCTGCACTGCATCTGAGTAACTTTTGTTTTCAAGCGGTGTTTGTGTCCTTCACTTGAGCTAACATTTCTGTTACAGCCCAGCTTGAGTGCTTTCTGAACAGTTTTTCATGTTTGTTTAAGAATCCTACACACTAGTGCCATATCAAGCCCAGGCTGTCTTGCACAGCACACATGCTCCGTTTAATGGAAACTGATACAAAGAGCGCATGCCTTGGAAATTGCAGATTAGGAATAAAAGCTCTGGAAGGTTAGAAGCAAATAAAAATGTCACGATTAAGCAAATGCTTAAAACAGTCAGGGGTTGAGCTGTCACAAATGCACCAGCACTACAGAGCAAGGCTTGACTTTTTATGTTGCTCAAATGACAGGGTGCTTGTTCTGAGAAGAAAGCTCGATACTAACATGGAGAAATGAGCTTAGGGTGCCCTGTGAAATGCGATACTCTGTGCAGCACCTTCTACAGACATAATTTCTTCAATTCCCTCTTTCCGCTGGTTGGTCCCAGGAAATGAGCTGTGAAGACAAGTAGGAGGGTGCACTAGTTTGGAAAACAAGTTGGGTTTTCCAGTTCTCTTTAAAAAGATACAGAATTGTGTAATTCGTGATGGCTCCTTCATTCCCCAGCTCCTCCCTCTCACGTGAAAGCATTTACCAGTTAAACATCTGGTCTCATTTCTACTCCAAATAATGTTAACAAGGATCTAAATGGAGGGGTGATACCACCTCACTGGCAAGTGGGGTGGTCATGGTTGGGGTGAGACACAGGTTGCCAGCTCATGTGTTTGCCAGTGTGGCTGGTTCTGTCTGTCCAAGCTTCTAGGGCCGCATTCATTACAAAGTTTCATCACTCCAAAACCACTGCAGTAAAGACTGGGTAAAAAACTGCCTCCCTTCTCCTCTCCCCTCGCCTGCAAAAAAAATTTACTGCATTTCTGATCTCCTTCATGTTTGCAGTGACTGTCAGAACTGTCGAGTCCACATTCCTTCCACAGCAAATCAGCCTAAGTGAATGGTGCAAGGCAAACCATGAACCATGGGTTGTCCTACAGACTGTATGGCATTGTTAGATGGGAGGGAGAAGATGAATTACAAGCCACAGAAGTCACTGCTTGGTTTAGGAAGTGCAAACATAACCTGGCTGTCCTAGCAGCTATGGAAGACCTGTAGGTTACTGTTCATCCTTATCCAGTTATTATGGACAGAAAACCAGCTTGATCACAGCACCGCAAATACTCGGGACAGTCTGTCCCTGTGCCTCATTAATTTAAAAAAACACCACACAACTTTATCTGATGATAGGAGTTAAACTCTTTATTCCATTCAGAGGCATCTGGCAAGTAGAGCTGCATTGGGGGGCACATTACAGATGAAAAATGATCCATACTTTGTGGATATTGAAATCATTTACAGTATTTACTTTCTAGCTATTCCCAAATACTCCAAATTACCAAGTCTCAATTGAAAAGAAAAACATGAGATACCATATTAAGTCTAGAAATTTAAGAGAGATGACAGTATTTAAATCAGCAGATGCAAATGCAGCGCCTATCTGTAAAGTAATTTTTAATGGAAAATAATGAAGTCAAATCCTTCTCAAATGTTAAGAAAGGAACGTCCGACTGACTTAAGCCTCAACAAAAATTAAAATGCTATGTACTTTTCATACTTCAGTAATTTTAAATTCATTGTAAGAAAAAAAATAATCCTAAAGGCTAGATGAAGGTCACTGTCAAAAAAGGAAAAGAAACTCATTTTTCTTTGCTAAAACTACAACATAAGTTTGTGGTTTTTAAACCAATTAGTAAAGAAGAGATGCAGGAAAAACACTTCAGACCATTTTCAAAATTATCTAATCTGTACAACAATGATCTTTGGGAAAATTATCTAGTCTATGTAGTAATGCCTCTATTTCAACATGAACCTAAGAGGTAGATAACAAAATGATGAAACAAATGTTTTTGCTCGCTGTGCCCCTCAAATCAGTGCAGCATGGTGATTCTGATCATCTCATGCACAAAAAAACATCACAAAAAAAGGTTCAGAGGTAATAGCATGGCTCTGTCGACCACACACACACAGGCGCGCACGCGCACACACACACACACAGCAGTCTTTATGCACCATGTGTTGCCACATTTTTTTTTTTCTTAAACTGAGGTAGACTGAAGTTTATTGTAGAAACTTGAATGTGTCACTATTACCACAATCATCATTCAAATTACATTTGGAAATTAAAAAATTTGGTAACTTTCCTGTTATCCCTGCCTTTTGACATTTTTTTGTTCTCCTCTAATGGTTGGTTGCAGAACGTGCATAAATCCTGCTGCATCTATTATAAGCCAGGCTAGAGAGGTTGTTGTTTTGTTTGTTTTTTTCTTGTAATCATTTTCAAAACCTTCAAAGTGGCTTAGTGTGGCCCATAACAGCGGCTGGATATGTAAACTTAGCCTTTCATTATCTTTCAATGTGATCAAACACTGTTTGACCTTCCCCCGTCGTGGTAACTGAAAGCAGTATGATGTGATCTGCAGACAGCAGAGACCCTCCTGGCCTCAAAAGTGCTCCAGCAGATCAAGTGTTCTATCAAACTGAAGATGAAGCTTGCTCTTTGAACAAAATGGCAAAGTCCAAATGGGCTGCAAATGGTTAAATGTAGCATTATTAGGTAGTGATGGTCAAAGGCACAAAGGGTTCATGCATTCAATCAAGTAGCACAAAAAAAAAAATTCAGCCTCTTGCAGCCTTCTAAATTTTTCCCCCAACCCCAGCCTCTTGCCATCACTTCCTTGTCCTGTTCCCAAAAAAGTACCGTCACAAACTTTTTCATCCCATCTTAAAAGAAAACTAAACGGCATTGCTGCTATCAGAATGTTGGCATCATTCACTATCTTTTGAACATTCACTGAATTTTTTTTTTAAACAAATGATGGTGTTGAAGCCCTCAGGAAATCTGAGGCTGTGTTTTTTTTACCCACCTTACTCCCATCAGCCAGCAGCTAGAAGTGCTCTACTATATTTTTCCCCGATAAGTCTGTAGTACTCCTGGCTGGTGGCTGATCAAATTTTAATTTTTTTTAAAAAAATAAAATGCTCAAGAACTATTAGCTTTATAAAGTATACAAAATACCAAAAAAAAAAGCAAAAAAGGAACAATTTCTCATTGAGGTACTAAATGCCTGAGGTAGTTTAGTAAAATGCATATTTATCTTTTTATGCCCTGGCCAACACCATTCAACACTTCCCTTAGGTTATTCATGGCAGTGTTATGTAAAAATGCAACCAAATTCTTTTTAAAAAATGCCACTTGTTTCAACATTGGGACTAACACTTAAACTCTTGTCAATACCCTTGCTCTAACCCTAGCCCACCCACAATCCCACCCTCCAAATGTGTTTCTTCTTTTACAACTGGACCTATAAGAGCAATGCCTTTTCTTTTTTTTTTTGTTGGTTTTTTCTTTTCTTTTTTTTTTTAACCAGTGAACTCAGAAGAGAAAGCTTCATTAAACCAAGTTCTAAAATTGTTGGGGAATAATAAGAACAATAAAAAAGACTAACGAGTTTATGTTAAATTGTGAGAATAGAACAAAAGGGAAGTGAAGGGGTCCTTATTTTAAAGCTGGGTTTCAAAAGTTTGAGAGAGCCTAAAGAATACATTCTCAGAGACAGCGTTCAACGGTTGCCTGGTCCTCGAACAGGTGATTGGCTTGGTGGATCTTCTGCATAAATCTTCAACAGGTGCTCACCACCCGTCTCTCGTCGCACAGTCTGTCTTTGGTCTGGCATCTGTCTCTGATGGGCCATTTCCTAAACCTTTATTTTCGTCTTGGCTGAGGCTGTCCGCTTTGCAATGTTTTTTGCTGTTGCTGCTGCCTTCTTACCTGAGCCAGTATTTCCTGAATTTTTCTCTGAGCAAGCTGAAGGACACAAAGAAGAAACACAACCCATCATGATGCCATGCTGCAGTGACTGATGGTTACAACCAACAAGAGATGGTACTGGGATTAAGAAAATCTGGAATGACTAAATCCCTAGTACTGACAAGATTACTTGTTAATTAAAATACGCTTGGGATTAGTCATTATGTACAACCCAAATTTTAATTTTACTTCTTTTCCACCTACCACAACTACTTGCACGGTCAGTTTTCACATCTGTAATATAGAAAGTGTGAGAATAGGGACTACTACCAATTTTGAGATTATTGAAGCTACAGCCTTCACTTTACTCCTCTGGAAATACTAATCATTTATAAGAACCACTGTTTTAATAAAGAGCCTCCAATTTTTTTCACACTAGGGTATCCAGAAGGTCAGACTTACAGGACTTCCCAGCCCCCCAGTCTCCTTTCTGAGCTACAAGTCAACTGTAGCAAAGTATCAAAAGGAATGAGTCTGAGTTAAGTGAAGGAAGGAATCTTGTGATCCTTTTCTTTATGATATTAAATCAACAGATTGGGCAATGTGGACAAATTACATATATGGGTGCAGTTCTTTCCAGATACTCTGGGATGGCTTGTGTCTGTTGCTTCTGAGTTTCAGCCCAATCACAACTTGGGTTTTCTTTTGCTTTGAAAGTTTTAGCAGTGCCAGAGCCTGCATAAATTGACAGAAGAATTTAAGGAGGCTGTTTTGCATATGTAAACGTGCAGTATTGTTATAAATCTCTCTCACAGGGCATGAGGAAAGTTTTTTTGCAGCAAGACAACCAGAGAAGCCTGGCAAGCAGTTCTTTCTGTATCCTGAGCAAAGTCTTCCATCCCTTGGCTCCAGCACATGGCTATAAAAGAAAGACCATGGAAACATCAAGGCAATACAGAAAATCCTTGCAGTCCTCCTACCTGGCATGCATAGAAGTGACCAGTTATTTTCACAACCACCTGATCATTTTCATCAGGTGTCTGGTCACGAGGGACTACAACTTCTGCACTTGTCAAGTTTTGAAGCTCATTTACCTACAAACAGATAGTAGAAGTCAGAAAACTTTAAACTAACAAATGTTATACAGCCACCAAGCCTCAAAGATACCGACCACTGAAACATCATCCTCTAAGCTACATTTCTAAAAACCCCTCACTAACAGAAAGCATCTTTATGCAGCAGTGTGCACTCTGCAAGATGAGCCTCTTGTGTCTCTTAACATAAATTAGCACCAAGTCCTCTGGGTTTGTAGAAGTGTTTTAAAGACTAAATACAACACACAGAAGGTGTTAAATACATGACTTAAAAAAAGCAAATAGATGCCACAGTATTTACAGTTGAATTTAAAAGTGTAAGGTCAGAAAAATCATATAATATAGGGAAGAAAAATGCCAGAGTATTTATACACTTTTCCTTCAAAAACCTCCATGAGATGGAGAACTTCAGACTGAACAATGAGAAGTTCTGTTTGTTCAAATTATTTTCAGCAGCTTATCAGGCTTCCTATGTGTTAAGTAGAGGTAAGGTTAGAGTCTTTGTCTCATTTACACTAATTTTATTTTAGAAATGCTTGTCATTGTGTAATTAATGTTTTAGATGAACAGCTTCTCAGACATGTTTGTCCTTAAACCTCTTACCACTGCAAGCAGTGGAAGAGGCCATATTGCCTCCTGACACTTTAACCTAAAGACCCTGTTGCACTCAGGATGGACACCCAAGACTGAACCATGTCTTTGCAAATATCATCTAGCTCCTGACTTAATACTATGTGAAAACACTAGAGCACCAGCAGAGCACCAGCACCTTCTGAGGACTGAAAAGTCTCAGTTATTTTATACAACCAACTGAGCCTAAGAAATGCCATCAATTTAACTGAAACAAAGCTAGATACACTTTTTTGGTAATATTGAGGTCTGAACATGTCTTAAATTCCTACCACTTATTTAGAAATGAAATAAATCATTCTAAGATTGGCTTCAACTCCACAGCAGAAGAAAGGAAATCTTAACAAGTACACCTAAGAAAATAGCTCCTGCTTTAATGTAACATCAAAGAATTAGTTTGGCTAAAAGTTTAAGCTTTATGTATATATACACACCAGATTGTGAAACACAGCTGAGCAACACTAAGTTTTCTTTCAGCTACTTACTGTTTTGCCTCCTTTACCAATAACTCTACCAGCAGCATAGGATGGCACTTTTATATGAGCCTCAAGTTTCACTTCTTCTTTAGGTCCAAAGAAATTTTCTTCTTTAAGTTTTCCATAGATTCTCCCTTGAGCCTGCAAAATTGCTTTCAGTTAGAGAATGTTCTTCTTGGAATCTAGTTAATGACAAGAAATTCCACAGAAAGGAGACACAATCCTGACGAAGTGTTTTCCCTAATAAATACACTATTTTTTCTAAAAGAAGTCTTTGTACCAAACTAGGAAGCACACCACTGTCCACCTTTAAAGATTACTTGACAAACCAGGGAACCACACAGTTCAATAGGGATCATTATTATTCTGCTTTTCAGTAGAAATATTGCTTTTGAAAGAAACTATCGCATTTCTGTAGAGGTAAAGGGTGGTGGAGAGAAGAACAGTCAGGCTGAAGTTTATTACACCCAGAAGCACAAAATGCAATTAATTGACTCAGAAACCCATTCTTTTAAGGATACTAAACTAAAAAAGCCACAACACCCCCAACAAGTCATGGGATAAAGACTCCAATTGGAGCAAACAGCTTGCTTTTACAATCCATTACAACATATTGTTTAAAAAAAATAAATTTGCACTTGCTCAATTTTCCAAAGTAGAGAGTCAAACTGCCCAGATCTAAAATAGTACCATGGGAACAATATTATTCCAACCAGCACACAGTTCTTTTTCCTGGGAAACACACAAGTGCCAGATAGCAAGAAGAATGTCCACTGAGAGTAAGGGGGGTTTTTTGCTGGTTTTTAAAATTTGCTGACTTTTAAACACATTTACTTCCTTATTCACAGCTGTTCATCAGTGAATTCACAAGAAATAGTAACCAGAGCCTCTACTCTGTGGCTCCTAGATGCTTCAAAAGAGCTTACATTAGTGCTGAATTATAAAGAAAGATGGGATGTGGACTTTTTTTAAAAAAATATTGTAGATAGTCTTCATAACATAAAATCTTTCAGTTCTTGAAAAGGTCTTCAGGAAAGGAAACAACCTAACTAGGCTCCAAGCTCCTTCGCAGTTAAATGGTGGCTGAAATGTGTTGTCTGCACCAGATTCCACGTCACTTTCGTATATCCCAGATCCAAGGTAACACAGTCATGCATGAATAGTGGTGTCACAGGGATGCCTGAGCTCTAGAGAGCACTGCAGGAGAGGCTCTGAACAGTGGCATGTCCCCTTCCCACGGCCTTGCTAACAACTAGTCCCGCACACTGCAACATCCTCAGGCTGCAGCAGCTGAGGAAGAAAGGGATGCAGTCACTGCAGCTACTGTGGACTTGAATCACAGACAGCAGAGCACAATGGAGTAAGGAAAGGATGCCAAAGTCACAGGCTCTGGGGTAGCACTGCCTCTCCAAGAGCTCATTACTCATCTGAGCAGCAGCTATTCCCTCTTCAAGTTGTTGAGCTCCAGTTTACGTTCTTGGTGCCCCAACAACCACTGTCCCAAGACAGGAGACCCTTCTTAACCAGAGTTTAAGGAGAACACTAATGAAGCGTGGACCTGGCCGTAAGGCCAGCTTCAGGTTAGCAGTGGTGATAAAAGGAAGGACTGAGCTCTGCCCATCCCAGTCAAGAAGGCATTGCTCAAAGAGCAGCTAAAAGACTACAAGGTCTGGAGCTGAATGAAGCCCCAAGGGATAATCCCTTTCCTTCATAAGACCAGCATACTCAGGAGCATTGACTGCTACTACATTGATGCAGCTTTACAAGCAGAGCCCAAGTGTTAAGTAGGGACTGATGGATGTGGTTTTAACCTATGTATGGGGTGCAGAAAAGGGACACTTTCCTCCTTGCATGATCCAGGTTGGAGAGAAGAGCTGCCAGAAGAACTCTGTGACACTCCCAGTTTATCCTGGGGAGGAAACCTGGGAACAAGCCTTTGCCTATACAAAAAGTTAAGATAAGGGATGCCCAGATTTCCTTGAGGGTGAGTCCACTGATACCTGATGAAAACAAGGAGTAGCCCCGGTATCTGACCTTGTGCTGACCCCGAACAGTATGAGTACCCAATATGTGAAACATCCCATGTGGCCAAGCCCACATGCGCACAGAAAATACCAAGGAGACAGAGCTTCAGAGTCGTGCTTTGCCTTCAATAGCATCTCAAATGCATATGGTAACCGAGTAACAATCCCAAACGCATGTAGTTTGTTATTACCACTGCAAAATACCTGCCCTGATAATTTTCCAAAAATCCTAAAGGCATTAATGTAACTGACACCCCTAGAGTTTGTGCACCTCCTTCTTGCAAGATGCTCTGAAGCAAAAATACAAAGTCAAAAATGAGAGCAGGCAAGAAAATGATGTCAGGATATAAACTCTCAAGTGACGTTCTACCTGCTCTGGGCCTCATCTCCAGGCCAGGCTGCTGCACTGAGCTGCCTGCATCACTCCTAGCACTGTCAACTCCTTTTGGGGTAACTACATTTATCCCTTATTTCAGGCAGAAGGCCACTCTGGAACTCAATTTGAACACAGAGGGGATAATCAGGTTGAGTATCTCCTTGTAGTTGTACTGGAAATACAATTAGAAATCTTGCATTTATCTGTAGAGCTACCCAAAAAGCATTTTCCATTCGGCACAAAACAGCAACCTGGGAAGACTTGATTTCATCTTGTCAGCTTTGTTATTTCAGTTAAGCACATAAAACTGTTGCACATATTAAGACAGATTAAAAGACTCAACTCAAAGGTGTTTGCAGATGGAAGAGAAATTTAGGAATGTAATATGGCCATATTTTTATGCTAGACTTGATTCCTTCTTACATGAAACACCTACCAGTTTTCAGATGACCAGAATGTGGCCTCTAATAGTACTGTATTACTCATATTCCTATGAGACACCTTTCAGCAAAAGGAAAGCAAAACCCAAGTGTTTTCTAAAATTCTGAATAAAGCGTGCTTGGAACCAAGAGTTTTGTTCTCAATATTGTCCCTTATGGTCCAAAGGCCACTACATACTGACAAGTTTTTATATGTTGTACCTTGAACTGAGCTTCTGGAGGTCCAGTGATGATAACCATTCTCAGCTTAGCATCTGGTCCTTCAGCAGGGGCAATCTGGAATGGATAAACATAGCTATTGGTAGCTGTCTTTTGAAGGAATAGTTTAAAGCCACCTCCTCCCCATTTCAGTCTCACATTCTGTTCAGGAGTGAAAAATTATTCGTTACAGCAGCAGCATCACACTTCAGTCATGACGGGTTTGTTCTCTTTAAAGTGCATTAATTAGCTGTAATGAAATACGGAGAAACTGGCTAAACCACCATAAGCAAATTTACTTCTGAAAATTAAAGACACAGCTACTCATCCACATATGGCAGAATCCCACACGGCATTTTCATGTGGCTATGAGTGATGTAAGACATGTAGCCTTCAAAAAGACAAATCTGGTTAATAAACTGAGATTCTCATCCCTACCCGCTAGCTTGAATAGTCTTTCTAACAAGTTTTGCTCATTAGCAAAAGCTTGCATCCATTCCCCTGAGAACAGAAGATCGCTTTACTCTTGTAACTCATCGGATCCAAAACATTCCTCTATACCGGACAATGTGCGACCCAAATAAAAACTCAGCTCCACCAGAGCTGAGACAGAGACGCCTGTAGGGTCTTTAGCAGTTCATGTCACCACAACAGTAAGATTTCTGTGGGTGTTGTTCTCAGACTCCAGTGGCATTGAATAATTCAAACTAGCCTCTGACATTCCGAATGAATCTTTTGTTTATCACAACTGACATTTCCATTGTTGCATCTAGTATTACATAGCTGCTGTTGAATGAGCAATATATTAAACACTACAGAATTTCATCTCAGCTGTTGGTATAGGGATGTTATTCATATTTAACAGCTGTAGTTTATTTCAGACAAATTACCAGTCACCAGGCATCATTTTCACTAAAGAATTTTGCTAAGGAAAGTTTATAACATTATTCATATTGTACCCTACGACGGAGAAGGCATTATACACTAGTTATCTGGTTTGCATATCTATTTTTCATTATTTATGAATTCCAATTGGATATATCTAAAAATACACATTAATTTTACAGCAGTACATTTATGTGACATGACATGGTAAGAACAAGCACAGACTAAATCCATTCATTCTTTGGAACAAGTATTTTAGAGGGGCAAAATTTCAGGGCATGTTTAGAGGCAGCTGACTGAACAGAGTTCAGCCTGACAATTGTCATTCGTGTAAAGTGGACATTGTAGTTTGTCTCCCAGTCTCCTCTCGTTTTCTTAACGAACACCAGCACGCTCATTAAAATTTTAGGAAAAATATTTTCCATCAAGCTTTCATTACATCTTATATGTGTCTAAATGTTCTGGGGCACATCTTGCTTTGATTTTATCTTAGAATATCCTGTTCTCAGAAGCTGAGGTAAAACATGGCTGAGGGCTGCAAAAGAAACATATACCAACTAACATTTCAATGTCTAAAGGGGTAATCTGAGAGAATTCTGCGTTAATTTTGTCTGTCTGCCCTTGGAAAAAGTAGTCACATATGTACAAATAGTATACAAGTGGTGACTTTAACTTCTGCGATTAAACAACTTTAAATTCTTGACCAGAAAACAACCAATCTTCCATACGCCAAGCCACAAACTGACAACTTCATACACCCAAGCCCCAAAAGGTTCATCTTTCATCAGGAAGGGCTGCTCTGGAAAGAATTTGTAACCAAGGAGATGACAGTGGTTCACAACAGGTCCCTGCAGTGTAGCATAGGGTGGGCAACAGGAAACTGAAATCTCTGCCTGGCTCTTTTGCTGAATAATTGAGTCTGCTGGGGTCCCACACTGAGCCTGCATTGCCAAGCAGTGACCCCCAGCACTGGGACACAACCTGAGCTCAGCGATAGCACCTCTGAGGTGGCAGCCTGAACACTGCAGCCTCACACAGGACCACAGTGCATCTGCAGGTTGGTCTTACATTGCGGCTGATGAGTTGCACCAGATCTACAAAGCTCAGCCTGAGCACAGAGAAGATGCAGGCGGATGTAAAGCGCTTTCAGCTCTAACAAGCTACAGCACAACTCAAAACAAGAATTGTGCACGGTCTTACTTCCTCCACGAAGTATGGTTATTGCAGTGTGGCAAGTTAAAAGTTACTCAGGCAGCACTCCCTCCAACTCTATGCTAAAAGCACAGATTCCTTGATTCACAATTTATTATTTCGTTCCAAAGTTATGAGAGGGGGCAGGTGGTCAACATGAGGGAAGGTTAGAAGTTTTGAATAATTTACCCGTTGCCATATTTAATACTTTCACACAGAAGCAAGCCTGATGCTCCACAATGTTTTTCCAGATAACAGGTGATACTGCATTATTTTAATAGATAAGTACACATACAGCTTCCCAATTTAGCAAGCACACCCTGTATCTGTACACTTTTGTTAAGATTTAATCTCATTTTCACAAAAAGTTTCTTTACTTTATTCTTAGTGAAGGAACAAAAGACCAGAGCTTGAGAAAACTTTTATCTGAATTTAAATTAATACAGAAATGTTAAATGCATGGGGTAGAGGGGTGCCAGCCAGTGAGGAAGCCTGAGGCCACTGTTAGCCAGATGCATGAGAAACACTGGAAACTCCCTTTCCACTAAACTCTCTTCCAAGGACCAACTGAAGAACTAGTTTGGACGGATTCTTGGAGGTCCAGGTTGTTTCACATTTCTCTCTCCACCTAGCAGCAGCTTCCATACACTGCCTAAACTTTAGATACAAACTGTGGGAATGGAGAGGGGAAGAGGAAATACGTGTGATACATCACAGCCCCATGCAAGATGGATTTGATAAAGAAATGTTGACACCTCTCACTTTCTTCTGTTTCATTTTTCCCCTAAAAATATGATTATTAGTGCTCAACTAATGTAAACCATCTGGGTAGTACAACTGTTTAATATTCTGCTGAAAAAGGATGGAGTTGGGCACTGTGTCATTAGTTGACTGGCCAGTAAATGGATCAGCACTCGGCAAACCACACACAAGACTCATTCATCAGGGTTTCCCAATTATTTTGCTCTGCATACTTAGATGAACAGCTTCCAAGCCAAGCTCAGCTTCACCAAGCTCAACTCAGCATCGCCAGCTCCTGCCCTGTGCCCCAGACTTTTGGCAGATCCCTGCCATAAGCACCCACTAAACACATCACCCCTCAAACAAAAACAAAGAAGCCCAAGAAGAAAACTGTTGTTTTATCTGTGCAGTAAAGTGTCCATCTAACAGCACACTAAAGCTGCACACTACTTTAAACTTTTTTCTTTTTTTTTTTAATTTAGGCCAAAACATTATCTTCACAGCATAAAACAGCACAAAATGTTATTTGTAAGAAAAAAAATGTGCAAGCATCTAGAGAAGATACTTGTGGTTACAATGGCATTAGTGGCCAAAAGCCAAGGCTTTCCTATGACTGCAACTGGTACTAACCCCTGTATGCAGCCAAGAAAGATTTCACCAAATTGACTTAAGCTGCTATTAGAGGTCAGCCTCTGCAAACCATCTTGCTCTTAGCTACACTGAGGCAGTCAATACACAAACAGCTGGATGTTATACCTGATAACAAGGTAAACATGCTGTTTAAGAACTGACTGGCCCCAGGAGCTTGGAGCAGCACATGGGTGAAGTCACAGCACGAACGATTCAGTGTGGAGCCATTTGAGCTTGACAGCCCAGACCAATCCATCTGGAACAGGGCAGGGGCAGCCACAAGAGCAGGAAACTTCAACTGTGCTGCTGTATTTAGAAGGGGAATTTAGCCCACCAATTTTCACTTCACCTAAAGCAAGGAGAAAGCCTTTAAGCACTGCATCATTAAGGCGCAAGTCTGTTTCTAAGACCACCAAAGTAGTTTTCTTTGCAGCTTATATTTCACACCTCAGGAGACGTTTGAAAACATGCTTCTAATTATCTTGTCTCAAGGAAGATTAAAAGATGATTTATAAACAAATGTTCCATTTATCACATCACATTCTAAGCATGGAGTGGGGGAGGATGTTCACGAAAGCACGGCTTGTGCAAACTTGCTGAAGGTGTCACGTAGAATAGGCAGAAAGTCATAGTTGGTGTAATAATACCTTAATAGATGCGCCTGCAAAACGAGAAAGTTGTTTGATGTGCTGTCCCTGCTTGCCAATAATAGCTCCAACTGCCAAGGCTGGGATGAACAGATGAACAGTCTCAGACTCGGGCTGTTGCTGTGGGGAAGAAGGAAAAATGCAGTGAATGTTTTTGAACATTATGAATCAGACTGACAGGAAAATGGGTACGGAACAGGCATGCATGGAAATGAGGGAGAAATCTTATTTCCCCCTGTGATGTCTGAGTATTAAGGGTCTGGCTTTTTCTGGGAATCACAAAATCCACAGAACATGAAAACCAGTTTGAGCCAAAAGAGGATTCTTTCATCTTGTATAAAATACTCACAATTTTAATGCTTAGAGCTTTAAAAAACAATTGAGGTATTGCTTCTTTGTGAGGCTTTCACTCTTACCTGTCGCTGTCTGGATTCTCTTCCGCATGCAAGACCCTGCAGGTGAGGCTACAGCAAGCAGAGGGGCTACAGCCTGAGCAGGCAGACTTTCTAGTTTCCTAGTTATATTTTTAATTTTAGATTGTGCTGAGAGCAGTACAAAAAGCCTCAGAGTTACGTATATGCTACAATTTCCTTTGTGTGGGAGTGATCTGGAATGATAGCCAGCGTGAAATCTGCCAGTGATTCCTCCTGTGTAACATTATGCAACAGTTGGAGCCCTGGCAGCAGTCCTCATGCAGGCTAGTAAATTAAACACCGTGTTTCTTAGAAGTGAGAGGACCCCAGCATTGCACCCACTGGGTATCAGGCATCACTGCATCTTCCTATTGCTTTCAAGCAGAAAGCCCAGCTGGAGAGCATGACATAATACTCGAGATCCCCTCCACGTGCTGCACAGCAATGATCAAACTGCAGGGTTGCATATGCCACAGGAAGTCACGACTATTTTACCAGCCTCAGAAGAGCCTGGCTCAGATGACCGGAGCGCCATCGAGTACGCACTACGCTGCTGTACCATCGATCCATCCACCTCCTTCGGGTTTATCTCTCAAAACCATTCCACACAAGCCTTTCTTTGAACTAAGACACTACACACCTCTCCTTCTAAAGTTTTTCTTCCTCTGCGTAGCCCTCTTACGTATTTTCAAAATTTGTTTTGCTCATCCTCAATAAGACAAAGCCCTTTTCGTACAGAGGTCTTTTGAGACAATGCAGACATCCTCATCCTTGCTTCCTCAGCACCCACCATGCAGACCAGCACGGAGCACCAGCAAGCAGACCACATGGGACCAACTATGCTCATTTAGCTTTGTTCAGTTGCATAATTTGGTAGGGATACAGACTCACCCAGAGAAGCTCACCAAAACAGCCTTTTCTATAATATTTTCAGAAAAACCCCCACACTGCTATATGCACCACAAAGCGAAAAGCAGATGCAATCCTAAAAACACTATCCCCACTTATTTTTAAATTTCAGTAACTTCTGTCAAGGTTAAGTCTTCCAAGGCAAAGTCTCGCTGCATTAACCGTAAACAAATCAGAACAAAATGCTTGTTTCCAAGTTTTACCACCTCATTTTCAGTAAACACAAGTCAGCTATAACTTTAGGGGATACAAATTCCAGGCACAGCTCCATGTACCAGGTGATGAAACCCCAAAATAGGATATTGGGAGCAGAAACACTTTAGGTGATTGCAACAGTTGCACAGTTTACCCTGTGTTTCCACACATAGAAGGCATTAGGATTCATAGGCATTTCACGCTGGTTTAAGTCCACGTGGATGCAGCCCTCCACACCCAGTCTCCCCACTATCTTGTATGCTTTGAGGCCAGCAGGACTGCAGATCCAGCTGATTTTTAAGGCAGGCAGTGAGTCCCTGACCCAAATAACCGGAGCACCACACAAGTGGCAGTCTGGGACCAAGGGAGGAAGTAACAACAATTATGGAATGGGAAAAGGTGGGAGCCCCCCTTTGAATCTGCCTACCGATCAGTTTAAAATGATCTCAAAACTACGCCCTAAAACTACATATTTGTAGTGAAAGATACCAGTCACTTCAGTATATATGTTAAACTTTCCAGAAGATTACTCATATTCTCCTCCTATTATTACAAACATCCTGAGCGTTGTCATAGTAAGTCCTTTTACATGTTCACTGTGAATCCAGCAAGATTTCCAGTAATTTGGAAATGCTACTGTAGGTACTCACTTGATCTTACCACTTTGAAAAACTGTTTCTAAATGGTCACAAGCTCATGAAGCATTTGGGATTTCCAGTTTTGTTGCAAGGACCCATTGCACCGGGTGTAGAGGCAACCCCTCATTCCAATCCTGACAGCTTAACCACCCCCTTGCTTGCTCCTCTTCTTGACCCCTACATTCAAGTGTCCACACATGCTCCAGCTCCTGCAAAGGTCCACTGCTGAAGTTTTCCCTTTCACATGCTTCTCCAGCCAGCCTCTTCCAGCTAATTTGTATAACACTGCTGCAAATCAAACAAGTAACTTGACTTGGTTTTCAAGACTTTACACAGCTTCCACCTAAAGCCACCTCCAGACACATTTCTGTACCATAGAAACAAGTGAAGCGTCATTATTTTTGTTTGCATATATTTCCTGCCTTCCCTCTGTTGCCCATCTGCCTGCTGAGCAGTTTCCCCCTCTTCTTCCCAAAGCTTGATTTCAAGCCACTTTCTCGGCTAGTTTCAATTCATCACTGAAATTCCCTTTTGCTGCCTCACCCTTAAGCACAAAACATGGGCAGCAAAGGCAGTGGAAGACAGAAGATGTAGATGTGCCTTTCTAACTGTACAGTCAGCTCACTGTAGCACCTTCCTCCCATCCCTCCTCATAGTTTTGACTTTTTCATACATTTCAACTTCTTTTTTCCTAAAGGACTTCTTAAAAATTATTTCTTATGTGACTGAAGTTCTTTAACATTAAACTTGCATTTTGGTGTAATAGTGATACGTGCTTATTAAGGAACAGTGGAGAATCTGTCAATATTTAAACTGTTCATACATCGGAATTTTTAAAATTCTTGTCTGGAGTATCACATCAGCATACACATACAACCAAATTCATCCCCAGTATAACATCACACAGGATTTAGCAAAATTGTTACGCACGCTGATTTTTAACCACTCAGAAACCATACTGCTCTTTCTTTTTTATTTCTGGCAGAAATCAAGTCTAACTAAGGCTTTTGAGAGTATCACAACACCAAGTTCAAATTACTATCTGTCCATCTCCTTACCCACAATAATTTTAAAATCCTTTCGTATTTACTGGAAACCCATCCTGCAAAAGAAACGCATCAAAACATAATGCAATGACTGCACCACCCATCAATCTTACAGATGCTTCTGAGGATCTAGGGATGGAAGAAAATTAGCTATAATTTAATCTTACCCATGCCATGCCACATAAGTCACAGAGCTTTCCAGGAACTCTGAACATGAGTTATATCAGAAATAGATTCCTAGATCTTAAACATATGTTAGAAGCACTAAATTTAGGGAACTGATTTCCCACTCTGTGAAATCTGAGCTTCAACGTTCACTCCCTTAAAGCCAAGTTTGCTTAAACATATACTTACAATTTAAAAGCTAAAATATGTATGTGTATATATTTTTTACAAGAGTAAGGTCTCCTAGACAATTTTCTCCTCTTCCCCATCCAGTTTATTTTTTCTCCACACAAGAAAATATTTTATGCAAAGTCAGCCCAGCCCTGAGAACTGACAGGAATTCGGAAAGAAAGCCTTTTAAAGTAGCAGCCTAAGTTCACCAAGATTTCTAGACCATACAACCACCCTAATTTGCAAGTAACCATCTCCAGTGTCTGTGATGCACAGACCACCTCTTCTACCCCAGCAATATTCGCAGTATGGGCTCATGGCTAGTCCACCTGAATAAGAGAAGTTTGTCTTGCATAGCTGTGGCACACAGATACCACTGAGATATTCACTTATGTGGACAATCTAGGTTGTTTCAGGGTTCTGTGTTTTCTTTGCGGGTTTTGTGTTTTAAGAAAAGAGCTCCAGAAATCAAGATTTCTTAGATATAAGAAACAGGTTCTTCAAAAGCATGGTGACCAGAAACAATTCATTCGGTTCATAAACAGCTGAAAATACTTGATTTGTTTCTGCAAAAATCAGTCTGCTTTAGTCCCAAAACAGGCTTGATAAGGGATTTTTGTCTGTATCCAGCACATTTAACTAATGAAAACAATTTTAAATGCTGGTTTTGTTCATTAATTGGATTCCAATTTCCATCCAAATGTTGCCTGATGAAAATCAGAAGTTAAAATTAATCAAGCAAATAAGAAAAGCACCATTCATCATTTTTTAACAGAAAATGGAAAAAATACGTTCCCCAAAGCAAATGGCAAACTGCATACTTGTATAAATAGAAAGATATATTCACTGTTAGCAAAGGGTAGCTGTGGCAGTACAGACCACGCTAAGGCTTTCAGAAAGGTAAATAAAGTACACATGTAAAATTTGATAAGTCAACTGAAATCAGATTTCCTGCTTGCTCATTTAAATCATGATTGAAAATGGTGATCTAACACAGAGATGGAAATTAAGCTACCCCACTGGATGACACTAAGCAACTGCTGCAGCACACCATTACCTCTGACTTTTTACACTTGTACAACTCTTTCCTGGAGCAGCTTGGATACACCTCCTTCCATACCTCCTGCAAGTCCCTGAGCCCCAGCCATCTGTCCCTAAGCCTAACAGTCCATACCAACTATTTCTTTTCTTTTTTTAATATTTCTCTTTTAATTTCCCACCACCTCCATCCAAGACATAGACTCATCTGTCCGTAAATCCTGCAACCCCTGGCTGCTTCCCCATGACACTGGGCTCACCTGGAGCCCCTGCACTGCTGATAGCACCAGGATTATCCCCTCCACTCCAGCCAGACCCTGCAGCCCTACAGAAGATTTTCCCTTCTGCTGCAAACTCTACCACGTTAACTCTGAGGAAACTGGCTGAGCACAGTCATCATTTCTTGCTTTCCAGAGCCTCAGCAGGAGGCAGGTTCTTCCCCTCCTTGGGATATTGCCACTTGTCCTTCAGCATGAGGGCTACTGCTTCACACCAGAGCTAGAAGCTGAGGAGTCCCAGCCAAGAAAATTTGCAGATTCACTCTTCTTTCTGCAGTCCTTGCTTGTAGGGTTAGAAAGATTTGTAGATACCAACTGCCCTTAGAAAAAGGTTGATATAACTTTCCTCTGCCAACTCCTTGTGCATCAGTCCTACTGATGAACCGCAGAAAACCACACAGGAGGAGAGTTTTTCCCTTCCCTGATAGATTTGTCAGAAAGAAAAGCATTCCTCCTCATCTTGCACTTAGGTAACAGCCATAGCACGGCCAGGCAAGAATGAAAACTCAGAAAAAGAAAACTTTTAAAGATAAAAGGTAACTACCTGATCCTCCAGGTAGAGGGTGGTAGGTAAAAAAGCAGGTCCCAAACCACTACAGCCATGGGAGTGGACATTCTATTTGGAGAATGGCATTTGGCAAACAAAACAAACAACAACACAGAACAACAAACAATACACAGAAAAGCCAACAGAGTTTTGCCTCCTCTGTTCTCCAAGACAACCCCTCCTCTTTTGATTTCATGCTGCTGCCAGGTCAGTCCACAGCTGCCTCAGTCAGCATGAGTGTGTGGTGTGATCTTACCCGTGACAGGGCTCGTAAGGGGGCACGTTTGTTATTTATGTCCCTCAAGTTAATTTGAGCATTAATCTCAGTCTTTTTCTGCAAGCCTGCCAACAGTACAGAATTTTTTCCAGTCTTGTGCGTAAGTGTCTCCATAGACCCCTTGCTCCATCAAATGCATGTGGTTGGTAAATCTTTGGCAACATTTGGGATAATGCAGTAAATCTTTAAAAATATTGTACCCACTGAAGTAAATAGGCTTTTAAGCCAGACATGAATGGGAGAAGAATCAGATCTTTGCTGGTTTCTAAGCCTGTTATGTTGCGTGTTGCAAATTAATTACCTTAGCATAAGACATTCATTTTAAGTCACAAAGTCATGTTATCCATTTTGAATTAGCATCAGGTTTTTTTAGTTGTGAGGGAAATAATTAAGAACTGGTTTAAGACTGCATGGAGCTACCATCCAGCCTAGTGGGATACCGGTTTTGGTTAAGTTGTTTTGTTTTTTTTTTACATAGTGAAGAAATCCACTTCGTAAAAATAAACGAATACAGACAGTAGGTGACTGCATTTAAAAGTCCTTTTTTTGCCATTCTCCCCCTTTCCCAACAGCCATGATTACCAAGACAAGGCAGATTTACAGACGACTCATTCAGTCTTCAGAATACCCTGAATTTGTCAGGAAGTGAGGTATCATATTATTCAAACCCTGTACCAGATCCAAAGCCAAAATTTAAACCATGTTTTTGCAATGTACTGTGAAGAATTATCCTGGCCCACAGCTATATTAAATGCTCTTATTTATTTAGTAATAAAAACTTGCAGCAAGAGGAAATGAACATTAAACCAAGTATCCTCGAAGACATTCTAGTAGGATTCAATGCACTGATAAGAAATAAGCTTGAGATGATGGAGAAAGAAACCCTAGTGTATTCATTTTGCAATACTAATGCTAAAAGTTTAAGCCTTCATTGGAAACAAGGGGCTCATTAAGGAAAACAAAGCTTTAGTAGATAGGTCTAACATGATCCACAGCTCCACAACGTCCTTGCAGGCACCTTGTGTCACCATCTTGTACAGTCACTGAGCTGAAGTGGAGCTGCCAGTGCGCAGAGCAACAAACTGTAGCCTGAACACCCTGCACCCTCCAAGCTCTTCAGGTTTATTTCAAACAGATTTAGGTCCATGCTGCAAGTCTAAAGCTTTCTGCCATATTCACTGCCTGAAAAGCCAGGACCACGCTCAGAAGAGTTCTGCACTGCTGAATTCAGTCAAAGAGGTGGCAAAACAATTTATAAGAAGAAATGCATATTTTCAGCTTTGATCTGCACACTAAAGCACTGCTCATATTACCATGCATCAACTGTACAGCCACCATCCAACCCAGGGTTTCACCTTCCCATGAACCCCAGGTTAATCCAAGATGCAGGAGTGACGGGAAGGATTTCCAAGCACTTCAAGGAACTCCCCCACAGCAGCTTCAGCATCACACCTGCAGCAACCTTCAGGTGTGACCAGAGGCTCCACCACTTCCCTCCACCATCTGGGTTCTGGGCTGAAACCCTGCTGTGATCAGAGCAGAGCTGCTCCCCTTCACCTTGTAAGAGTAACGGCTGCATTATGTGAGAAACACTTGTGTCACTGGATGAACCAAGGCACGACCCTTTCTGGGAAACACAGCCCATGGCAAGGCCATGCAGCTCTACCTCTTTTCCCCACAATCAGCCCCAGAAATTACATGTGGGTGCCCTCCGTCCACCTAGCTGAGCTGGTCCTCTCCTCTTGTTTGAAAATCCAAGAATGACCCACCCCTGTCTACATTTCCATTTTGGGGATCACTGTATTTTAACACCTGAGGCTCAAAGAC
This sequence comes from Oriolus oriolus, assembly GCA_013400235.1. Taxonomy (NCBI): domain Eukaryota; kingdom Metazoa; phylum Chordata; class Aves; order Passeriformes; family Corvidae; genus Oriolus; species Oriolus oriolus. Next base: position 28,961 of record VXBT01004764.1, read on the forward strand.
AGCTGATTCTTACACAATGGTCAGTACCTTAAGTGAGAGGCTACTAAAATCATTTCACTTAGTACTACTCATTCCACTTCTTGGCTCTCAAATTTAGTACTTTTCATCACTATAGTCTTCTAACCGGGAAGACATGGGAATCTTCTTAGATTACTAGAAGTCACTAAAATGATCACACATATCAGAAGTGTTTCCAACATGAGAGCCTAGCTAGGAACAAGGGAGTAGAAATCACAGAAGCAGAGAAGGAACATTTTCTGGCAGGCTGGCTATAAGGCATTTCACAAGCAGGAACTGGTTTGACATATTTCTGAACATGGCATGAACTTTTTGTTTTTGCAAAATCTGACTGGCCACAATGCCAAAAAAAGCAATCTGCCACCTTTTATTCAGAACAGACAGCCAAAATCAGAAATCAACATAAGGAACAGATTGTGAAACTATGTAAGCAGGAATTTTGCTGGTCATTCACTAGCAGCAAGCATAGGTATTCAGTGTTGCAACACTGTATGACCACCAAAAAGCATATGTATAGAAACACTTCCATTTCAAAAATCAGGGCTGTGACACAGCAGCCACATGGGTACTCCAAACTCATAGAAGTTGCCCATGAAATCAGTGGCTTTGGAAGATGCAGGTACTCATCAGCTCTGGTTTATAAAGGCATTGCTCTCAGCTTCCATGACAGCTGCCAGAAAAACAGGTTGTGTAAACACAAAGATCACTTATTTTTCCATCATGTTTAACTAACAAACAAACCAGAGATGGAGCCAGATACAACAGAATGAAGACCTGACCTACTTTTTTTTCTGGCCTGAAGGAGCTCAGTACTCTCTAGTAACAAAATATTTGGCACTTTAAGGAATTAAATTTCCCATTTAGTTTAACATTCAGAAGGTGTGGAGCCTGGTACTTAGCGCTTGAGAGTCTGAGATGGTCAAGGGAACTCCAATTAAATCTTCCCATAAGAACCTAAGAGCAGGGAACCAACATAAATTCTAATTCTCTTGTTCCAAGAAATTACAAATACCTCTACAAGTATTCAAACCTGGAGTGAAGAAGAAACCATTTTTATTTTAAAAAGCATGGATTACTAGTTAACAAGTGATGCTGTTTGCATTATGACAACCTCAGTACTGTTAAACCAGGTATTAAGAATAACTGGAGGCTTCAACACCTCGGAAAATTACCATTGACTTGCCAGATCTTTGTACATCATATGGTGCCAACTGCATTTTTTCATCCCTCACCGAGGGGTTGATCCATCTCCAGAGGCAGAATAGTTTGACTGCTCTGGACACATGTCCCTGCCAACACAGCATGGCAGAAGCAGGAGACTTTCAACCCAGTGGGAAGGCCAACCATTTTCTCCACAGGGCAAAACAATCCCACAATGTTACACACCATGAAGCAAATTTTTTAGTTGCCAAAAAATGCATCATTAACGAATGTAAGAAATTAAGCATCAGTAAAGGTGTATTTCAAGGCACTGGGGTTACAATCTTCAAAAGAAGTCTAATTAGCTGGTAGATTTTTTCAGACAATGCTGTTGTCCCATAGTGCCTTCCTCAAGACTGTATGTGCTGCACATGTATGGTTCTAATTTCACTGACAAAATCATTTTGTAAAAACACTGGCAAATCCTTCTTCACCCTCAAAACCACATCCTCTTTTGGCTGCAGGACAGCTTTTCAAAAATCATCTACTGCTTAACAAGCTGGGCAAATTAGGGCAAAGCCACTTGCAACTACACACATTATAGATGTACAGACATTACTACCTCTGGGTACGTCAGACATAACAGCTGCAGGAGCCAATCCTATCAAACCCAGACATCCAAAGGAGCCCAACTTCACCAAGTAAGAGTCAAAGTACCTGGAAACATAGGACAGTTTTTCCTCTTCCTTGTCTTTCTCATCTATGCTCAGGGCATCAAATGAAGGCCCTCAATGAAGCAATTTTTCATTTTAAATTACTTTTCTTTCCTGCCAAAAGCACAATACAGTTATTTCTTCTCTTACTTCTATGCAACATAGAAGATGTCTTCTTTACTATTATTATTTAAGAAAATGACTGGAGAATAAAGAAGAAATTTTTGTCTTGACCACAAGATCTTCTAAGGAGAAAGTTTTCCACTGGCATGTTCCTTACCTGCAACAAAAAGCTTCAAGAGATGGCAAAATAGAATAAAGGAAAGCAACCTATCAGCCTAGCTGTACAAGACTTTTTTTTGTAATCAAAGGTGTTTTGATTTCTTGGTTTTGTTTACTGTACAAAACTTCCTTTTCTTTGGTTCTGTTGTTTTGGGGTTTTTTTCCCCCCCACCTCCTTTCCCCCCCTTTCTTCCTAGAAGCCCGTATGCATATCATATAACCTGAAAATTTACTGTGAGGCTAAGAAAAGGTTAGAAAGAGTGCTTTTTCTGAAGGCAGAGCTTCAAGAAGCTACAATGGATGTCCAAAAAGACCAGCAGAGAAAGCAGTCCCACTGCAAGCAGAGGAACATCTCTTCACCTTAGCTAACTTTCACAGGGCAGAAGGTTCATGTACCTCTTCCATGACCTTACAGATGCAGGAGAGCAGCTGGTGTGAACTCCTCTTACGGAGAAAAGCTGTCTACTTCTCACCTTACTTTGTTTGAGTTTATCTGCCATGAGACAGATTTAATTCTACTACCCTGTTTCAGGGCATTCAAGGGCAGGATGAGGTCTTCACAGGTTAGCCCTTCTTCCCCCACGCCCTTGGGATGCCAAATTTCAGACCCAGAGGCTACAAAAGAGATGCAGTTGGATGTAAAATTAAACATGCAAAGTTCCAATTATGAAAGGAAGGGTGCAACTCACTTGACCCCAGTAGGTGGGCCAGGTGTATTTACTGCATGACTGTACACAGTTGGACTTCAAGATAAGGATTTCTTGTTTGTTTGGAGCTTTAAAACCTTCAGTGTTGCATGAGAACAAACTTCTATTCTTGAGAGACAAGTATGTGCATATTCTCCCCACAGTTCAGAAGACAGAAGCAACAACTCCATCAAAAACAGCTTTGAGCAGAACAACACTACATCTGAAGCAGTTTGGCTGGGATACTTGTTAAAACTTTTTTTTTTTTTTTTTGTGGCAACATATCTTCTGGAAAACACAAGCATGGGTCATATTGCCTTTTGCAGAACCTTACTCCCCCCCTCCTCATACAAATCCCTTTGTGCAGGTGCTCAGGTCACGACATTTGTTACAAGTGACAGTGGGCAGACTAACAAAGCTCTTTGCAATTATGTCAGAGCTACAGCGCACACAAGCATTTAAATGCACAGCTAAGGAGAAAGATTTAAGGATAAACAGAAAGTGGTGGTTTTTCCAAGCCCAAAAGCATCTGGACAAGACATTGGGCACAAATAGGCACAGAAAGGCTACTGGTCCTTAATATGGTCACACAAGGGCACAGATCAGTCGAAAAAACACCATTAGTTTGATCATATCACCAGGATCATAAGAGCAAAATCATGCCCGTTTGACAGTAAAAAGAATTTTTATCTCTTAATACTCTTAACTGAGACATTTAAGTCCTACTTTTTCCTCAACCCTTAAAACATTTCAATGATTCTCACATGTTCTGGTTTGTTTGTCTTTTAGGAGCCCAGAGAAAAACAAACAGATCTTGGATTTTTGCAAAAAGAGAGAGGAAAATTCAAGAACTGAAACAACATGCAATTCCATTGCATCCCTTTTCAGTGACTGCACAAAATGAGTGCTTTGAACAGGCAAACAGAGCTTGGACTCTGCAAATAAATTATACAATTGCAATATCAGAATTGTTGCTAGCAATAGGTAAAAATACAAAAAAATGGATGGTTAGCCTGCACTGGTTGCAGCGCTCAGACACTGATAGCCACATGCAATGGACACGTGCCCACGTTCGTGTTTGTATCTGTCACCAGACAAGTACCAAGGACAACTTGTGCCTTCCTGTGGGGGCTCCATTGCCAGGACAAAGAGTAAAGCAGCACCCAGATTATTAGTGAGACGCAATCTGCATCTCATTAGATTAAATCAGATGAGGCTTTGGTGTTGTAAATCAGTGTGAACTGTCATGGAGTAAGGTCTCTGAGTCACATGGAAATCATTCTCCTGAATGCGACCCAGTCCGAGGAGCTGAATGCAAACTACTGTTTGATAAGATCACCATCTCTTAAGTTTGTGATACCAGAGTGTGCCTGAAGCAGCTGGAGAACAATGTTTATGCTCTTGTCAAATGTCTTTAAGGTTTGCATGAAGAGGGATAGAATGAAGCATCACACACATGTTAAAAACACAGCTAAACCTATTTAGCTACTCAGTCCCAAGCTCCTGAGTACAGAATGTTTTAGGAACACTTGGCTCCAGCTGCACATATGAGCTTTCAGACCTGTCACTAAGTTCTGGCTCTGTAACAGAATCCTAGATCTGTCTACTATGCAGGTATCTCCTCTTTACACCCATATTAAAAAAAAAAGCAGCAGCAGGAATGTGGCAGATACTAGTTTCAATAATTAAGATGACACTTCATTTTCTTTGGGAACAAGTCCTACACAAGGTCACAGCAACACCTTGTCACTGGAAAGTAGTACATATGAAGCATCAGCTCTGTATGGAAATCCTGCTGCAAATGCCCAAATTTACCCACCTAATTCTTCTGACCCAAGGGAGAGCCCCAGGCAAGTCCATCCCCACAACAAGGTGAAGAAAGGGTGCATACAAATACATCGCAACAAGAGCTTCAAACGCACCCTCAGACACAGCACAGGAGGGTCCCAAGGCTCACTGTATAGCTTGCAAACACAGACTTCAATGACACTTGGTTGCCAAGAGGCCCTTTGTGATGATGCAGCTGAAACCGCTGAGGAACACACCTCTGCTCAGTCAAACAAACAGGAGACAGGGAAGAGCGTGCCCTGTGCAGTCCTGAGCAGAAGGCAAAATTTGGACTACACAAATATAAGCAGGACAGCAGGATACGCTTCTTTACACTCTGATGCCAGCAGTGTTTTCAGAAAGGATTTCCAGCTGCCTGAAAGGGATATGCTCAATGTCCACTAATCTGTGCTCCCAAGCATAAAAGGACATGCACTGAAAACAAGGTGAAGGGACTTGGGTTGCCCAAATGCTTTTGTCAAAACAAGGAACTTGGTAACAAATAGTCCATAGGTAAATGGACAAAGTCTCCCTGGGAGCTCTTCATTAACTTTTCTTCTGAGACCTTCTTTCCCCAAAGCCTCTTTTAGTTACAGAGATTTAATTTTAGTTTTTAAATCCCTCATGAACTCTCCTAGATCTCCCCCCGTGGTTGCCTTTAGCCTTTCAAACTGTATCCATTTCTCCTTCAAAATACAGCCAGACTTTTTTTCTCCTTCTACTTCTGCATGCCCCAATAACCTATTTAACCGGTGTCCAAAAGACTGTTCTACTAGAGGAAAAAAAATTAGAGGAGAGTAAAACCCAAAAGTTACAGAAAATTAATTCATACACAAGCAAGACTTAAAAGTCTTCAAAATGGAAACTTTGTTTTCTGAACAACTGCACCCATTAAAGAATACACTCACACTGTTCCTTGTTTTCTCTCCTCAGAGAGTAACAAGCACTCCAGGTAACCTGAGGGGCTGACTCACCTGAAGCCCACAGAACCACCTGCTCTTTTCCAAATACCGACACGTCTGAGTACGAACAGGCGAGATAGTGCCACTTGTTCAGCCATTTGCTTTAGAAGCCCTTTGTATCCGGCTCAGGGGCTGTGTTGGTACCACCCCCAACCTCCACAAAAGCTGTTGGAGTTCACCCTGCAGATCTGTGAGTTTATCCCTCCTTTCTGCATGTTAGCTTGTCCCACATCTAGGCTGCATGGAATGAGAGCCACTTCAGAGGACTGAGCATGAGCAAAGCAAGAGAGTTCAGACAGTGGTCCTTCCAGCTGCACAGCTCCTACACTTGCACACAATGACATTTGTTTCTTGATGCTTTTTTCCAGATGTTGCCATTGTCCTGTTTCCAGAAACCTGGAAACTGCCAGAGATCTTAGCAGGCCAAAAAAGGTGCGTTTGAGGGGTAAAGGTGCACTAGCAACAGAGGGACAGACAGGAGTAACCACCAAATTCAGCACTGTTTAGGTGCATATTTAAAGCAAAAGCAAAAAGAACCACGACAGGGGGAAAAAGTGGGAAAGAAATGAAAATAAGTGATGAACAGAACTGTGAGCTTACAGTATGAATCTCAAGAATAGCAAAGCAGTTTGCAAATCTGGAGTAAAAAGAAAGGAAAAGCCACACTTTAAATTACCAATAAGGAAAGTTATATACTGTTAACAAACCACATCTAGTTCCTCTTAAGAAAAAAATTGAGGCAATCCATTACCAGAGATGGCATTTTATATAATACAGTGAAGCAGAAACCTGTATTGTTTAGTTTAGTCTGCCAATCTAATTGAAGTGCAGAAGGACTGTGAGGGAGAGAATTTGTTTGTCACAAATGGAGGCTCTGCTATTGACAGCAAAATAACTGTGTATAAACATATTTCTATTGTAGCTTTCACTGAAGCACGTTTTTCTGATAAAGCTACTATTACACTCAATATAGTTCATAATACACTCATAACACCAAAGTTGTTCATTCTCACAAACAATGCTGCAAGAATGGAATTTTTCCTGTTCCTTGCAGTGACTCTCTCTTGGCTTCTTCCTCTGGGAAAAATACTTAGACAACAACTACACTTTAGTACAATATAACTTGAGTTATCTGATAAAGTTCAGTGTGCTGTGCTGCATTTTCACTTTTCTAGTTCATGAAGAGTCTCAGACTTAGCTCTCTAGATGTCACTGTTGGGCAAAGAAGGGGACGAAGTCAGACACATCAGAGTTTGTAAAGCTCTGTCATCCACTTCTTAAGAGACTTGTTGGACTTGTTTTGAAAATTCACCTTCCACGGAGCTGCTAACAACAACCACCACAAGAAACAGGGAAGAGATTAAAAAAATCACCTTCTCTTTGTAATGAGGTTGTCTCTTCTTGAATAGCAAAACACCATAGCAGCTCCAGACAGACTCTGGAGCTTTCTGATATGATAAATTACCTTCCGCTCCGTAGCAAAATATATCATTTATGTTTACTAATCAGCACCAAATTTGAGTAAGGTTCTAGTAAAATTTTTCAGACATTTTTTAGAGAGCAAAGTACCAAGTAAATCACAGCTTTCTGGAGATTATTCCATGTAATTTACATCCTATATATTTATCAGTATTGCATTTCAACAGGGCATTTATAAAACTGCTACATTCAAACAAACATTTTAGCTACATAGAGATCCCCACTTTGTGACAAGAGAACATTTCTTTTTCTTCCATATCAAAAGGAATAAAATTGCAGACTAGCAATAATTGCCAGTTCCAGCAATTTTTAAATTCTGTTTTACATGAGATTTCTTTCTGCAGTAATTCAAACTCTCTAGAAAATAAAATCTAACACTTTTCTAAGCAGCACTATTTTTGAGTTTCACCGAGCATTTCACTAGAAAAGCAATTAATGCCTGCTCCCAGCTGCAGCCACGTTAAATATTTTTCGGTGTGCAAGCAGGAGGAGAGAAAACATTTAGAAAAATGACAGAACACAGCTAGCAAAACACCCTTTCCAGGTAACTTAGCAAAAAATGTAGCAATCTTCTTCGTTTTGAACTGCAGCATTGTACAGATTAGCATCACCATCCACTAAACATCCAAAATCAGAGCTTCCCTTACCCCAAATGGTGGATACGAAGCAGCAGCAGCAGCAGAGGCAACACTCACTGCGGGAGGTGGTATTCCTGAAGAAGAAGGTGGGAACAGACCCAAGGCATTCAGATTTAATCCAGGAATTAAATGTGCTTGAAGCTGCAATGGCAGAAGAATTAAGATTTAGAGTCCTAGTTATTAACTTTAATAGAATCCTAGTTGGCATATGCTATTAACCTTTTGGGATGTTATTTTTTTTAAAAAAAATTCATCTCAATTACCCGAAGGACTCTCCTGCAAACCTGTTTCCTAGACACATGTACAGACCAATAACATTAAAAACTCATAGTGGGAAAGGCAGATGGGAATCACTTGCTACAACTCAATCAGCAAAACACATTTCAGACTTTTCAGTGAGATATTCAGGTAATAGTACTATTTACTTTCAGAGTGAACAAATTTATCAGAGAAATAATAGTTTTGGCTTTATTCTAAAAAGCCCTGTAGAAACAGAGAAAGATCATGCACAAACCCCTGCTTTTCTTACACTGGGGGAACATATATGTGACACTATAACTCAATCCTCCCTCCCTTTCAATAGATGAAGTGAGATACCTCCAGCAATCGCTGGGAAAGGATCAACTATAAAGTCGCATGTCCCTTGCTCGACCACACCTCAGAAGAGTGACATCATCCTGTGCTAGGAAGCATTTGTTGCCTGGTACAAAACTTTTCAGCGCCCTTTCCCCTTTTCCAGATTATTGCTCAAAAACATGAATATGCTTTTGAAATACCTCAGCTGAAGAGGGACAGATTATCTCAGGCCATTAAGATAAGTCAACCACAAGACACCAAAAAAACCGCAAAACTTCGCCACCTCAAAAACTACCTTAATAATCACTACAAACTAAACTTGAAATCTGTACAGTAACAGAGGTGGTTTTTGACTTTCCATACCTTTGTCAAGCAGCAACGCAGTCTCTAACTCACACCATGCTATATGAAACAATAATGCACCGCTATTGAATACTTTGTTCCTCACCTGTAGCTCATGTACTGCAATTTGCTTTGTGTGGGGGAGGCGGGGGGGGAAGGGGGGAGAATATTCTCTCCCCTCAGTAGGACAACCATGAAGAACAGACATTTCTAGAAAGTCAGGACTACTGTAAACTGAAAAAAAATTTCCATTCTAACTCTAGACCGTAAGATTTGGATACACACGCACACACAAAGCTTTTCCTAACTTATCAAAAATCACAATCATTTCTCAATATGCATTAGTAACACTTTGGCAAACTAATGGGGTACGTTGTTTTCATTATATAATCACCAGTCATCTTCAAATAGCTAAATGCCTTTATCATCTATATCAAGAAAAAACTTTAATAAAGCCTTCTAAATTAAATAATTAAGAACAGGAGAGATCCTTCTTCCATACATTATTATGCTGTTTATGTGAAGACACTGAATCACTACTTTAAAAAAACATGCAAGCCAGAGCACATAAGCCACAACAGCACAAACGCACCCTTCTTCAGGTTTTTGCAACAAGAAAAAAATAAAATGCTCATTAATTTCCTCAGTCTAAAGTTCTCAGTTCCCCTGCTCAAACATGGACCAGAAAAAGCCTCCATTAAAATAGCACACATAAATAAATAACAAAAACAGTTGCCCACACTCCCACAAATAAATAAAAGAGGCAACAGAGAGGCTGCAACAAAAAATTCTGATATGATATTAGGAAAAAAATTCATCATGAGAGCAGTGAGACAGAGCACAGGCTGTCCAGAGACACTGGACACTCCATGTCCACTTTCTGTCCATGGAAATATTAAGGAGAAGACAAGTCCCTACACAACTTCATTTAACTTTGAAGTGAAGCCCATATTGAACAAACCCACTGCTGGGCCAGATGACCTCCCGGGGTCCCTCACACCCAAAATCCTTCTGTGGTTTTAGTTCCAGAAAGAGCCCACACCCTAAGAAAACTCACATTCATAGCAGCAATATCATTTTCATAGGACTCCCTGATTTTCTTCATAATTTCTTCCTCAGCCTTGGCACAAGTTTCAATACTGCCTTTAACTGTAATGGTCCTTTCAGGATTATAGAGTGTCAAGTCCTGCAATCTGCAAATGAAACAGAAGTACAGTTAATTAGCAAACAAAGAAGATAATCCAGGTTTATCATTCGAGTGTGACAACATCCGAGTATGTCGAGTTTGCCCTCCAAGGAGTGTAGTATCAATTCATAAGAGGGCTCAAACACAGGTCTCAGATAATCTGGGGAAAATCTGTCCTCACAGGAAACACAGCAAAACCCACCACAGCGAGGGTTGGCAAGGGATGGTTGAGACATACTTAGGTGCTGCACGAAATGGAACCACCACGCTGTGCGCAAACACGCGGAGCTGCTGCAGGGTGGTGCAGCAACGTCCCACTTCACACTCCACACCAGCACCACCAACAGGGACAGGGCTTCAGATGTTCATTTTAGACATCCCAGAAACACCATTTAAAAAAAAACAAACATTTTCTTTCTTTGAGAACTATAATGTATTCCTTAAGGAAACAGGAGAAAAGCCCAGCCTCCGTGAAACTGCAGGAGAGCCTCAAAGTCCTCAAAATGGGAAAAAGAAAAGCTGTGTGCAAGTCAACATTTGCTGCAAAACACTAATAACTCCTCAGGGAAAATGAAAGGGTGACAGCATTAAACCAGTGCTTTATTTGGCAACAAATGCTAACCTACTGTGGCAACGTGGAATAAACACACTGGGAAGCCATGGCATATCCGTGTACTGAGGAAGGTAAAGGGGTGAAGACGAAGTCCAGAGCAAGGTGTAGGAGTGAGGAAGCCCATGGCAGGAAGCAGAGAGGAAGCAGCAGAGGAGGCCTTGCCTTCCTGCATGGCAGGCAGCGTGGCAAACCTGCACATCTCAGTCAAGCAGTGGCAGGCATGAAACACATCCACAAGGCAGCCCTTAAGCTTCCAGTGCTCGAGCACTGAAGTACTGCCTCAGGAAGGAAAGCGGTGGAAAACACCCCAAAGAAGAGAGGAAACACTTTCCCAAACCAGCTGCCTTACTTTAAATTTATGGACAAGCTTACCAAAAAGCTTAAATGAAGAAATCATGAGAAAGACTAATTAGATGTAGCAAAATCAATGGGCATATACGCTCTCATTTATGTATTGATTACACCAGATGACTTCAGGGGGCTATTTTAGGCATAGCATGACAAATGCAAACTTGAGGCCAAGATTTTAATGCAAATAAACCATTAACTCGCTAAATTAAAAAATACTCTGTGGCTGTTTACAGACAATGTGTTATTTGTGTCATCATCAGTAAAGACAAGTGGATTTCATGGAACGAAGACCATTTTTTCCATGTACTCTGTACACATTTTCCCCCCCTTTAAGCAATAGTGTTAGTCTGTGTACTGTTTGCAAACAACATGTTTATGCGAACACGCATTTAAGAGAGCTCACTGGCCTTCCAAAATCTGTTCTTGAAGCACACTTATTTGGGTGCTCTTTCTCTATTTGATTTGTTTCTCTTCCTCAGACTAATTCCATAAACACACACCTTTAAGGAAGGCCTCAGGTGCTTTCATCCAAATTTGATTTCCTCTTTTTGAGGAGGCACATTTACTCTCAGCCTCCTTGTCCTCATTTGAGCTATTTTCTGCAGTACATTTTTGTCTCCTGCATGTATTCACACCTCTTCATACATCCTCATGTGTCTTCCAAACTTTTTCCCTTTCCTACAGCCTATAAGCCTTATTCTCACCCTTCCTGGCTAAAGCCAAATCCAGGATGCCTTCAAATGCTTGAAAGTTCATGCCAGAGCATTCATTATTCAGAACAGGAGGTTCTCTGAAGATATTACTCCAGGGTAAAACTACTACTGACTGCCAAGCTTCTACAGAGATGTTAATCTAATCAGTGATTTACAGATTTCCAGTAAAGGTGAAAACTCCTGTTTAATCTCAGCTAAATTTGAACAGGTCTCAGTTACCCTCACAAACTTAGGCAAAAAGCTATTACTTTGAAGCAGACCAGGCAATGGACTGCAGTTTGGCTGCTAGTGGTCAAGAGGGACAGAACTGCTACTAAAAATACCCTTCTCAGTATTCATTTGATCTATTTCTCTCCCTCTAGTCCAAAAACTTAATATATACCAGAAAATAAAACATCACTAATTTCACTCATTTTCACACATAGCTCAGAACTGATCCAGACTTATAGTTTCAAACACTCATCATTACATATGGTATAATATGTTAAAAACAACTGACACTTAAAATATAGTCTAACACAGGCTCCACGTAGCCTATGTTATTTTTAGGCTTGCTCTTGACTGAGTTTACAATGAAGATTCACTGTTTACATAAAATTTAACTGAGCTTAAGTAGCTGTTTAATCCACGTGTTGGAAAGGTCTCTGAAGGGCTGGTATCTCAGCCTTCAACACACACATAGTATTTTTCTAAGAACTCTGTACCTGAATGTCCCGCAGCAGCATTGCTGCCACTTGAGACATCTCACCGAAAGATTAGGCCACCAAAAACTTACGGCGATATCGTGATTTTAGTATCTGTGTCCTGTTCAATTTTCTTCAGGTTTCTTCCTTCTTTGCCAATAAGCCGGCCAACAAAGTTGTTATGTGCCAGTATCTTCAAGGGAATTTCTTCTGTACTGTAATGGAAGTTATACCTAGTGAGACTTTTGGAGACCAGAGCACAAGCTTTTATGCATATTAGGGATGAATTTTATTTTCATAGAAATATCCACAACTCCCATTCACTTGTTTACACTGGATGCAGAATAAGTCCAGGTACAATGGGCTTTTCAAGCTTGATTGCAACATACCTTGAGCTAAATAAAGCTCAGACTGAAGTAGCAAGAGCTGTTGAGAGGGAAGAAATATATCTTAAGGCTTTTAGCGAGGGCTCACAACTTGTTATGCTCACTCTGACTGAAAGCTGTCAATTGCTCAAGAAACTTCCACATTTGCTCCAGTTCACCTCAAAACCACAGCCAGGCAACAACTGAAATCATAGATGCATGCTGAGGCTAATTAAGCAAGTAGACTGTCCTGAAAGGCAAAATGTCTCAGTTCCCTTACCTACTTAGATGGGGATTACAGCAAATACTCTCTTGTTAACAGCTTTAAAGACTACTACTTTAAATGGGGCCAGCAAGAATGCAGAATTTTTAATGCTTCCATGATGAAATGCTTTTTACTCACAATTTAGTATCTTGAGCTTCCTTTTGCATGATCTCCATAATAATTTTACAAGCTGTTGAGCAGCCTTCAGGAGTTGAGTGGATGGTAATTGGTTTCTCAGCAGCACCTGCATTCTCTTTACGATGAATATCAATTCTTGAAAGAAAGAAAAACACTAACTGTAACCACATACTCTATGGTAAACCTTGTGTATTTCCAACTCTCATAAAACTAATTTATTTTGAGCTAACAGTAACTACATTTTAGTGGTTTAATTTTGAAAAGTTTACAACTACTTAAACATATCCTAAAAACTAATTTGTGTGTGTTACAAAGAGCCTCTCCTATCCTGATTTTACCAGCTAAACCCCACCTTTGCAGACACTGGGATCTCCTTTCCTCAATAAACTCCCATCAAGATAGTCAGGGGAGTTAGACAGTGTGGTAAATCCCTGAAGACATCATCTCATCAAGCTTCCCCAGTGCTCTCTCTCCAGCCCCACTGCTCTATTTAGAATGACTGTGCAGCTACAGGACAGTCAGGCTCTGTCCTGTCTTATCTTTGCCTCAGCAGCAGAGTTTCCCAGCACTCCTCTGCTAGCAGGTAGCATGGTAGTACTTTGCATCCATCCACAAGATTAGTTTCTTATACTTTTCCAGCCCGATTTTGTCCTGATACTAACCTTTCCTCTACTCCACCCTCTACCACCCTGAAACTACTGGCCTTGTTCTACAACAGGTTTGTGTAGCTCTAAGAATTTAGCAAAAATGAATTATGACCAGCATAAAGACCATGCCTTGGATATTACTTTTCCCCTGCCAATAACTGCAGCTCACATACTCTTTCCCCACTTCTGCTTTTTGTTTTTGCCCCTCTTCCACATGTAATAGCTGTTTCCTAACTGAAACAACCATGCTGCTTTTCAAGAAGCCCCTGTATTTTTGCAGTTCTTTCCAGTATTGAAAACTCATTTTGTTTCACAATGCAGCATTTTCCAAGGAACCCATGGCAATCCTTGGTGGAACTGAAAGTAGGTGAATTTTTTTTTTTATCCCCAAACCAATGAAAACATCATTCTCAAAGTCTCATATCTGTAAAGTTAGCAACCAGCAATTATTTCTGCTCTACCCACCCTTCTTTTAGATATAAAAGCTTTCCTCATGCCAATCTTCCAGGATTTTTATAGTCCAAGGATTAGATGTTTTATATATCACCTGAAAAATTGGTTACCCACAGAAAAATTACAGCCAAGTCTTGTCAGGACACCATAAATCTCTTAAACCTGTGTTGTTAAACACACTAAATAGTCTCCTGGGTTACATCGTGCTAATGAGAGGTTGGAAGAAGCATCATGATAATCCTGGGTTTGGGGAGGTGGGGAAGCCTGTTTGTGGGGGGGTTGGGGTGTAATTAGAGAGGAGTCCCTTATCCTCATTAACTACTCTCAAAACTGAGGCTACCACCCACCCTCATTCCCCTCACACACAGCTCATTCCCAGGTCCTGCCTGCTGGAACTGCAGAGCTGGGGGCTCCTACCAATGTGCTGCTGAAGGCAGCATTTTAATTCTCTGCTCTTAGGGGTATCCTAGAAAAATTCTTGGAATCAGAACGCCACCTCTCTCTGCATCTGTGCTGAGCTCTTCCTTGTGGGTAGGGATTTAACACACACTGGAAACAATCTCTTCCAGCGTCTCTAGACCCCAGTGCTCTAAGCTCCTTAGGTCACTCAGCAGCTTGCTTTTTGCCTCCCATGCATTTCCTTAATCTGGGTTTTGGTGTGGTCTGCAACTTGATAGCAACAAATGTGTTCTCCAGAAACAGAGCGGGGTAAGGTGTAAGAAGTGAGGGGAGATAGAAAGGTTCTTTGTTTAGGGGTTTTTTTCCCCCCCACATCTTGAATTGAAAACATTTACAAATCCTAAAAATGCCCTAAACAAACTAAAACTAGTACAAACATTTGAAGACTTAGGTGTCACCACACTGAGTGTATGCCCCCAGAACAATGTATTGCAGCTCTTTCAGTTTCACTTTTTGTGCCAGAACCGTATGAGTACATATGCAAAAAAAAGTCTCCGACAGAGTACCATCCCGCTAGCACTCTTTTTTCAAAGAGGGAGGAAAAAAGTCAGCTAGCATTTGAACACACATCAAGAACAGAATCCAGTCTTTAAATAAATATTGCAAAATATTTCCTGTTCTCTGTTGTCTTCATTTGCTATCTGACCATGCAGATTAGTAATGAAGTTTTACGAACTCCTCTTTACATGAGCAATGATGACACAATATTAAAGCTATTAATTACAGTTTTGTAAAGTAACTTACTTGGACTGTGTCTGCTTGGTAATGTTTCTGATTGTTGCTCCTTCTTTCCCGATAATGGCTCCTACAAACTGTGTGGGAACCAGCATCCGCAGGGGAACGTCCGACTGTGGTTTCTGCCTCGTGGTTGCGCCGGGTGACCCTTGCCTGGGAGGACCCCTCTGTCCAAATCCACGTCTTCCCTGGGGATGTTGTTGTGGAGGTTGCTGGGCTGCCATCTCATCAGGGATGTATGCAACTTTCAAGGAATAGTTTTCAAGCTGAAACCCGTTCAGTTTTTCTATTGCTCTGTTTATTTGCAAAGGGGAGGAGAGAGGAGATTAAAAAAAACCCACGATCACATGCAGGGCCTTATGAAATGACAAGTCATTCAGATGTAGACTTCTGTTCTTTCTAAATTGCGTGGTGAAACTAGAAACTCGTGCCAAGATGAAAAGTTACATTTGAAATCCTTCAGCCAAGATTTTGATTACACAAAGTCACCATATTAAGAACTACAAGTTAGCTCTTGCTTGTTCTGGGCTTCTATGCACTTTAAAGATTTTGCTAGTCCAACCCTATCAGCAAAACCTCACAGGAGACAGAGCTTATATACTCAAAAGCATTCTTTTGCCTGATTTAATTTAAATCAATTTCCCAAATAGAATTAAAGCTGCACCAGAGGGAAAACTTTCTAGCTGCTATCACAGCACCTTCATTAGGGTTTTTGCCAGCACAGCTATTTGGCTGGAGTTTTCGCAATAACTGATATAGCTGTGACAGGAATGAAAAAAAATATATGAAAGAGGAGAGCACCTTCATTTCAGCAGGAAAGGAAGCACTCAAAGCTAGTCAGTGGCATCTGAAACGCTCCTTAGCAGACTGCAACACCACCTTGCAACGCACTAACTTAGTCATATTGTAGGCAGGTTTAAAAGCTGACAAGGAAATTAAAGCCCCATACCTACATTAAACTCTCCATAAAAGCAAAGTTGTTAGAAGGCATTTAAAATGGTGCTTCACCTTCTCTTGTTCTTTTAGTTAAGCATTGCTGAGGGATATTGCCCAAAGGTACACGAGCCCCTTGCACCGTGGTCCCTCACACTGAAAACCTCCCTGTCACTCAGCATTCCCTCTGCTCGGTCTCTCTTTGCAACCAAGGACTACCCGACCTGCACTCGGGTCTCCTCTTCACAGGGGGAACACAACTCAGCTTACAAATGACAGACTTCCAGAAGGCAGAATGCCTTCCACTCACAAACAGGGCAGAGTGAATACAACTAAATATCTAGCAAACAGTGGGAATAAGTAAGCCACATGAAACACACTGGTAAACCAGTGGTAATAAATAAACACGTTTGCCCAAGAAAGACATATCAAGTTTTGTTACAACAGGCATTCCTACTCAGATTAACAGTAACATACTGATCACTGACATGTGCACTGCTTTGGGGTAGTTTATAAATGACAGACTTCATATTGGACAAAAGATGACTGACAGATATTCTTTAAAAACAAAATTTAAATTAAAAGGCAGTAGTGGGAGGGAGGGGGTCTCCACCTTTTATTAAAGAACCCATCAATATTTTCATTAAAAAGCTCCAACAGCCATATGCTCTGGAACAAGGCCTCTGAATTCAGAAACATAACCCAGTCCCTCCATGCATGCACGTTTGCAGGACATTCCTGCCAGTTTACCAAACATTAGCCTGAGCAACACTTTTACTCCTGCCTCTACTACAGAAACAAAGGATGATGGTATCCAATTGCCTACATTTTCAAGGGCAGCCAGTGAAAAACACTATTTGTCTCCTGGGTGTCCCATTTGACAGTCTGGGTCACAAGCAGCTGTTGAAGCCAAGCAGCAGCTTCTCAGATAAGAAGTGGTATTTGGGCACTGAGGATAACGGGCCCCTCATCTCCCAGGGCCTGAGCCAGAGTGCTCAAAATACTCCAGTTGGACAGCAAAGAGCTTATGAGAAATCAAGTAATTTGTGTCTTTGGAACAGTGTTTAATAAGGGCTGATAATAAATAAGGCCCAAGGCAGTGCCAATGAACAAAGAAAGCAAAATACTGAATAACTGATCACTGTTCATTAAATGCTTCTGTTAACCAAATGAGACACAGGTCCTTCGGGAATTGGGCAGGACTGTAATTACTCCCATAACAGAAGAATCCTTTGCAGCAATGAGCTGGATTAAAATTTGGTGAGGTTATTTCAAAGCTGACATTTTAAAACTTTTACTCCATGGACATTTGAAGAGCATTTTATTTCACAATAAAACATGTTTACAAAACAGTAAGAGCAGTGAGCAGACTAGTGAGACTTGTGTTTCTATGGCTTTGTCTCAATTTTTAGTTTCTGCATAGATTTCCAGTGTTGGAAAGGCATTTCACTGAAGTCTCTCTCTCTGGACATCCTATCTGGAAAAGGGGTCTAGGACCTTTTCTTTTTATACAACCCGAACATACTAATTTCTTGTTCTTTGCAAATATCCAAGACCTCTATTTCTAGGCTGAGTTTTACTGAAATTGACCAGAAAGCTGAATTGCTACCAGGAAGGGAAACAGCACTGCCAGACAGTCCAGTTGCACAAGCCCTGTTTCTTTTGGAATCAAACCTCAAGATGTTGGAGAGATGAACATCAACAGTTTTGCAAATGTGCTGATAGGCTCCAGATTAACGTCCATCCCAACTCATTTCCTTCCACACATTTATTTGACAAGTTCAGACATTGCTTCTTTCCCAAAATGCGTCAGCCTCCTCTGGCTTTAAAACATCTTTGACCAGAATCCCAGCATTAACACAAAACCTGACATTAAATCAGTGCATGAGACTTCTCACTCTTCCTTAGAAGAGTTGGGAAAGAAAAGACTAGGCTTACTGTTTGCAACCAAGCTTCATACCTCTCATGTTTTCACAACAAACGCTTTACAGCAACAGCTATATATATACACACACATATATATATGCACCATACGTTTCCTGGAAAGAAGGTTGGAATTTTTCTTCTTAATAACAGTTTATAAATTGCTAAATGGTTCCTTATGTCCATAAGTACCTTAAATTCAAAGCAAACTGAGAAAAGTTCATTTGCCATTGTGGAAAATTAATTATGTCAGCAGTGAACAATCTCTGGCCACCAAAGCCATATGATGACATGGAAAAATAACACACTAATTCACCCTGTGAGTCACAGAGTTCTCCGTATTTTACAGCCTGACTTGTTTTATAATTTGACTTGTTCAAGCGCTGAGAAGTCAGAAGAAGAATCAGTAATTAAATGCTGATCTCCCAAGCCTTTTGTGGAGCTGATATTTCCTGGGTACGTGGTCCCATATTCTGCACTGATTTGGGTACACACAGTGGAATGCAGGGATAACTGATTTGCAGTGGATGCTGCACATACACAGTTTTAGTGCATTTCTGACAGAGGAAAAAAAACCCCAGCTTTTGAAAGGTCCCTTTGGCTGTTAATTCTGGCCTTCACATTCCGGTATTTGACAATTCTCACTAGGTTTTTAAAGTATTGTCATACACTTTTCTTCAGCTGTCCTGGACTCATTTTTATCAACTTTGTGGCACAACACATAGGGCCAGAATTAGGCAATGTGGTGATTCAGCAGCCCTTCAGCACCATAACAAGCTCAGTTTTAGAGGCATCTAGGCACTGCTTTGGAGGCTGGAGAGACATATGTGGAAGAAGATCCATGAAGAGACAAGTGATTAAGAACTGTCTTCTAGATGAATGCAAAATTCCTGTAAAACAGCATCTAGAACAGCACTTTCTATCAGGAGAGTCAGCCCTGCTCTCAGGGAAAGTCTGAGCCTCAGCTAAAAGCAAGTGGCTGATTCTTCACAGCACTAGGGCCATCTGTTTCAGGCAAAGCTATCATCACTGCTGCAGTCCACATGTTAAATCGAGCTACTTCTGTAAAGCACATACGCTCACTGACTGACCACCTCAAGAACTCCAGAACACAGCAACACCATCTCTGCCTTCCCAAGTGGGTTGAGGGGTCTCCTTCCATGGCCACAAGTTCATAAAGGCCATGCAGACTACCTCTGTCAGGGAGCTCTGCTGGTACCTACTGAAACAACCTTCAAACCATCTTTTAAACAGAGGCTAAAAGCCTGAAGAGTCACTTAAGGAGGACAAAGATGGAGAAGAATTCAGTAAACTGCCTCATTAAGAGGTTTCCTCCTCCCTGAAGTCATCCTTGAAAATTTATATTTAGTAGAAATGGAGAATGTTTCCATTTCACATACTAGCAAGAGCTGGTACACAGAAATCTCTTAGCATAGTTCAGAATTTTTTAATAAAATGAATTCATTAAGAGACTGCCGCAACTACTGTCTATGTACTGATAAGATGGATACCAGCCTGGCTTATGTTCATGTGAGACCTGCTCAGAAACAAGAGTTCCTACATAAAAATGAAACCTTTAATCAAATATTTTGTGAATTAGCCACCTGAGTTTTTCCCATCAAAATGACATCTCACCGCTGTCCTCTTGTGAGCTCTCTACAAAGAGGACATTTGCCCAGCCTTCTCCCTTTTGATGCTAGTGGAGGTTAAACATCCTAGATAAATGATTACAGTAAAAGCACCGAGTTTTGTGCTGGAAATCATTCTTCCACTGATAGCATGATGACACTAAGCACTAGAAGGAGAACATATTTCACTCCCACATGCGGTTTTACGTACACCACTTTTCTTTTTTCTTCCCTGAACAGATACAATTGCATACGAGAAGACAGATGTATATGGCAAATTTTCTTTGGCATAATAATTTTTTTTACATTAAATAAAAATATAGGTTTCATCAGTACTTCTGCAAACAAAACCGAAACAAAATCTAAGCTTATAATCACTTATATCCCACTGAATTTTCAGTATTATCGTTCCTATGGCAACATTAGCCCTGACCCACAATGGCATGTAAAAGTATTAGTTATGGGAACCCTCATTCATTCAAGGACACGTGTTGTGCACACATGCACAGATACGTGCTTCATTGAAAGGGTAATAAAAATTTTTTTGCAAGTGTTCTGGTTACGTGTATTTTCAAAATCCTGGGTAGAGCTAAACCTTGTAGCGTGTACTAGACTCCTACACACAGGAACCTTTTGGGGAGGGAAAGAGAAGGTGGTGTAACTTTCGAAGACAGCAGCCATAATTTAGGTGGCAGCACGTCACAAGGACACAGTCAGCATGTCCTGCTGGTTGCAGTCAGGGATTGATATTGGGAGAACGGGGGGTGTCTTTTTGGCAAGCATGTCCCAAACTGCCTCAGCACCTGCACACAGCTGGTTGGGCTGTGCAGGGCAAACCACAGGCTCCAGGCTCTGTCCCTCGCCCTCTCCTCTCTTCCAAATATTCCACAATCCACCACAACATTCAATAATTGCCTGTGCCACAGCAGTGCACGTGCTTTGTAAAGCCCTTTCCAGTGTCTGGGAAGGAGAGCAGCAGGAGCAGTTTGAGAGCTGGCACAAATCTCTCGTCCCCCCCAAGTGCTTGCAGGAGAGGAGAGGAAGGATGTGGTGTCAGACCTGGAAGTGCCAGCCTCCTCTTTGCTACCCACAGTCCCAGAGAGCACAGGGCAGTTTTCCAAGGCTCACACATGGCTCTGTGATTGCTGCACACCCCTCCACAATGCTCCTGGGCTGCCAAAAAGCACCTGATCTGCCATGCTGGCTCCCTTGCTCTGGCCACATTGGCCAGAAGCAGCATCCTGCTCTTTCTGACGAGACCGGCTATTCCTCTCCAGCTAGGAATGAGGCATCACTACAACAGATCAAAGAGGCAGACCTCTGTCCCAGCTAGAAGTCAGGGACTGTGCACATCTCAGATTTTGGGTGCTGCGTGCTCTAAGACTTCTTTTCTCAAAAAGACTGCGGCAATCTTCAATGATTAAATTTTCCAAGTTAATTTTGGATGCAGACTCTTATTGAACATGCCACAATTGTAGTACCAGCCTACAGGAAAAAACCTCTGCCACAACTACTTGGATTTGCAAGACAGAAGGCAGCTCAGTTTCCCAAAACTGTATGTTTTATTCAAAAGTACTGTCCTCCAAGCAATGCATACCACACCTGCTTAGAGCTGCTTATCAAAACTGTCTCCAGAGTGTGTTGCAGCACCTTCACCACACACTGTCAGTACACACTCCAGAAGTCATGGCAATGCCATACAGATATCTAGCAGGGAAGTAGCCAACTTTGTGTGTTCTGTCAGCCAACACTACTGTGAGGTTAGTGCATGCATTGCAAAAAGTGCAGAAGAGGTGCAATTAGAACTAGGGACCCACTACATGTGGCAGCATAGAAACCTTCATGTCATGGCGCTTGATCCAAAAGTCATGGCAAAGAGCACCATTCACCCTAAACAACTAAATTCCAAACTACAAAGCTTGTTATGAGCTGCTGACTCTTGACAACTCTAACCAGCTTTTGATAAAGTCAGTTCTTGGCAGTGCATGTCCTTCATAGGATGACCAGCACTGTCTTTATCAGCTATTAGCACTCACACACTGCTCCCTCTCCACCCCAGCCAGCTCCAAGCAGCAAAGCTAGGCCATGTCTGGGAAAACCATTTCACTGAAACAGCGCTGCAGTCACTGTGGAAAAGCCACACACATGCAGGTCCTGTAGTGACCCTTTGTTCCAATTCCTCACAGTTTTTTCCTCAAAAATACCTCAATCTAGCCACTTCTCCTAGGGGTTTCTAAACAGTTGCAAGGTCACCTCCCAAACTCAGACCATCTGAGCTAACATTTTTTGTACATAATATGGACTTATCTGCTTAGAAAACCCCATCTCTATATGAAATAATTCACAAATGCAAATCAAGGTTCATCCACTTGCCCTACCTCTTCCAAGGAGCCAAATTGCCACCATTCAACCTGTATTGCTTCAGCTCACCTACAACATCCATGCTGGATGCCAGTTCTCATGCTTCAAACTCAAGAGGTTTTCAGTTACTGTCACATGATTTCTTATGCAAAAAAACCCCTAATTATCTTAGACACTTTTTTACAGTCTTTGCTTATCGCAGCATTTCCTCAGGATTGACCTTAAAATTTAGCTAGTACAGTTTGGGGATAAACTGTTGAACTGTTGTTTTCAGCTTCAGAAGGGAGTACAGAAGTCCAGGAACCCACATCACAGATGACAGACAGCTCAAAAAAATATATCATGCTTCTTTCCATGGTATTTTTGGTACTTCCTTCTTATATTTTCAAAGGAGGAACTGGCACATGTAGTATTAATCTGTAACATTGCACCATAAGTTTCTTCAGAACTAGAAATTCAGCCTCTCTTAATTGCTGTGTAACTGAATCAAAAGCAACAGAAGAACCTGAAGAACTTGTTAGAACAATTCAGGTTTTGAGAGAGTTAAATAGTGAATTCAAGGAAAACATTGTTTCCTTCAGCTCCAGCGTACACAGGAGATACCACCGACACAAGTTTCCCATCACATTTGTTTATAATGCACTTACAAGTAACCTAATGCTTTGAAAGATTAAATACATGTGTTGCATTCAAGTTACGCACAGATCATAATTACTTAATTATATGTACAAATATTATTTCATTTGTAATTTTGAATTAATGCGTACCATAAGCATGCTCTGCATCTTAACTGCTGGTTTTATTTTGCCACAAGGTGGCAGAAATTTCAAAGTTAAAATAAAAAGATCATTGTAGGCTATTCCATGAGTTTGATTTTGTTTGACCTGCTATGACTACAAAGAGGGGAAGCATGTTTGTGTCACCAGGTTAAAACTTAAAGACCACACAAGTCCTTTTTTTGTGGTACAGAAGCAAAATTAAAACTTCAGCAGAGTACACAATGGAGATTTTTAGAGGAAAAGTATGTTCAACCACTGATTAAGTAAAACATTATATTTTTAGGTTTTAATATCTATATTAAAAGTTCTGAGTTACTGAAGATACAAGCAAGCATAAAATATGTGGCCTAAATTTAAAAAATACCAAATAAATTATTTTAGGTATACAGATTACACCTTTTGTGTGTTTGGAAGCAGCATTAGATTGTCTAATAAAAAAGCCCTGTCTTTTGGTTAGCAGCTGCATTCTTCTATATTTTTTTCCTATTATTTTGCTATGATTGTTTGTTAAGAAACAGACACAGAATGATGAACGCTGCAGGAGGGTATCACTAAAACATGGCTAAAAAAAAAATCATTAAACAGTAACTCCCATCCTCTCTCACCAGCAAATTAACTTTCTGCTCTCCCCAATAAAACAAATTTGTTCAATTTTTGCATTTTTTGAAATTACTAATTTAGTTTTCATCCAAGTGAGAGAAAAGTTGATGATAAACAAATAGTCAAGGTGAATTACACCAGATTTTCTTAAAAGTCAATGCTTAATTTATTATTAAAATGGTGACATGATCAGAAGCAAAGTCGCATATAAAGTCACAACAGCTCAAACTCCAAAATGCAAGTTAGATGACAGAAACAACTAAATAAGATACTTACTGTCTAGCCTGGTCCTTATTGCCATATGTTACATTTACAACTGCAGTCTCCGTGTCAGTGTTCACTAGAAAGGAAAATGCAATGGAAGGAGGGTAAGTTCAGTGTGCATTCACTTCCCACTACAAATTTAAAAGCAAATTGAGAGTAGAAAATGCACCTTGCTCACAGTTCTCCACAGTTCCATACTGAGCTAACAAACTATCCAGCACCTATAAAAGATAAAAGAAATGACAGATTTAAATTTCAAAGCAGATTAACATAACAAAAAAAGCCTCTAAAAACACCAGAATTCGTAAAATTATTGTATGAGAATACAGATCATTTAAGAGAGCTGCTCCAACAAGGAAGAAATAATTATCCCAGGAAGAACAAGGATACATTGCTTGTTTTCTCTCTCATATCAGAAAATAGCATTTAAAACTTCACTAATGTGAAAATACAAAGTATAACTCCAAGAAGTCACAATGAACTGTATGTTCCAACCTTTGAAAATAAACCTCCAAGTCACCTGTTCTCAGAGTGGGTTAAAGCACAGGCATAAAGAATTAGAGAAGAGCAAATCTGAAATAAAATTCTCTCCACATATTCCAAGAACATATATCTAACTTTGTCACTGTTTGGAGTTGTTGGGGTTTTTTCCTGCCAACACACTTAGGTTGCAGGTAAAAATGTTATTCTCTCCCTTATTGGGGAATTGCTTGTGTAGGGAGGAAGGGAACAAGAATAACCAGCACATGAAGGACTGTTTCACAACTATTTTGACAGATTTCTCAAAGATGCCCATTCCAGAGGAACCACTCACGGCAGTACCTTCACCATTATTGAAAGTCACCATTAATTTTTCCTTCAGTAGAAAGCTAGGAAGAAACAGGTATTCACATCTGACAAGCCACAAAAGAAAACTAAATTAAGTAGTTTTGTTAGGATGGATGATGAAGGGGGAAGAACACAAACTTTTGGGGGAAAATCAAGGTGTCAGAGTATTCCAGTAAAGGCATTAACACACCCACAGTTGTACCACTTCTAAAATTCACACGGTATAGAGTTTATTTTCTTCCTGGTGAGAAATAACGTTGCAGAAAATGGTGACTGTGGCAGTAACTAGCACAGACACAAGTGCATCATTATGGTGTATTGCATCCTTATGTTTTGTCTCTGAAACTGAACTGATGCTGTAAGAGTTCACAATTTACACCAAGAAGTGAAAAAGTAAACTTGCAATCTCTTCTGTAACCAAAGTGACATTTCTTCAGATAGTCTCTTAAGGAGAAATGTCAGTGAGAAAGGGAGGAAACCCCTTTGGGAAAGGAAGGAAACAAGGAAGCAAAGACAGAAGGAAGGCAGTAGGCATAAAAAAGCATCTGTGCAGCTTCCCGTTGCAGTACACTTCCCTTTGCTATAACAAGCAGTCGAGTGTGCACAAAACCCCAGTCCCTAAAAATGTAAAATTCAGTCTACATCCTCATGAGATTAAAATTCCTAAATTGTAATCTATCGATGTACCACATACTTCTACTAAAGACATTTCTAAGATAAACTGAGTTTATGTGCCCAAACCTAAAGACAACTTATATCAGTACAATTTTCACTCTTTACCACCTACTAAAATTTAAACTGCACATAGATGTTTCAAAGGTAACGTTTCAAACCAGATATTTAAAAGAAAATGCAGTGCTCGCCAAGTTTGAGCAATGCATTAGTGCTTCTAACTGCAGAATTTCCCCATCCTTCTTGTAGAGACTCTAGTAAGTTTTCTTGGCAACTGTTTTGTTTTCATAGACAAGTTGTTAATTGTCCTCTCATTCTACAAGTAGAGATTAGCCTAGTCTGAGAGTTTGCCTTTTCAATCCCCTAAAAAATAATTTTTCTGCCACTCCTCAGATCTGACAATTGGAAACTAAGTGAATGTTTTCTCTGAAATTTGCTAAATATTACTGAAGCAGAGATGCTCCAGGGGATTAAAATAAATTAAAAGTCTGTGGAAGATCCTTTAAAGACAATTAAAACACTGGCACAGATGAGTGGGAGAGTTGTGAGGTCTTGCAGGTCTGCAGCTGTACCTCACACAAGCCAGGAGAGCCACAGCACGAGATTAGAGGAAAACCTTCTTCCACAGACTGCTTAAGGGATCCACTGAAACCAGTGGATGAACAGAATCTCAGGTGAGGTCGGGGGTTTAAAACAAGAAAAGCAAAGCTTTTCCCAGCTTGGAGATCCTTTCTGAGATGTTTGGTTGAAATAGGATACCGAAGAGTTCGTTAGTCTGATAAAGCAATTCCTTTGTCCCTACAGTCTGCCAGCACCTGTGCAGTTCTATGCAGCAGAGCATGCCACAGTATGAGCCAATGTGTTTAGCTGCTATTGCATTTGGACTGTGCAGGCCACCAGCTCATGGCCACCCTGCCCCAAAACTGCATCACTTCAAAACAGAGTTTCATTTCCATCCTTATTCATAAAGGGAAAGAGCAACGCTAGAATGGCAACAGTTTGCTTGATAATGATTAATCAATATTTTGTAAGGTATTTCTATATTAAATTCATATTCTGGGCTAAGCATACCTTTATAATGAGACCCACATATTAAAGTCACCATCTTCACTAGGAAAAGAAATGCTTTAAAGCTGAATCCACACAACTTTTTAAAGACAGATTTTCTCTAAACTACTTTCAGCGTGTTTCTGATCAGCCATCAGAAACTTCTCAACACACTATCCCCTTGCATCTGCTCCCAGAAGCCAAAGAACCCAAAGGCTGCTTTGCTGCTAATGCTGAGGAGCGGCCCAGAATGGCATATTCAGCATCACACCCCTCTTCAGCAGGAGTTCTCCACTTATGCTGCTCCTTAATCCTCTCCTGAGCCATTTCAGTCAGAGACAGTGTCCATCTGGGCTTTAATCCAAGTGATTTGAGTTCCTATGTTCCTAAAAGAGTTGCTTTACTGAACAGATTTATGAGAAGTTTCCTCAAAGGATTGGAGCTTGCTTCAACCAAAATGAGAAACAATCCTCTTTGGTCAAAGACACTTGCTCTCTACAGCACTGTCTTCAGGAGAAACTTGAATTTTCATCACCACCAGCCTCGTGCAGCAGCATTTTAAGTGTGATCAACACTGCAGAGGTAGCCTTTTAATTAGATTGTACTTAAAACGCACTAGTTAAAAAGTTTCAGCAGCACTCGGGGTATATGTGTGTGTGTGTGAGGAGCAAGCTTCATGGGTGAGAACACTTTTAACTGAACCAGCTGATCCAGTTGGGAGAAGTCACTGCAGTTGTATTCAAAGCCAGATCCTCTATTGTAACTCACTTTCAAAATGCAGAACTCAGCTCCTGCACGTGTTTCTTGCTTCACATATATTTACTGCAACAGTCAGTTTCTATTCACATCTTCCATTTCTTCATGTCTCTCACTATCTTTTCCCTCTCCCCAAATTTTTCTCTCTAGCCCAAAGCCTCTAGTTCTGCTGCAAAACAAACATGTTTTGTTTGAGCTGCTCTTCCGTAGCACTCTTCGTGTACAGCCTTGTTGGGCAATCAGAACAAAATCCAAAGCCAAGTTGGTGGTGCAGCAGCAATTCTGATGAGCAGCTGAAAAGTTTATTTGTACAAATATTTAATCTAAGCTAGGAAAAAAAGGTCTTTCCTTTTCTTGAGCTCTCCTTCTAGCAGTTGTCTAAATTGGGTCTCCTGCTCTTGTTATAGCACAGATGTCTCTCTCACAAAAAGCTGCAGTCTTATACTGTGGACTTTCATTCATCAGGCTCTAAAAGCCAATTCTGACTTCATTATAAACAGCATTACCCTACACCGAGCCCCACAAATCGAGGCTGCTTTACATGGAAAAAAAGAAAGAAGGAAACATTACTGTTCAGTGAAACTGAGAGCTCGATGCACACGTTAAAATACCGCAGTTCTCACACAGATTTCACAGGTTTCAAAGCAGCACTTTTGAACAAATCAGAGCAGTTGTTTTCTGCACTTTCAGAGCACGCTATTTCAAACATAGCATCTCATAGTAGGACTTCTGCCGTACACTGTAAGCAAATTAGTCTCAAGACATCTGGTCCATAAGCACAGCTATCCATAGTGTTTCTCTCTCACACATGCACTTAGCAACAGGAACTTCACAGTGGTGCTGTAGAACATGAAGTTATTTTCTCCACTCATGTAGACCAAACCCATCAGACCACCACCACCCTCTTGTTTCCATGACTCCTGTGTCATGTTGACAAGGAATTAAAATTAGACAACACAACTGAAATCATAAATAGCAGGGGCTAGAAGAGACAGAGGTATTAAGGTCATTCAGTAAAAAAACCACAGAAATTTTTGGCTGCAAAGACTTTGAGTGCACAATGTGATTTAACAAACAAACAAACAAAAAGATTGGGATTTAACAGAGGAGAGGTGGGGGTGAAGGAAAACAAAAGAGCCAGGTAAGGAAAGGAGAATGTGGGTGGGTAAAGAACAGTGCTGATATCACAGATACTAAGCCTGTATTTCAAGTACTTTCTTGATATATTTAAGTCCACAAAAAAAAAAAAAAAGCCATAATGCCATCTCTCATTAATTATATTAATTAAGCCTATCTACTCTGATGTGGCCCCCACCAGGCCCTAGTGTATTAGAATTTGCAGTGCTGCAGGAGCAGACCTGGCATTTTGTGACTTTGAGGTGTGAGATTACCTTGGCAGAGGTGCCGTTCCACTCACAGCCACACCAGCTGCCAACAACTGACCACAGCAAAAAGGCTCCTCAAAGCACCTTCAGTTTGGCATTACTTTTTGGTTGGTAAAAAAAAACAACAACAACATCCCCAACAAGGGTCCCAGCTAGCATGGCTTTACAAGGAAAATTAAACTGAAGAAGCCCCTAACAAATCCCTGAGGACGCAGTTATTTTTGAAAGGTGTAATTGGATAATGCTGCATTGCCTGAATGGAGAGTGTGGTGGACAGGTGAACTCAGCTCCAGGTCACCCAGCACATCTCCCAGCCTGGGCAGCCTCTCTGTCACTGCCATCCCTCCACAGCCCAAACACAGCAACTTTGCCCCATTTTCACCAAAAAGGTCAGAGCATGCTGGTTCCTTGTAAAGGCAAAGCAGCATGGACATGGAATGCCCAATTCAGCACACGGTCTGCCAGGACACAGTCATTTTTCCAAAAACTCGTGAAGGCATTTGAATAGGCAAAGCCAGTCTGCAGTGGCTCAATGCACTGCAGCATGTGGTGATGGTGTTTTTCATCTTGTAGGCCCTCCAAAACCCAGTTTACTGTCTCATGAAACCATGACCATAGTTTGGAAGAATCAGAAAAATAAGCCTGGAAGCTGCTGAAGTCATTGTTTGCACACACCAGAAAGGCAGTGCCTGAAAACAATAACTCTGGCTTATTTACCACATCCCATACAAACCCTGGAGTGAATTCTTCTCCTGGGAACTTACAGTTATATCCAAATGTTCAAAACTAATAATAAGTTTACCCTATAATACAATTCAGTTTAGGTGGCATTACCAGGGTTTTAAGAATGTAATGCTGAACCACAGAGAACAAAGACAAAATTGTCAAAGGAACTACTAATTGAGTGACCAATTTGGACACCAAGGGCTTGATTTTCCATAGTGCTCAGCACGTCTGCGTGTTCAAAGGGCAGCTTCAAAACCACTTTTAGTAGTAAGGAGAACACGGCACTTCTGCAAGAAAGACCTCAGGCTCATCACAAGACAAGCTGAAGACACTGCTAGCAACTAATAGCAACTTCTGCTTAGGGAAGTTAGCACAGCACCAGAGACCAGAACGTGCAAGATTCAGTTTGCCATGGCAACATTCAATTCCCCTAACCAAAGGGGTTTGTCTTCCTGCAAGTCCTCGACTTGCTAGAAAATTAAGAAAGGGTGTGGTGAATAAGTGGGTCACAACTCTTAGGGACTAGTCATCTCCACTGCACAGGCTGCACTTGTTAGTGACAGCAGAGCCACCCCAGCCAGCGTCCCCCTCCCTACAGTGCTAAGAGCAAACACTAGGTCCCTGTTTACCTTGCTGTCATTATGGGATTTCTGAAATGCTCAATAAGGAGGGTAAGAGACGTTGTGGACTATTTCAATTTTGGTGCTTCAGATTAAGCAAAGGGTAGAAAGCAACTGAAAATAGGTCTCAGGTAGAGCATCACATGCAACTATGAGTACAGCTATTATAACTAACTCCACATACCACATGTGTTTAAGTATTTCCAGATAATACTGCTGGACCATTTAAATTTTTATATACATACACACCCCTGTGTATATCAAAAAAAATTGTAACAGAAAGAGGACTAAGTGCTTTAAAACCACACTAATATTAAACAACAACATTTAAAAGGACCTGCCTTGAATCTGCTAAGTCAGAAATTGCTTAAAGTATAATTACTGTGATTTACCAACAGAAGAAGGTTGGTTTCTAAAATAAAAAAGAAGGAATCCAACAAGTATAAGCAACATGGTAAATCATTAGAGATAACATCAGTATCAAAACTCCCTCTTTCTCCTTTTTTTTAAAAATAACTCATACAATAGAAAAATTTCTAATGAAGAATGAGAATATTCTAATGAAGCTCTGAAAATAGAAGAAATTTCAAAGGAAATTTTTGGGCTACAAAATTAGCCCAGGTACGGAACACAGCACACAAAAAGTTCTCATGTGCTTTCATGTTCCCACATTACACCCTAAGCTGGAAATAGTCTCTTTAATGTGTGATAAGGAAGAAAGATTAGTGTGCATTATGCTAAGGATGTATGAGATGGAGAAAGAAAAATCATAGTATCAAGGCTGACAAATGGCATTAAATGGTCTGCAAGGCTAAAAAAAGTACTTGAGAAGTGTTTAAGAGAAAAGCAAAAAAACCTCACTTATTAGATGCATGGGTGGCCTCCTTCACAAAGAGATTAAAGGGAGCAGGATAATTCAGTTTGGAAAGGAGTGAGAGGGAATATGATACAGGTATTATGAAATAACGAATCATGTAGAGATGGCCAAATTGGCAGCTTCTATTCACCCTTCATCTAAATTAAATGAAAACAAGTTTGAAAACACAGAGAATAAGTATTTATGCAACATTATCTGAAAGCAATTAAGCACCTCACAATATCTGCTACAATACTTCATTAATCTACACCTTTACTGTGAAGAGAGGGGAACTTCAAGAGCAGTTTCAGATAACACTGGAGTTTGTGAACCAGGTTAGCACTAATGCTAGTGCTCCTGATTCAGTACCCATCCTTATTTCCAGAAAATTAAAAAGCACTGTCACACTGATTGGTCCTTAAAGGCAGGAACTGCTGTTTTATGGAGCTAATCCCCATTCCCAGTATCTCCTTGTGGGCACTGCTGGGGCCCCATCCTCCTCAGGCAGACGGGCTACCAGGACATTTCTGTGGCTCGGCATGAGGGAAGGATCACATGCCGGGCTGGCAGATGGGTGTTGTGAAACGTAGTAGGATGCAGCAGCAACACTAGCTCGTGTTCATCTGCCTCCTCTCAAACTGAGGCGGCCAGTTTAAGTGGAAACACTCTTCTCTACTTCTACGATGTCGTTTGTAGTTTGCCAAAGGGAAGGGAAAAAAAAAAGTTATAAAAGCATTACTATCCAGTGAACACTCATTACCCAACCCTGATTAAATGATAGACTACACAAAAGCAAGGGAACCAGCAAATTTTAAAAGAATGTTTGGAAAAGACACTGGGATAAAGGGTGATTTTTCTGCCTTACTCACAGCACTATACCAAGATACAATTGGTGCCTTATTGGCAGTTTCAACACTTTCCTGTGGAGGCATCAAGCACTGGTCTCCATCAGGAAGACGACTGTGGCTCGGCCTGACAGTGCAAGCTGCAATGTCCTGCTCCAGGCCATGAAAACTAGAACAGAAGTGTTTACGTTTTCCCTTTCCCCTTCAACATTTCAGTCCTCTCAATTTTGCTACCTCCATGTCATTACAGAAAATGTGTTCTTTTTAATTGCAAGCTTTATCAGGGAAAATTGTATTTCTCCTATACACTTTATTCTCTTTTGTCTGTGTGTGCAAAAATAGCAGTTTTAAAAGCTATTTTCTGTAGCTATTTAAAAGTCTTGATGCCACTTCACTACTGCTCTACAAGGCTGGTGCTAGCCTGATATTTTTAGTTTCAGTACAATAATAGTTCGTGCATTTAAAAAACTGCCTTCTGTAAAGCTGGAATCCTGCAATTATAACAAATATCTGTCAGACTTAAAAAAAAAAAAAAATCAATTCTCAAATCATCTCTTGGAACCTATCAACAATAACAAATTCCAAGAAATCTCTCCACAAGGGCACAGGCATAATTTCAAGAAGGGGCCACATGTATGAAGTGTTCCCTCTGGTACAGATATGACTGTGCTTTGTAGAAACAGAGCCAAGTCAGAGCTTTATACCACGGAAACCTTTCCTGGGAAGGTTGTCCCATATTTTAACATCAAGGATTTCTTCTAAGATCTGCTTGTAACTATCCAAAAATGATAGAGGGAATCACAGAGGAAAATCCTGTAAAATGGATTTAGTTCACAGATTAGTGCAGATAAAAAGGAAATATATTATAACTCAGATGCAGATCACATCTGAGACATTCCCTCTATTGTGCACAAGATGCAAAATGACAAGCTTTCAGGAAAAAGATAAGTCCTTAACAACCAGGTCATGAATATCTCAAATCTCTTTATAACCAGAAAAAACTATAAAAAGATGGAAGCGTTTTTCTGGACTTAAAAGATTTCCCTTCTCCCTTTTTAAAATGGCCCATCCACAGGATGCATGCCATGCCTTTGGCTTCCCAGCAGTTCTGCTAAGGGACAGCACTGCTGTGGGACCAGACATTTCAGGTTTGGCCTGTAGACAATGAGGCTCTGAAATACAAGAGGCTGCTGAAGGGAGGGAATTGTTAGCTGCCTTTACAGAGGGTTACAGACACATGGGCTGCATTGCTGGACATCCTCATCCAAAACTTTCCCTCGAGCCATTAGTGCACATCACATACCTCACCTCCCTGGCTATGAGGGCGTGACCAAACTCCTGTCCCTGAGTGCAGACCATCAGTAGCTGTCCCATAACGCATGGGGCAGCCCAGTTACCCAAGGAGTTGTAACAGCTGTACCTGAAATTACACAAGTCAATCCCCACAGCTGGAGAAGACTTCTTCCATTTTTTTTTAACCCACCTCTCCTGGTTTGCATGGCTGTTTCCAGGGAGAGGAGAGGAAAGAGGACAACCTTACCTAGTCCCTGCTGTGAGGACTGGGCACTGAAAAAACTAAGTGGAGAGGAGCTGTAGGAAGACTCAAGAACTGAAGCCTGGGATCAGACAAAAGCAAGAGTTATATATACTTCATAGCAAGGAGGAGTGATCCTGGTAGAACAAGTACACCACCATCAAGTGCTTGAGTTACTTGAGCTGCAGAACTGAATTGGAATAAAATCCACAGTATAGGTCTCCACAGCGGTAACATGGAGATGAGAGCTTTGCAAACAGCAATTACATGCTGTCAAAGCCTTCATACTTCAAAAACATGAACCTTGGGGAAAAGGGGAAACATAGGATTTCTGAGTGCAGAAAATTTCTCTAGTAAAACACATAATCTAGTAGCTACCTAAACACTCAGTCATAAAAATGAAGGTGTACATATTCTAAACACTCAAAACCAAGTTACTCAAACCCTCCTTAAAGTTAAAGAAATATTATAGTGAAATTCTGTTAAACACAAATTTACCAAGATCTATGAGACTTTCAAGTCTAC
The DNA here is from genome assembly GCA_013400235.1 of Oriolus oriolus. Classification (NCBI taxonomy): domain Eukaryota; kingdom Metazoa; phylum Chordata; class Aves; order Passeriformes; family Corvidae; genus Oriolus; species Oriolus oriolus. The sequence goes on from VXBT01004764.1 coordinate 62,514, forward strand.
CTTAAAGAGCCCCAGCAGTAAGGCCAGCTCACACACTAATCTGATAGGTAAGGTTTAAGAGAATGTTTACAAATAGCCACGAACTTTTGAATGCACTTATCTAAAGTAGAAATTAAGATTTCAAGAGATGTGTTGCATTAATACCATTTGACCTATAAATACCAAAACAAAACAATTCAGAGTGTGAATGATGAGTAGTAGCTGACAGCTTATGGACTATGAATTACTTTTGTTCAGAGTCAGTTTTGAAGGAGCAGTCAAATGAAGAGTAAGATGACTGGAAAAATTCAAGGAGAAGGGCCACAATTAAATGAGTTAATTACACCTAGGGCGCAAGAGTGATCTTTGCTTCCATCTACTTGCATTCAGGGCCTTCTGCAAAGTAGTGAAAGAGTTTTCCATTTGCAGCCTTGCAGAATGTGTTCAGTCTCCAGCAAGCTCTCGAACTTTGAAGTTTATCACTCAACCTCATTATCAATAAAATTGGAATGTTTTCCCTAATTTTAAAGGGAAAACAAAAGAAACACAATCACAAAGGAGGCAAGTTTACACCGTTGCACTCACTCTGCAGTAATTATTACTCCATAGTTGTACAGACCTGAAAAAAAACCTACCCTTATTCCTTACAAGTGTTGGGATTCATAGAAGAAATAGGGAATATTAAATAACGTGTATGACATGTGATTTTGGGGTGTTTGCTGTTCTTTCATTCATCAGAGCTGTCCTTTGCAAAGGTCATCCTTGTGCAAGCATCTGAGCAGTTTGGTTACACCACGTCCTAGACTGATACACTGGGTTTTAAGAAAAACCCATCAACACAAACTTGCTGTTTTCCAGAAGGCCTGGACACTCAGTTTCAATGCAACCTCTTTCCTATGCTCTGAAAACACTGCAAATATTTGAATAAGTGGCTCAAGTTGTGTTTCACTGTTGTTCCATAAGTAGCTGCACAAGCTATCCTCTGCTAAAAGTACTATAACTCTCTACAGCAATGGTTCCCTGAACATTAATAAAAACAATCTGTAGCAGTAAAATTTAAGAGTAAAGGTGAAGCATACTGGAGAGCATGGAGAAATTTTATGCCATTTACCACTTCTGCATTTACTGTACAATAAACTATCTTCCCTTGTCAAAACAACTCCTTGTCCTTAAAAAAATCCTAAAATTTAAATTTTTTGACATTTTAAAAGCCAGCACTGTTTAAAATAAGGGAAGTAGGAGTGTAAATCCCAGTATACGCCCGTATGAATGCACACTTCATTCTGATTTTTCACTGATTCATAGCTACTCAACCCAACAGAAGGGGAACTAGATTTTTAGGCACTGAGGGAAAGAGTACTTCAGTGCTTTGCTATTGACATGGAAAGAAAGAGGAGGCGGTGTAAGAGGAACTAAGAAATCTTGGTTATTCGCCTGTTGAATATTTAGGGAGCCACAGCTCTTGAAATCCTCGCTCATGGCATCTGGATGAGAATGAACATTCTATTCAGAGCTAAGGATAGCAAGAAGATGCAGAGAGCAGTAGCAGGAGACTGCTAGAGCAGGGGAAAACATTATTTAGAAGCATTAGCGGCGCTCACCTCTAACATGAGGTCAGGGGCTGTGTGTGACCAGCAGCACGAGGGCAGCCTAGAGAGCCTGCAGTGGTAGGCAAGGGGTGCCTGGATGTCAAAACCAAGAACAGGCAGCCCAGGTGCTGAAGGAAGTGTAGCCTAGCTGGGAGGCTGGGGAGGATGCATGGACACAAGGACCAGAGGCCAGCTGCTGCCAGGTCTTAAGAGTGAGGCAGGAGTGTACAGAAGAGATTTCTGAGAGAACTTGGTAGGAAGGGACATTGGTGAAGTCTCCAGATACTGTGGAAGCAATAAGTACGAGAGGTGCTTACAAAACAAGGGGCCATCCAAAAAAAATCTCTACAACAGTGTTTAGGGACAAGCTGCATCACAACCAGGTCAGAGAAGGGAGCAAATAGGGAGATCAGGATCTCAGGGCAGCGACCTCACAAGAGCAGCCTCTCGGTTCAAGGGAGCATAGGATGGACACAAACAAGAAAGATGGAGGAACACAGTAGGAGAAGCCTTAGAAGTCACCCCAAACACACTTCCTTATAACCACATACCCTTATACACACCACACCCCCTGATGCCTGATTTCAGGGAGATGGAAACAGCTCAGCATGCTTAAACAGTCATATACCAGAAGTCTTGAAGCCAGAAAACACAAGGCAACACTGACAACATGATTTTTATCACCCAGATACTTGAAAGCAGGGGAGCAGGGTGGAGAACCAGAAGTGTGACGGACAAGACCCTCTACTACAGCACAGCAGAGCTGTGCTCAGCACAGAGGTACTCCGAGATGGCCTTCAGACATGAGCCAACTGAATAAAGGTGGGCCTGGTTGCACATACTCTACTATAAAGACAGGTTCTTAAATTATGAATAAAGACCACAAGACATAGAGCATGGCATCCCAGAGGAGATGAGAAATATTTAAAATGCCAAGAAAACAAATGCAACAGCGCAGACCCATCCTCTTCCCCTGTGAAACTAGAAGCAAACTTCCCAAGAAGCAATGTGTCAGAAGCTCTAAATAAAACATGGACCCTGAATGTGGAGAACAGGCTTCCGCACCAGCACAGCCCCTGGAAGCACTACAAACAGCACCTTTCTGCTGACATACCGCTCCAAACTGCAAGGCAGGAGGAGAATGCGAGGACATCACGTTTTTGGTTTTGTTTTGTTTTTTTTTTCACTTTGAAAAGCGAAAATGTTCCACGCATTGGGGACCTTTTACCAACATTTAAGGTCTTTGACTTTAAATGGATCTGAGAGGTTCAGACTAATAGGCTGCCATATTGTCCCCTCCAGGACATCACAACATCCCTGGCAGCAGGGCTGACAACACTAGAGGAGCTGCTGCCAGGCACAGAGGCAAGCTTAGAAACCTGAACACCCTTGGCTAGAATTTAAAGTCTAAACACTCCATACCACCCCAAAAATACATGCAAGCATTTGGCCATTCTGCCACATAGCAACAGTAAAATCACTTTTCCCTCTGCTTACTTGAGAGCATGCTTAACTTTCAAATCAGCACAAATAGTAAGCTCAGTTATGGCAGAAAAAAAAATTATGGGATGGGGTAACATGGCCAAGTGTGCTGCAGCAGCCTGTGGAAAGCAATACCCCATGAGGTCTGGCAGCAGATCAAGGGCAGTCACTTCAGTTGCTTTTCAGATTATATAGCTTTGTAAAATTATTTTGGTAATATTCAGCCTTCTAAAAACCTCTCTATGGAAAGTGGTCTTTTGCAGTCCCTTATTGTTGAGCTCTTACCCACCAGTGCACAATGTGCTACTGTAGTTGTGCTGGCTACCATGCCAGCAGCACAGTAGTGGTACATGCTGCTGAACCAATGAGACCAGCCCAGAACACAAGGAATGTCTCCCTTTCCAGCCTCCTCTTTAATTTTAGTGCACACACAGCTCTGCTGCCAGGGCAGGCCATGCCAGGCCGATATTTGATTTGTAAACAGACACTCCAACATGCTCATCTTAGCTGCGGGCTCCAACTTATCTGCTGTTATTCCCAGCTAGCATGAAGGAAAATTTCTGCATGTAACCTTATCTGCAATAGTGAGCTTTCACAAGAAAAAGGCAGGTAGGCCAATATATTTTGATGACCATATTAGTTTTTCCTTGAAGAAGCAGGGGCAAACCCAACCAAGATCTTCCCCTTGTCACCCTCCAGCCCAGTTCTGGGGTGCTCAGGAACAAAAGTGCAATTAAGGCAGACACACTTTGCCTCTGCACACTAAAACATGCACAGGGTGTGACCTCTTTATGGTTAATAAAGGCTCTCATGCTTTCCAATATGATAAAGGAATCACCTCAGGGTTAACGCTCTGAAATTATGAATAGATGGTGACATGGAAACACGCAAGGTTTATTTCCTGCATTGTCTCCCACCAGGACAATGCAGGATACCCCTTAACCTCTATCAGCAGTGGCTATCACAGAACAGCTCCTAAAGCATACACCAGGCATTATGACAGGCTTAACTTCCAGAAATTACCTTGGACCCTCCTTTTTCTGGCAGCCATTTAGATACACAGTCTTAGATATCCAATCTCAGTCAACTGGAGTCTTCTAAGGTTAAATTTATAAAAGGGTTCATTTAATGCTCATTTCTACATGCTCAGACAGACAAGACTGATTTCACTTTCAGTCTGCCTGGTATTTTTTTCCCTTGACCCTTTGAGAAGAATCCTCAGAAGACTGGACATCCACAAAAATGTCAGCAACCTACTTCTAGATGAGAAAGAGACCAGGCCTCCTGGACTGATGGACCAACTGCTCCACTCGCAATCTTTCCCTTGAACTCATCTCAATACTAACTTATAGTGCTTTTTTTAGTGTGGTTTTTTCTTCTCTTCTATGAGTCCTGCCTAAAACTCAAGGACAAAATTTTGCCTCAGTACATTTACAAAAACAGGGCACCATATGTAAAGGGATCTAACATGAGATAACCAGGCAGCAGCAAGGAGCTCAAGAGGTAGCAATGGGCTTTCTAGGGGGGAATCAGGAATCACTCCTCTTCTCCTCCACCTCACCCCTACCCATTTATTAAGTAGAAAGGTTACCTCGGTAAGTCATTTCAATTTTATTCCCAATATCTAGCTAACAAAGAAATTCTAACATGACACTAACAGAGAACCTAAGTCTCTGAACAACAACAATGCCTGTATGAGATGATGCTCCTTACTGTTCTGGCTGCATTAAACTCCTGTTAAAATCTTCAGTGCTTGTGGTATTTTTATATCCTCAAACAAGAAATGAGGAAATAATAACTCAAGAGATCTCTGTCCAAATTCTGGGAAAAGGAAGCCTGATTTATCTGCACTCTTGTCTACATCTGTGACAACATGTTACATAAATAATTGGTCTGATTTTCAAAAAAGCCAACAAATAAGCATTACCCACTTCCTCTCATCTGCTTCTTGTTATGGTACAGGTAACACCTTCAGCTGGCTTTTCATTACAGGAGAAATGCTAAAAGCAAGCTTTAACAAGAAAAACACTAAGCTAGTGAAGATACTTGTCATATTAACCATGTCAGTACATTCTCCTAAGTAGGACATATGGAATATTGTTCTCCTAGAAACCTCTTAGGAAAACATTCAAACTCGTTTTGGCAGTTGACAGATGTAAGTCTAAGCAAATTCGTCCTCAGGATAACTTAAATTTGTTCACAGAAGTGGTCCAGCCCCCCATTTCTCTCCACACTGCTGCATAGGTCTGCACTGCTGCAGATGTGGATTGCAGCTGCTTGTGCTCGAACGTGTGCAGCTGACTATATACTTTTTCTAGAAGTTAAAATAGCTTCCTTCTTCTGTGTACAAATGCATATCTACACACACAACATACTATACATATTCATTCATACCCCTCCTACTTGCAGGATAGCAGGACTCAGCATGGAAGAGCAAGCTGACTTGAGAAGCTGCTTCAGGCGTAAAAATATAGGCTGTGGGATGTGTTCAGAGCACGCACATCTCCAAGAGCTCTGCACAGCATTAGCATGGGATGAATATTGGTCACTTCACTCACAATTGGTTCATTTAAAAAGTGACATCTCAGAGTCTGGTAGGACATATGGAATATTGTTTACTGAATTCAGCATCTTGTCATAGCATTGCATTTATTATGATAAATACAGTTCAAGTTGGCCTCCTAAAGGTATTCATAACTAAATACTCCTCAGGCAAAGCAGAAAAAGTATGACTAGGATGCACATCACCAGCTGAGAGCAGGTCTACCAGGGACAGTTTTACAGCACCAAAGATTACTAATTTAGGAAAAGATGTACAGTAGCCTGACAGTACCCAGTAGGCTTCGTGTGCATCTTTTTGTAAGACACAAGCCCTGTACTCTGAGACCTGAATCCCATACTTTGGGCATGTACACACCCTGTACATGTGTTCCCTTATCTTAATATTGAGGCACCTGTGGTGTTTTCCCCCACACGCTATTTTGAAAAGGACAGTGCCAACGTGGACACACAAAGTTGCATGCAAAGAGCATTGGCTTAAAGTTCAAACCCTTTCACTGGCCTTCAGTATCTGCTGAAGTCCAGTCAATCCCACCACCAATGTGCATGCCACAGCAGGACTGCAGCTGAAGACCAAATCTGGACCTTGCCCCCATGACGACTGCAGCTACCTGGTGTCAGAACCAAGACTAGTCTGATGCATGACTGCAGTTGGTTTTGACTTTTGGTGAGGCCCCCAAATTCTGTAAACAGCTATACAAAACACCCACACTGGAGTTATTCAAGGTCCAAACAACTCATTTCACCCAGCATAAGGCACAATCATCTACACCACAGTGATTTCAAGTCAGCCTTTTAATCTGTACAACCTGAGTATGGATGAATTTTAGATACTCACAACTACAGGTACCCTTCCCATATCACTGCATATTTTATACTTATTAAGACTTCCACCATTTCACAACACATACTAAAACATTTTATGATCTTGAAGACTTTCATCTTCATGAAAGGCAGTGGAAAAACTTAATGACCTTAGGTCTTTCTTGGTCAGGTTTTACTTCTCCTCCTGGAGATACCCTCAGAGTTGTCCACATACTTCTTACAATGGCACAAAAAGAGCAAACCCAGAGGGCCTCCAGAGAGATACTTGGGTCAAGAGACTAACATGACAGAAGCAGCAGAGAGGAGGATGTTCATCTCAATGAAGGTGGCAGTGTGAAGTAAAGGGAAATACCTACAGCCATTCCACTCAGCACTGGGAAAATATTATCTGTTAAAACTCTTGTCTCTACAAATATAATTTGATATATCAGTAACTGGTGTAGAGTAGGCCTATATTAGTCAAATCCTTGACTAAATTTCACTTTTAAATCATGTCAGATACTCCAGAAAGTGAATGTTTAGATTCTGCACTTCATCATTCTCTATTGCTTTAGAAACAGTACCAAGGTGTTTGCAAGCTCCTTAGGTTTGTTCTCAGTTTGAGCCAACTACGAAGTGCAAGTTATGCAACATTAAAAGATAGAAATGGGTTCATAAAGCAAAACATAATTTGTTAATATAAATCTGTACATGAGTGCATAGGCACAAAACATTATCATCCATCTTTTATACAGTTCACATACTGGGGGAACAAATATGTACAGCTGTGTAAACACACTTGCCCTTTAAATACAAAATATGTAAGGAAAAAGGCAGTATTACACAGATTTATTTTTTCTTCCCTTTAGTTTTTCCAAATTTACTTTCTATTGTGTTCTTAAATGGAAATTAAAATCATTGTAGAAATATCATGTAGGTGTGCAGTGATTTGAAGAAAAAGGGAAAACAAAGCTCTAGAGCTGGTGGATGCTGAGGTTACATGGAACTGATGGCAGCTGTAAATAGTAAAAGATAGTGAAGGTTTGGTTCAGGGGTTTCGAGGCTGACTTTTTTTTACACATAATGTTTTTGCCTTTAAAAAAAGCCTCTAAATATGGCAGTGGGAACCGACCATGAAAAGCTTAGCAGTTGGATTAGTGCAGGACAGCAAGTGACAATATGAGAACTCCTCACCACTTGTGGCAGTGCCATGAACACAACAGGCGACAACGTGAGTTTGTAACAGAGGTGCATCAAGATGCAATAGCACAAACTACAAAATCTCTTAATGTTTAAGCATGATCAGCTTTGAAAAGTGAAGTTGTTAATAAATTTCCTTAAAAACGTTTGAGGAAAAACTTGCAATTCCAGGTTCAAAGCTACAAAAAGTTTTAAGTGCAATATGTAAGTACACACCACCAGGACATGACCCCCAAGAAGCTCTATGAGCATACCAGGCGGGAAGCTGTGTGCCTGTCCTTCATTTGTTACCCCGCGAAAAAAGAGCGGTCATTGGTCACTCTAAACCTTTCAATTAAACACTCATTTTCTAACCATCAGAGAGAAGGCAAACGGTTCAAGTTCTGGAGTTACCAACTGCAAGCTTAACTAGAATCATAATTACAGAATTCCAAGTGGTAAACTATGCATGGAGAGGCTGAAATATTCTGGTTTCTTGTGTAAAATACAATCACCTCTTCACACTGGCCAATAATAATAAAAAGTGAATAAATGCTCCATTGCATATACCTCTAAACTACCCCATGAAAGTATAAATTGTGCTGTAGCAGTGGTTACAAACCACCAGTCAGTTCCAAAAAAGCCCACAGTTTTCTAACTTGGATGTCAAAATTGAAATTCCCTAATCCAGAACAAGCCAGCCAGCAGAAGAGCTCAGCACCCCTGCCCTTCCCAGCAGAGACAGCAAATATTCTAGATCCTCAAAAGTTTGTCCAATCTTACTTATTTGGCTTCAGAAAATCAAACCTTCACAACAAGTATATTGGGGTTTGTTTTCTTCCCAGTGTCAGCTGCTAAATAAAGAAAGCTGCACCTTTTTCTACCAGGCATCACCAAGAGGAATTGTATCTATGCAAACTTTAAATACGCAGGCAACTGCACGAACAGCACTCACGCACAGCTCCAAATCTAATAATGAACACGCGGTTGTAAATCTGGTATGAACCAGACCGTGTGAGGATACGGCCATCTGTGTAACGACTGCAGCACGCGTTACTGCTGCGGCGTGCAATGCTCTTCCCTCATTAAAAACACCAGCACAAAACCATATATGTGAAGCACATGCCTGTTTACAACAATAACTTCCCCAGAAAAGCTCAGAAGACCGCAAAGCTGGCGACAAGATAGTGCAGCTCAGCCTCACACAGCTGTGTCAAGCGTCATGAAGATGAGCTCATGCCCTGCAACGCTCGTCCGTGCCGAGGAGGCTGCGCTCCCAGCACACACGAGCAAAACCAGAGCCCACGGCTTCCCACGAAGGAACGCCTGGGAGTGGCTGCAGCAGGCAGAGTTTCCCTTTGCCCCGCACCTCCAAGCGGAGTGGGCACGTGAGCAGCAAGAACAGAGAGGCTGCCTCGTAACCAAGAGAGAGGAGGCAGGAAGCCTAAGGTGGGAGCCAGACGCGCACCTGCAGCTTCACCACCACCAGCAGCCCATGTTCTCCTACGCCACGGCTCCACACTGCAGCTCTGGCCAAGCCAGGGCATGCAATGCCAAGAGCAATTGCAGATGGTGACAATGGGGTGAGAGGCTGGAGAGAGTGGCTGGCCACACATCTCACCAAGTGAGTCCAGGCACTGCTTACAAAGCTGTGCAGCCACCTCGACGAGGGTGTCAAACTGTTGGGTCCCAACAGAGGAAGCCCTTTCATGCTTAGATTTTTTTTTTTTTTAGGCTGTGTTTCTTCTCTTTTTAGATTGTTGCTTATGAACTGTGAAAGACTGCAGTGAATTATATATTTTCATGCATCATGAGTCACGTTCCTCCCCTTTTCTTTGTCCCAGCCATACGCCGTTTCTGCGTCTGATTCAAAAATGCAGGGACATGCGTTTCTCTCGTACAACAGGGTTTTCAGAATTATTCATGATTTAGAAATGCACAGCTTAATTTGTACTGCTTTACAGCCTGGTCTCTGTCTTTTAATGCCGTGTAACTTGTTCTTTATAGTGGCTCAAGCTGGGAAAGAAACTAAGCGCAGCTTGCAAACTCCTCAGTTCTGCTTCTAAAGCAATAGAGAATGATGAAGTACAGAGACTAAACATTCATTTTCTCAAGGATCTTGGGTTATTTTAAAGTGAAAGTCACTCAAGAGTTTCATGGATGTAAGCATCAAGGAATTCCATGCAACTCTAAGTGCTGGTATAAGGCAGGGTACAGTGCAAACCCTAAGAGCTATTCTGTTTGAAAGGGCAATCATTTTGGCATAAGCCAAATTATAGTTGCAGAGCCAAGGCTCCCTGCAAATGCTGCTTCCCAGCACTGAACCTCTGGGTCTTCCCTCTACCTGGCTAGTCCCACCAGGTCTTTCCCCACAGCACTGGTCAGTCTCCATGTGCCACCACTTGAAAAAACACACTAACTGCTTTGAAGGCATCCGCAGCACAAGAGCGAGAGCCCTCCAAAGCCCACAAAACACGACCTCCAAGAAAAAACTGAAAGGCTTGCAGTCATACCAGCTGCAGGAGAAAGGCCTGAGGGACGTCGCAAGCCTGTGCATGTATATGAGGGAATGGAGAGAGACAGGGCACAGGGAATTCCTCCACCTAGAGCAGTGGATCTGCTGAGTTGTAAGCTGGCTTTCAACCACACCAAGAGAACAGGAGGCTGATTATCAAGGCCATATGAGGAGGCCATGAGATCCACTACTGATGTCTCATCAGCACCAACACCACCAACCTAGCAAAGCAAAGCCCTGCCCTGCCAAAATCAGTGCTTGCTCCCATCTCTCATGCTTTCACAGCCTGTCCCTGGCCCACGGATGCTGCTTGCTCAGCCAGCCCCACTCCCCACGTTTCCGCTGCTGCGGGGTTTTCAGGGCTGCCACACTGACCTGTTTCCACTCCCTGGGCTGGGGGGTGAACAGAGTCCTCACTCACACAGCAACCACCCCCAGTGCTCTCCCCTGCTCAGAGCCTGCTTTGCCTGTGCCATCCTCACACCACTGTCACACCACATGGCACAGGCACACTGGGAGGACAATCTGGGGCAAACCCACCCGTTTCTTTTGGGCAGCAGATACAAAGACGTGCAGACAATTGTATGCTCTTACTGTAAAGGTAAAGCAGGGGGCAAAGGAAGCAGGGAAGGAAGGAAGCAACATTAAGCTTTCAGTTAGTTAAAATAAATATCTCATCCCCTCCCCTTCCCCCTGGCCTCACATACCCAGCTCTAAACATCCCCCTTCCCACTCCCAGCACAGAGAGTTGTCTCTCAGGATCAGGCTCCAAATGCAGGCTTTGTGCTTCAACCAGGCTATGCTCTGAGGAATTGCTTCCTGAATGACCAGTGGGAAACACCACATGGTGTCGCAGCACAGCACACAGGTCCAAAGCACAAGTTTTGTGGAATACATCTGAGGGAAGTACAGCAACATTCATATGGTATACCCAGTGTCACACTGGTAAAACAGCATGAAATGCTTTCAGGGGCTTAACTAGTTCAGCTTTTTTGGAAGAAAGGTATGATAGAAGCACAGTCAAAAATAGACCAGCTTTGGCTAATATAACTGATTATTCTTTAAACAAGGTCTCAACCACATCTGAAGTGGTTTTGGTAATGGTGACAACAACCAGCACAAAGACAGCAATATGACTTCACAAGTGAAATAAGTGCTTAAAATACTCAGTAAAGCACAAATATCATAAAGGGCACAGATGCCTCAAAAAGGCCGAAACCCACCTCTGCTCTCCTTCAGTGACATTATAAAAAGTTACTGAGAGCATTACAGATATGCTGCCTACCTTTGCTCGTACACAGAAGAAATAAATTTGGAAGCTCTATGTATTAGATTAAGACACAAAAAAAAAAAATCCGCCCCAGAACATCTCTGAGTGAAAACGTGCCCATTCAAATGATTGCTTAAATAGGGGAGCGACTCTTTAGACAAGTAGGAAGCCTGCGAGTTTGTAGCAATGTCAAACCGCCCTATTTTTAGCATTGTGTGTCAAGGGCACATGCCTAGAAAGCGCTTTCACTGCTTCAGCAGTTTACAGGAAAAACAAGGTAGACAAGCACATGCTTATTTACAGACAGATGAGCCCGAATCTTGTGTGTGAATAATCACATGGGACTGCTTCAGTTTTACAGGGTGACTCACCAGGGCAGCATCAGGGCTCCTGACACAGTCCCCGGAGCTCGGCGCTAGCGGAAGGAAATGGCTGCATAGCACTCAAAATCCTGAAGCAGGCCAAGAGGGGCTGGGCAGTAAACTGAAAGCTAATGGACTACATTAATTTTTTTCAAGTGAAAAGTAAGTATTTCAGATAGGCAAGAATGACAAAGAGTCTAAAAAAAAAAATAAAAAATAAATGGTGAACTGTTGTCAAAGGCCTTGCATTCCCCACTGGTTTTCTATTTTAGGTCCTACACATGACTAATTTTCAAACTTTTCAGTACCTCTAGCATCAGCTGTTCAAAAAAACCCCCGAAGAATGTTTCATTGCTGGATGAAAGCCTGTACAGCCATCTAAAGGAAGCAAGAAGCCTTAATCCTGACCACCATTTCTACTGTTTTTCAATACTTCCAAAACTCGAACACGGTGCATAACACCATAAAGTCACGCTTTACCTGGTAGCTCTCATTTGTTAATAGAAAAAGTTATCAAATAATGGAGGTTTTACCAATATATATAATGCTTGACCCTCTGCCTTCAATTAATACCTATATACCCACTACTGTCTCTAGCCACTGTCACAGACAAGTCTGCTGCATTTTCCACTATCAAGTGTCCTTTGTTTGAAGTATCATCTGAGTAGTTTCAAGCAAATTCTTTGCTTTGAGACACCAGCAAACTCACTGAGTATCCTCACACTTAGCTAATAAGCTTTGCAGTGAGGAAGACAGCAAGGACTAAAAGACGCACAATTCCAGAAAATTAATATAGACACCTTCTTTCTCCACTCTAGTGGCATGGGGGTGCCACAAGAACTGTGCTTAGGACATCTACAAGCAATTAAACAAATCTTTGGTCAGCAGCAAGGTCAGATCTCCAAACCTTCACCAGCTGAGTCAGAAAGCTAGCACAGCCATATGTAAATGAACAGAACAACTATGAAGCACTGCATTGCCTGAAACATGGAAATAAACAAATAAAATAAGATTTTAATAGCACAAATGTATGAGCAAGACAAACAGCATTCTACCTAAGATTACAGAAGGGTTTCTGTACCCAAGAGTTTTGTTCTTTGAAGTCATGCCTGCGCCTATCCCACCAAAAAACCTTACAACTTAGTACGTGGTCTGCAGCATCCTCAACAGGTTTGCCAGGAACAGAAGTACTAGAGCAGGTACCAATTAACAGCCCATGGTATGCTCTGCTCCTTCGGAACACAAAGGTGAAAATTGGCTGCCACATGCTCTCCAGAGCCCTAGTGGAAGAAGCCGTTTGACTGTTACAGGACTGAAGTCAGAATTTTGAAAACAAATACAACCCCTGAGTTTACTTGAATTTTCTAACTGCACAGAAAATTCTTCACAACTACTCTGACTTCATCATCTATTTTCACTAGTTTGGGAAACTACCTTAACTTTTGCCTACAGAAACTTTACACAGAACTTTCAAGAGTATCCTCTTTTCAAACTCTCGTAGATAAGGAAACATTTAACTGCTGTGTGTTGACCAGCATGGTCTACAGACTACAGATACTCCAACAGCAAGTACATGTGACAGCTCCATCCAGTGCTATCCATGCAGACATTGGAAAAGGAGACAAGGTCAGCTAGCAAACAGGTCAGAAGGCAAGAGTGGATGGCACAAGATGTGGTCAGACATGGCTCTGAAGGGCTACCAGAATGACAGTGTTGCTTTAACAGCTTCGCATGGCCTTGGCTGCTGTGACTCAGGTGCAAACTGTGTTGTTCTTGGGACAGTAAATAGGGACAGCACATGACCACTCTGTAAAATTCCTTTTGCCAGCAAAGCAAGAAAACAAGTACAACTTGGGACTGGGTGGGGAAACTGGACAGGGGGGAAAACAGAGTGGAAAGATATTTGCATCTCCTTTTGGCTGCGTTAGTAAATAAGGTGTCAAGGAACATAAATCCCACTAATTTTCCAGCAGAACAGATGTTTGCTTAACACTACCTCACTTTCAACACTTGCTCATAGACAGTACATCACACAAAACATGCTGCTAAAAAAATAAGGGAAAACAGAATAAAACAAAAGACAGCTTCAAGTTACTGTGTCTGGGTAAGCAAAGTAGGATGTGGACCTAATTCCCATATTACAGCTTCTCTCCTAAATATGATCATATTTGCATGCTACTACTCAGGTGGTCTGTATAAACCACAGGTTACATTTTCACAAACTAGCCCAGCATGACTGCTTTGTGAGCCTCCACACAGCAGAAATTTAGAGAGCTCAACTCTAAAGATTTTTGGATGTTCTACTGCTGAAAAATTACCCAGCTAAATCCTACAGCCCAGGGATGAAGGGTGCAGGTAATCTGCCCTCCAAGCCCAAGCAATATCTAACTGGGTTGCTGCACGTTAACCTCAAAACCTTGATCTCAGGGGTGTGGCACGTGGCTACCTTTGCCCTTTCCCCACTCTCCCAGTCATGCAAGCACAAATTGTGTCACCCCAGGCCACGTTTAACCCTCAGTTCCAACCTCACGGCAGCAAAGCCTGCCTGCACCACTGGCCCTCCAGCTCTGACCCTTGGACTGCCTCACCCAGACAGGGCTTTGCACATGGGATCCAAACTGGTCAGTGATGCACTCTGTTGGAAAGGGGACCAGGGAGAGCAGGTGAGATTCAGGGAAGAGAAGCAGCAGCAATGTAGAAAAGCATCCGGAAAGTTAAAAAAAAAAAAAAAAAAAAAAAGGCANAAAAAAAAAAAAGTATACAGTTACATAAATGTGATCAAGATCGCTTTTTATCACTTTACCTCAAATTATTAAGTAATTGAAATCCTTCATTCTGAATTAATTTGCCTAAAATGAGAGCAAATATTGTTTTAAAAGGACTGTCTTAATACAAAATGCAACAACCTTTCACTGGCATCTGTTAAAACTGTGTCACACCAAGTGCCCACCAAGTCAATAGCTTGCTTACAAATCATAGTTCAATGTTTCTAATCCAACAGCAGTATTATACTACAGTGTTATTCAAGGCAAGTGCTTTATTTTAAAACTTCAGTTAATAATTCTAACTCTTCATAGAAAGTGTTCTGAAAGTGTCGTTGCCTTTTTTTTCAGATGAGCAGAGGGTGTGACAGAAGGATCATCCAAAATCTTGTACATCTTTTAGATAATGGAAAAGAACTATGGATTTCAAGACCTGATTATACACACATGAAGAGGCAAGGCTGAGAAAAGCAGACTGGTTTAGAACCTCCCACGAGTCACTGAATTTGGAGTTCCCGTTACTTTAAGCCCAGCCTATCTTTAGAATTAAATTCTGCTAATTGGAAGATGTAAAGGCAACAATATTACTAAGAGACACATTGCTCAAGTGCAGAACACACCTCCATTACTTGTTTTTCCTGCAACCCCAAGCACAGACAAGTTTTAGTAGTAAAATGGACAGGCAGTGACACTTCTCTGAAATTTAAATACATTATTTTATCAGTGTAGCTTAGTGCTTATATTCATGCACATTTTAGGATGCATGCATACTGTTTTTAAGTCCCATACTCTTCAGTAAAGTGCTAAATAAAACACAGTGATTTATATAACTAATCATAAAAAGAAGCCTCACTCTGAAGAACTAGTATGTAAGAAAAGATACAGAGCTCTAAGTCTTCTAAAGCTTAATGACTGCTAAACTTTTTCTCCTTAAGATTGCTACCAATGTTCAAGAAGAAGAATTTTCCTGCATATAATGGAATTGGCCAGCCAAGGATCACTGAGGTGACATACTTAAGAAGTTAGAATTACGCTGGGTTTTAATCATAACTTCAATACAGTAACAGGACATGATCTGGTACTGTAAAAAGTAACAATTTACCATCATTTTAACATCAGCTTCATTGTAGCCCTTCTTCAAAGCTGTACTTTTGCCCATAATTAGCTTTCCTGGCATCAACATTTCCCAGTTTGTTGCTACTGTATTAAAGGCAGAAAGAAAACCAGCGAGGTAGACAATCACGGTTATGCTGTAGAGAGCTGTTAGGATTCCACTGAAAGCAACTCCCAAAATAACTTTAAAAAAACCCAAAAACCACACACATAAAAATAGCTCTCACACAAACAACCAAGTTTCATTTTTACTATACTTCTTTTAAACCATTAATGAGTCATTACTTAAATCACTAGCTATGTTTATAAAGAATTATTCACACAGTAAACTAGAATTCATAAAATGAGACAGTATACATTTCCTATAATACCATCTTTTTTTTCCTCTTTAAACTAATTAGAGACACAGGAATTCACGGATTTGAGGGGGGGGGGTGATTTTTTTTCTTAAGATTTGCATTTTGAAGTGTATTTACCACAGAAGTTGTGTTTCACCTCATAGCAAAAGCGCAATGTCTCCTACTTACTTAGCCTACACAAAATTTTCCTCTTTACCAGAAGGGTTTTCCACCAGAAATGAGACCAAGAAAGATCGTGGTGTAGCTGAACAACACAAAATGCAATTAGTGGTAAAGTTTTTGGAGGTTGTGTCATTTCATATTCTTTCCGTGCCTTCATGGGGCAGCAAAGGCTGCATTAGAACACACTCCAACCAAAGACTGACTCCTGCAATCACTGCCCACTTTGATTAGTCTTAATCTTGGTGGAAGCTGGTGGAAGCACAGCAATTTTCACTGATTGCTTGTTTGAGGGACTCGCGATTTGCGCAATGTTTATTTTGGGCCGTCACTGAGGGAGGGGTGTAGCCAAATGGGCAGTCTCCCAATCCAGATCACACAAAATACAGCATTCGCACTCTAGGAACATCTCAGCCTCAGCCAAACCCAGGGAGCCTGCCTGTGTCGGGAAGGGTTGCGCTCGGCAAGACCCACCCAGAGGACTCCTGTGAGATGGAAACTGCATCTCCACGCCCTGGCAAGCCCCACCAACTGAAGCACAGCCCAGAGAAAGCAGGAGAGGGTGGCATGGGCAAATTTTGTAATGAGGTATCACAAAGTGAGGAGCACAGATATCCCTCACATGCTGTAGGAAGCAGCTATGAAGAACTGTACAACGCAAAGCAGACTCATCATGAACAAGAGGGAACACTGCACAACACACTTCAGGAATATTTACAAAAACCTGTATTCCTCACCTAAACCAAACTAGAAAAATCCAAATGACAAATACATTTGTTTATGGTGGTCTTCCATCCTCACACAAACCCAGATTTCACTAAATCGCTGATATATGCAGGACACACATTAAAGAGCAAGCACCCTGCTCATCCAAATGTCCCTGATGATCCCAAAACAGACTTTAATGTGGAGCACACCACTTTCAGTGCAAGCTGTATGCACCATGGTACCAGCACCCGACAGAGTGCTGGCCCTGTGGGTTGTGTATTTTGGGGGATAGCATATGTTCTCACATTACTCAGTGATCAGTTTGATGAAATCAGATTAGAAATAAGAAACAAATTTAACATTCAGATATATTCTAAAGTTACTGTATATCTCCTATGTCACAAGAAAACAGAAAGGAGGAATCTATGCCTTTTAGTTTCCCACATTTCCTCTCCAGTCTTCTGTCTGCTTGCTCCCTGGAGTAAAGATCTTCTCACTGATAGATTGTGGAAGCCTGGGCTGATAAACAGATTTAACAGATACACAACAGAGGAGACAACAGCTACAATAGCATGGGACTGCAGGCAAGAGTGAAGACCATGTTAATGACCCCCTTACGGCTGCAGCTGGAGTCGAGCAGCAGGATTTCCTTAGACAGCATTGCTACATCTGGACCGCTCTCCAAGGGAAATGAAAAACAACGCTTCGGCAAGATATTCTGCCAGATATGCCAAAGTCACAAAAGCATGCAAGAGGCAATGATGATATGGATTGAAATGTTAGTGAAAATAAAGGAGAAGTTAATGCACCCTAGCACAATAGTTACCTCTGCTTCAGGTGACCGTCACCCTTGGCAAGAAAAAACACAAGCATCACGTGACACTGATCACTAGAAATTAGTTACAATCAGATGATGGGAAGTTAAGCAACACAAGCAGTGGGATGAAAAAAGCGGTTTCATGAACTCAACAAGGTAATGGAGACCTTAAAAAGTGCAAACAAGCAAAGTGTTATTCAGACATTTTTTGAGCAGAAAATCTATCTGCAGAACTGCAAACTAATACCTCTAGAACTTAGTTCCAGAAGTGGTTTGCAGGACAACATAATCCACAATCAGTTCTGTATGAAACACACCCTGTGCTGATCATGTTTATTTTATATCTGTCTTTCCCAAATTCAACTAATATTCTTCTAACACCCTGGTAGAGTATGACTTGATAGCAATGGATAGGGAATTAGGAGCTCTAAGCTTACTTATGGTCATTTCCCTCCCATATATTGCATTTGGTAGATTTTTGCATTCTTAATGACCACGAACAGCTGATGGAAGCTGAATATTCTATAGGTTATAGCTTTATACACAAGATAGCCACAACATAAAGTCTTACTTTAGGATCTTGTGTGCGTCTGATACGCATGCTGACATTTATCAAAGGTGCAAAGACTCCTGTTGTGGGTTGGCATGGAATATGAAGGCTTTATATTAAGAACACCTCCTTGAGCTAGCACAATATAAAACTTCTCAGCAGTTCTGGTTATACAGGCTTTTTTTTTTTTTAGAAAATTAATTGCAGTTTTCCTTAAAATTAAATAGAAATACGGATTTCAGACAATTTATAGAAAACATCCATAAAGTTGCAAGTGCTGAAGTAGTCTATTAATTCTAAAGTAATGTTTGCCACATCACCTACCAGGAATTTCTTATGCCTACAAACAACTATAGTGTTTCTACAACTATAAGTAATTTTTCCACTAGAACAAGAAAAAACAAAGGGATCTGAAAACCTACTTATTTTTGTGAAACAAATACTCACAATTATATAGTTCCAACTATTTATTCCTCATACTCCCCAAAAAGAATCAGTTTAAGATTTCCCTTCGCTCTGTGCATCTTCAAGCGCTGCTGGAACACTGACTGTCCCTGTACCCTCCAACTTTTGGCTACCAAACAATTTGGAAAGAATGACACCTTCAGCACCAGCTCTACACAAAAACTGGAAGAAAATTCACCTACAGAGATTCAAAACTCTTCAGTTCAAGCTCATAAAAGACCTTCTCCATACCAGTGTAACCAGACACTGGTCCCTGGGAAGGAAGATAAAGATGCTCTCTGCCCCCACAGCTGTCCTAATCTTTGATGGAAGCGAAAGGCCCAGGAAAGCTGTGTGTCCTACAAATCCCAGGAGGCCCTCTAGCACCCAGGGAATACAGCATAAGGATGATACCATGTAGCTGCTCTGGTTAGAGCACAGAGGACAGGGAGGTGGGAGTCGAGAAAACAAAAGCATCTTCCTCCAACAGTTAGTTGAAATCAAAGAAAAAGGGAATTACAGAGCACTCTTATTTACCAAAAAGGACAGGACCTTGGCTCACTGGCTAGGAATTTCCTTTTGGGGCAGTAAGTCTCCAGGTATGAAGCCTCACCCAATAGTTTGCAAGCCTAGAAAGCAATCAGGTAAACTGCCTGCTGAAAAAACACACCCCAGTGTGCACCAGGATGGCTCACAGCACCTACACTTTTGTGCTAACACCAGCAACATCAGAAAGGTTACCAGGCACGTATGAGAACAGAAGCTTACTATTTAGCTCAATTTTTGCTCAACTCGGGGAAAGAAACCAAACTGGTAAAAACCAAATACTTTGCAAGGAGGAAGACGGGGACTTCAAATGAGAGAATAATTCATGGACAATCACACTGGGGCTTTTTTCAGGTAAGGTTATGAAAATGCTTATTAGCAGGTTTAAACACAAACAGAGAAAGGGTTGGGTTTGGGGTTGTTGTTGGATTATTTGGGTGGCAGGGGGCCATCTGGTTTTGTTTTTTAGCTTTTCTTCTTTGCAGAAAAAATTGGGATTCAGCTCATGGTAAAATTTTCCTTTGCTGATTTAACGAAATACCCCTGAACTGTTCATCTGGCATCAGACTAACAGTCTGGGAGGATCTATTTAAAAGCATTTTTTAAAGTTTAAGTAACTGTGCATGAGATGTTAGAACTCAGCTAGAGACTTCAATTTTCAACCTTTTTATAATCTACATTTTTCTTTTGCCAAGTTTAAGATGTCAAAAAGAAAAGCAGAACTAATATTCAGTATCTATAATTAGCTTCTTAGACACAAATTGAATGTGATGATATCAATGTCCTGAGACCTAGTATTCAAATGATCCCTCACTTGATTATAAATTTACCATTGCCTGAATGAGAGAAAACTCTTGTGAAAGGAAGCGTGTACTTTTATCTGCTCCAATTAGATGACAAAAGATAAACACTCTTGAGAAATATTTCTTTTCCCACTTTTTCAAAAAAAAAAAATTATTCAACTTTTACAACTAAGGAGCATTTTCCATGACCCAAAGAAGTGACAGTGAACCAAGCCAACACCCTGCAGAAGACAGTAGAGGTTTTTAAGGGGCTTCCCCACACACACAGATCTCTGGCAGAAAAAGTCAGCACTGTCTGCTCTTATGCTTTAGATACTAACTTTATCATTATTCATTGAAAATCTGATCACATGAACTTGGTTAGATATAAGAAGGCTGGAGAGATCATGTTTTCTACCACATACAGAGTAGAAAATAGTCAAAGTTCTGCTGGAACAGCTGTTGATCATTTCTGGTTGTACTTACTTGCACTAAAACTAGAAATCTAAAGAGAAAAACTGTCAAGTGCCACTGCAGAATGAAGATTTTTCACTCTACCAGTCGAAGGGCAGTCTACAACCTGCTTGCTCCTCAAATATGATTTTTGGTTTTTGAGTCAGTACAGAAAGCAGCATATTACTTTACTTCCACTGCACCTTTTCACATAACCTGTACCACCTGCTTCTCTGAAAGGAGCAAATTCTGCTGCAAGTCAGAAGCTGTGAGGTCTTTTCACTTATGTATTTGATCCAGTGGTGTTCATGTTTATTAAAAATATTTTTAAAGCCTTAAAAATATGTGCACAACACTGCAGAGTTCCATGCCTGTGACCACACTAGCAGGGCAGTGCATGTGCGCGTGGGGACCCTTCCTGGTGCCAAGCGCCACAAGGGATGGGCGTCAGGAGCAGCAGCAGTGATCTCCAAGAGACACTCCTGTGCTCTACAATCAAAAACCTGCTGCCCCTCAGCCCAGCCCAAGCACCTCCTGCCTTGCAGAATCCTGGTGTCAGCTCCAAGCAGCTTTGTATCAGCAGCCTGGCATCTCCAGTAACAGATTTTCAAGTTTGCCATTACCCCCGCACAGGAAAGGTCGTATGACCAGACACACCTCATGAGCTCCCTCCTTAATCTCAGGGTCAGAAGGTCTCCCCTGCATTTGTGAAGCTCCCATCAGTTGCTAAAACAGCTGGCCTCACTGCACCAAAAATGCAAGCAAAAGACAGCAGTGTACCTTCTTTGCCGAGCAGAAAGACATCTCACAAATTACATGTATGAGGGCAATCCTTTAATCCCACAAAACTCAGAAGATAATACCATGAAGAAGAACAGGGAGCAGTGCAGAGCAGTCAATGTAATCCGAGGATACTGGAGGCTGCGACTCTGACATCCCAGTCACACATTCCAGCCTCAATGACCCATTGCTTGCCTCACCTCTGTGAGGCTGCGTTACTTCACTGTATAAATGGTGGAGAAATTAACAGCCACTTCACAACGGAAACATGAACAATAGAGCACAGGGGTGGCCACAAAACAGGTTGGTTATGGCAAATTAGTTGGAACTGTTGACATGCACGATCTCAGAAAATCACATATTCCTACTGCAAGAACAAAGGAAGTTGTTCCTGTCTTTGCTTTGCAACAGACAGTGACTTTCCAAAACGATGGAGGAGGCGATTGCCTTCAGAATTTAAACAGGAAGGGCAGTTGCAAGCACATCAACCCCTCCTGCATCCCAGAGAAGCTGCAAGACCAGACTTTGACAAGCTGAAACAAAGCATTGCATAGCTTATATCTATTTTGGAAACAAATCCACACTTCCATGTTGAAGCAGGTTAAGATATTTCATTAGGCAGGTGAGGACACCCCTTTGAGAGTTCTCCTATTTGCTTTACAAAGACAGAAGTTACTTTTAGAACGTATGGCTGCACAAGACAATCACCAACATGTGTATTTCTATAGGGTCCAGAGACATCACTGAACATTGGCTTAGATTAGAAGCTGTCACGTAGCAAGGTGGTGCAAGTCATGGGCACTTGTCTAACATTAGGCAATGTTTTTTGCCTGATTTTTTTTTTCTTCCTCCCAGCTGCTGAGCTGGCAAAAGTTTGTGTTCTCTTCTGATATATTTCAAAGTCTTTCCACCCTCCTCCGAGATCCCACAATGAATTTCACAGCCAGTGAGCTCAGATACCTGAAGGCTGGTTGTAGTGGGTATACACAGCATAGCTAAAAGAATTTCCTATCTTTTATATAGCCATTTGTATATTCTAAAGGTGTTCATAGTCCATCACAATTCACTGAAGACTGCACACCTGAGAGAGTCCCAATCACTGATCTATCGTGATCCCCTCTGCACACTCCCACAGCAGTCCCAGACACAAAGCTGTGTTTTCAAGTACTCCTACCACTGCACTGTTTCTTCTACTACATGTTTGAAAAAAAAAACGGGATGTCACCTGGAAGAGATTACCTCCTGGGTATGAAACCCAAACCTACTGATGGATTACACACATGCTAATTAGTGAACATTAGCAAGAGGCTGAAACGAAATAGCAACAAACAAGTCTATACGGTTGCAGTCACTAAAGCACTTAAGTTATCCCAGCCTATGACAGCAACCCAAACCAGCAACCATTTGGGCTGCAACAACCAACACCCACAAATCACAAACTTAGGGGTAATGAGCTGATCCCACGCTGCCTGCAAAAATGCTACAGGTCCACATGAGTCCCGTAACCAAAAAGAAGAAACAAAACAAAACAATTCCTCTGACTGGAATGTAATACACATCACTTCACTGTAAGTTTGCATGGATGGTTCCTGTAAATTTCTATAGATTTGGACAGAAAAGCAGAGATACCAGAAAACAGCATGCCAAGAAAAAGACACAAGTGCTGAGAAGGTAGGATATAAGATTTGCCCTGACCAAAACTTTGCTGAATCTCCACAACAACACTAGCACACACTTAATGGGCAGCAAATTCATAACTCAGACCACATCCAAAAGGGCAACAGCTGCTGTATGCAATTGTGAAGGCTACAGGTTTAATTATACATCCAGTGCAACAAAGGGCTGAGCAACACCTTCCTAGAAGCCACTGGCACATCATTATAACCCTCTACTTCAAAGTACACAGTTGAGGTTGGCTTCCTCACTGCTGCTCACACTGGGTAACTATGAGTTATGTTAGGGAGCTATGTGAGCAAATAAGTGAAATTGTAGCACAAACAGCTATCTACTACTCACATAACAACAGCCTGATTTTATTACTAAGAGCAACAAAAAACCCCCAGCACCCAATAAAAGGTGTTGATTTGGATTCATTTCTTACACATGCATTCAATCCCCTATAAGGTTTTATAACAAAGCAGCTGTTTGCAAGGATAGTTTTAATCTGTCTTCCCTTCCCCTTGCAAGTTAATGGTGGGCTACACATTTCAGAGTGATTTCCTGTTTGCATTATATTCTAAAAATCCTGCTCATTTGCTTCAACTAAAAGGCATGTGCTTGGAAGTGGTTTTGATGGCTTTTAGTCACATCCCCCCTTTTTGATTGCCACAACACTCAATGTCTGAAAATAAGGGAGCTATTTCAAGTTACATTCCCTTCCCTCCCTGCCCACATGTACTTGGCTACCAATTCGGGATGAGAGGGAGCTTCGGGCTTTAGAATAACACAAAATTAACAGAAACTTCACCTCTCTTCCCCCCTGCTCAGCAGATTTGGCTTGGTTGGTGTTCACCTACATCTTAGAGACTTCCTACCTATTCTTCATATCCTCACTGCTGGTTTTCAAGGCCTCAGCCAAGCAGCCAGTACCCAAATCCCAACAGCATCCATGCTCTTGCAGTGAGCCCTAGCTGCTGGATGAAATGGCGCTGTGCAGCTGCAGATTGCGTTGGTATCTCTTGCCTTCCCGTAAGACTGTGACATTTCCCTGTGCTTAATACAACAGCTTCACTGCTTGTCTCCGTTGTATGTCTCCCTTTTACTGTAGGAGATTCTGCTGCTGAGCTCATTTTCTTCCTCTTTCCCCCCTCATCCAAGAAATAACTCAAGATTTTTCTGTAGCACCGGATGAAAGCAAGTAGGAGTTGCAAGAAGGGACCCAGATGCGGCCTCAGTCTTGAATGGTCAAGTTCAAGGCTACAACCAAAAGAGTGTCTGTGGGAGGGAGCACGGGGGCAATCCAGCGGTGTACTTGTAAAAGTAGCAGTGAAGTAGAAGGTTTGTGTCAGGAGCAGCCTCACAAGACTTGTACATTGGAGAGACAGCCCAAGAGCCAGTTTCTACTTGGCCAGGAAACGAGACAAAAATCCCACACGCCTAAACTCAACTGCGAGCAGAGTTGTGCTGACTGCCACTGTGTTGTAGCATCAACAGGACTGGAACTAGCCAGACCCTTGGAAATAATCACATTTTGTTTCCCTGCCTCCACAAAAGAGCCAGTTGCATAAAGTTAGGTCAACATGTGGTACGCATATGATTCAAATGTAACATTTCCTGGCAACCAGCAGCATGCCCAGAGGAGGATCTGCGCTACTGATAATGTCGATTTTTGCCATGGCCATCATAAAGAGGAAAAGCCTGCTAATCTCTTGAGACATAAGAAGCAAGACCCATTCCACTTATTAGCTTTCCACTGGTTCTACTGCAGTTTTTTTGGTTGGTTGGTTTGGGGTGGGGGGGTTTGTTGTTGTTTAAAGGAGCAAAGCCCAGTCCATACACAGAGGTCTCTGACAGCAACTACTTTCACAGAGTGAAACAATCTAAAATGAATAATGTGCAGGTTTAGTTCCTCAATTCCAAATCAATAAAAGCTTCCAAGAATGGACAAAGGTAATCAAAGGATGGGAAACAGCTTCCAAAAACAGCTAAGCAGGCTCTACCTCTTCAGCATGAAAAAGAAAGGGCCAAGGAATAAAGGTCATTAAAACAATAAGGAAAATAGAGAGGGAGAAAACATTAACAGAGCTATTACTATTCACTCTTCCTTCCAATAGAGGATCTGAGAGGTAGGTGGAAGTTCAAAGCATGTGAAATGGGATGGTTCTTCCTTCAATATGCCCTAAGACCATGCCACTTCGCTGCAGTGTATTGTGGATGTCAGGAGTTTGCATGGTTCAAGAACATGCTTACCAGGAACTCTAGATTAATTTCCCAAATACAAACTCACTGGTTTTAGGTCAGTAGGCTTCAGGGCTGCAAAATGCCAAAAGTAGCAGTAGACTGCTCTGGTGAACTATCACTACATCTTTGCCCTTATTCCTGTACCCCTCCTGAGGCACATCAAAGGTGGGTTACATGACTATACATTAACCTCTCTTCTAACCCACTGTTGCTGATTTCATGTTCTTTATGCACAAACTGAGTAGAGTGGATGAGGAACCATTGAGGCCACTTGAAGTTAACATTTTTCTGTTCCTTTGGCTACTGTGAAAAAGAGCTCAAAGTTTCTCCTACCATTGCCTGAGGAACAACTCTTTTTTATACATTTCCTTCAATTCTTTTTCAAATTATACAATAGCTGAGTCTGAAGCAACAATCCCTGCTGGTGGCATCTTCTTTCAAGGCAGGTAACTGAAATAGTTCAGAACTTCCCAGGAGCAGGACAGAAGTAACTAATTTCTTAATTATGCCAATTTTACAACATTTGAAGGGCATTTTTGTTTATAAAAGCATGTTGCTTTACCAGCAGCTTCACACATGCCAAGAGAAAAGGCATGGACATCTAATTTCTTCAGGAATTTTTGGGCTGCACTCTCAGCTTCTAAAACCAGCACTTCTGCAGAAGACCCAACACCAGTAGGAACTACTTGTTCCTTATTTAACAGGGAGAAACCTAAGTGAGCAAGATTTGGATGTCAGGCAGCATGAATAATTAATTAGGAGAGAGTAAATTTCCATGTGAAAAACAAAGAAAAACTATGTCAATAGCTTCGACAGGGACAAGTACATTTCTCTTATTAAAAAAGTATATTACTTTGTAGACCAAAAACATACTTTGGGACTTTTGCTACAATTTGTTAATCTGAGGTTGCAAGTTTCAGGACCTACAGTTTTCACCAGGCAGTCCCTCGGCAGTTTGGGGTTTAAGCTGTTGGAGTACCAGTGCTAAACATGATCATGCGATTAGGTGTGAAAGGAAGCCCTTCCCAGCAGTGCGGTGGTGCTGCTCGTTTTGTTTCCAGGCTGTCTCACTCAAGGGTGGTTTGAACAATGGCTTAATTTATCATTGTGTTTAAGGAAATTCAGCCAGCAATGGCATGCAACCTCTAAGATCTACCTGCAGAGATGCAACACCATCCCCAGGCGTGTTTCGCCGGCTGCATGCATGGGTGACAGACAGGCAGAGAGGTTCCACATCCAGCCTAACTTCCAGTAATGATGCTATACTGAGTAACATTTGGGCTCAGAGGATGGTACCCTACCTGGCCACTTTCTACCTGGAGGGCAGAAACAAGTGTCTGTGACCTGGCAGCAAAGAAAGTCGACAACAACCTCTATTAGCAGGAACACAGGCAATGGTTGAAGGGAAGTAAATGAATATGGAGTAAAAGGGGATAACCAATCACATGCAAATACTTAATGCAGTTTTGGGACCTCCAGTACAAAACACCTACTGAGAATCCGGAATGAATTCAGTGAAGGGCCACCAAGATGGTTGGAGACTGGAATACCTCTCCAGTGAAGAAAAGCTGAGGAAAATGCATATGTTGAACCCAAAAAATGGATAGCTTTGAGGGGAGCATAGCAGCAGCCTGCCCCAGAGGTCACTGAGAAGAGAGAGCCAAGCTCTTCACAGAGGTGAAGGGTGGGAGATCAGGAGACCACAGGGCTCAAGTTGACACAACAGATGTCCTCACCAGGTATAAGGAAAACAATTCTCACCCACAGGATAATTAATCCTTAGAACTGGTCACCCAGACAGGTTGCATGCACTGCATTTCTAGAGATCTCCAAGACCAGACAAAACCCTAAACAATGTGCCTGGAATTCAATACAGAGTGCTGGTTTGAGCAGAAAGTTGGACTGCAGACCTTCTGAGATCCCTTCCAACCTGAATGGTTTTGTAATTCTCAGAACAAACGTGTCACAATGCTGGATAACGTAGTTGCATCATGATTAAAATGACTCCTTAAGCAGAAATTATAGCTAAGGAGTGCAACACCTTTACAACTGAGTCCTTGAACAAAGGTCTTCACTGACACCTTCCTAGAACTGCAAATAAAAAGTAAGGTTTGGTGGCTGGTTTCCCAAAAAGTTTTGAACCAAGAAAATTTTGTGTCTGTTAAGATTTCTCAAGTTTTGGAGTCACTGTTAGTGACAAGGTAAACAAGTAACTATTATTCTAGGCTTGTGAGCAACACATTGTTTTAGCAGTGCCAAGCAACCCTGTGGTGACAATGCCAAAATTCTTGCACACTAACAGCTGTTTTAGGTATTAGAACATTTCTGAAAAGTTAAGAGATTACAGGTTGTGATTTCCTTTATCCCAGAAGACCAAAAACCAGTAATGAAGACAGACTTTTTCTAATCTCAGTCACTGGACAATGGAGCAAATTTGGATGTGGGGAAGAAGTTTTGGTCAAACAGTTGCACTGAAACAATTCTTCTGGTTTTTAAACCCTTCTGCTGCCTATTTCTACCACTGAATTCTGAAAGGGAAGTAGGACACAGGGCTATAAATGCAGTCTCTATAGACAGTTATGCACATATTAGCTGGAATGGCCATATTTAATACTTAAAACTCACCAGTTTGCAGTATTTTGACAATTACAGCACATCACAGCCAAAAGCAGCTCACCCTCTAACACAGATATGCAGACAACTCACTGAATCACAAAGCTGCCTGTCTCAGACAAGGCAACAGATTAAAAATCTCAGGCCCAAGCAGAAGCTTTCCTCTACTCCTTGTGTGTCCCCATCCACACCATCTCACAAATCTTGCCTGAGGTCACTGCAATTTACTATGCAGCTTTCTTAAGATCATGGTCAAAAAGCTGAGACACCTCAAAGCGCCTTATTTAAAAGTTGCTCAGCCAAATTTCCTGCCTCTGCCATACGAGTCCTGTGGCTGCCTGAACATCCATCCAACACCGCATTTCCTGCAGCACAAACCAAAATCTTCTACTTCCTCTGCTTTTGGCTTAATCACCTTGGCCACCTGGAGTAAGAAGAGCAGCTTTCACACCTCTGAACTAGGTCAGTCAACCAGCTCTGATCCTGTGAGTTTTTTGATTTCTCTGAAACAGGGTCTTAACACTATGTCTGGTTCCTCTGGTTGGCAGACCTTCTGTATCTTCTAGGTGCTTAGTGCAACAGAGCCCTGACCCCACCTCTAATTTCTCTACTCATTACTTAAGCTACTAAAATACAAGCTTCCGACAAAAACCTTTGTGTTAACTAATGTACTGCTACTTTTCTAAGCCTACAACTATAATAGAAGAACAAAAAAATACCTTCATTAGGGACTTCTAGGATATTAGGTCTTACAGAGGGGCAGATGCTTAATAAAAGTATCACTATCAACTCTTTTTACCAGGACTCTGATTTAAATTAAAAACCACTGTAGCCCAAATCTCAGAGAAAGCTAACTTTGCTCGTTAGATTTTTCCCCCTGTTTATAACAATTGTGTGACGATTATCAGCAGTGCTGTAACCAACACATTTGTATGAATAAATCATTCCAAGTGAGAAATATGCTTATTGCATATTTATCCAAGGACCTTCACTCCCACACCCTGTATTTTAAACACCTGCAAGAGGTGTTTATTACCTCACATACACCTGTAAATATCACCCCCTATAATTAAGCCAGGCAATTAAAATCCCAACATAAACCAGTATGTCATCTGAAGTGCAAAACTGGGTGGTCTGCCACTGTCACTTCTATGTATCAGATTGCCTCACCTGCAGCTAAGCCCAGCCAGATAATGGGAAATATATGCAGCTCAGGAAAAACAGTTAATTCAGCGTGTGTGTCCCAGGTCCGCTGACAAAGGAAAGATGATCACCCTCTCTTTTCTTGATGAATCTCTCCAATTTCTCATAATAACAGAATTAATTGGGGGAAGGAGGGGAATCTCCTTTCCAAAGGCTTTTGAGACTGTCCCTTACAACAAACTCATAAGGCAGACACTGACAACAGTACAGCAGCAGGTGAGAAGCTGACCTTGGGACCGCTGTCAGGTAAGAGTCATTACCAGCCACTGTCAAACTAAAAGGCTCTGTTTCACAGGGCTTGCAGGGACTACACCATCTAGTGTCGCATCAGGTTTCTGTTCGCTAAATTTGAAGATGGCACAAAGCTGAAATGGAGTGACAATATACCTGAGGACAAGAGCTCAAAGCAATCATAAACTACAGAAACTAGTCTGGAGAAGCCTCATGGGACATCCCCAGGTAAGAGACTTCAGAACAATCAATAGCCTAGAAATAAGAGTCTTGAGAAGAGATTGAAAGAACTTAAACTCCCTCCTTAACCCTCCCAAAGCATCATAGGTCTTCAAATATGTAAAAGACTGCTGCAGAGAGCAGAATAACACGTTCTCCATTCACCTGCTGGGTAGGACAAGGAGTAATTGACGAGAAACACAGCTTAGTGCCTGATGTAGCACACTGTTTTCTGTTTCCTTCTCAAAGATCTCTAAGAGAGATTCCCATACCTTGCAGGCAGCAGCGCATTTGTTCATGCTTAGCATTCTGCTAGCATTTTTATAGCTAAACATTATTTTTATAGCACTACATTAAGTTAGGATTCTTGGAGGAAGCTTGAGGTGAAGGACCATATTTCAATATATTTTACACATCTTTACTGTTGATTCACCTTACTTCTAGAACTCTTTTCACTGCAGTTACAGCTCATTCCTGCGTCTCCTCTTCACATCTTGGCTTTATGAGAAATATCTACTTTGTATAATCCTAACTTATTCTTAATTGCTATAGTTTCATTGGTTTTCTTTTCCACAATGAAAGAAAGGACAAGGGTGCACAAGAACCCACCTGTCCTCTCCATATCCTTGGCATTCTGAAATAGGCTGCATCTTAAGCAGGTACCATTCATCAAGATTAGTTTTTACACTGCATCTCTGAAGAGCAAGCAATCCACCCCACTTAGCTGCTTTATTCCAAGCAGCAATACAAGCTGCTACAGATACTCAGGACAGTTATGTGCACTGTAAGACTTAAAAACATTTGCTCAGTGAGAATCAGTCTCCATTCTTTTAATGAAACTGAAAGTTGTCTTGCAAAGTATGCAGGTAAGTTTGAGCCATCTCCACCTTTCTTGCATTGTCAGAAATCTCAGTGCAGAGCCCACACTCACTTTGCAGCTCTAGAAATCCTTTTCCATTACTACTTCTGCTTGGGGAATCTGAAACATTGGAGGACTCAACATCATAACTATGAGACTTCATTTTTCATTTCCATGAAAAAGTGAGGAAAAGCAAACCATGTTTAGTAACATTCTTTTGCCTTCAGAAGAGCCTCAGACCTTCCTTCCCACACATTTCTGTCCCCAAAAGCAACCTGCAAGTCTCACAGCAAAGCTAGGAATACACATTCACAGCATTTTTCTTGCTTTCTTTGCTCACTCAACAGGTTCACACTTCACAGGCTCGGCTTTTAGTCTACCTTTTTTGTTACCAAGTTCATCAACACTATCTGTTTATCTGCTCCATCCAAACCGATAAGGAAATAAGCCCACAGAAGATAAGTGGGAACTCTTCAACAGCTACCTTCCTGCTGAGCCAGCAAGTGCCATTTCTGGCACCATCTGTGTCCTGAAAGTCTGTTCTCTAGTGTTTTATTCACTAAACATGGAAAAAAATATTTGGAAAGAAAATCTCTTGAAGCATCTTCTACATGGTAGATGCTAGTTTTATTAAAAGAGAGAGAAATAAAAGGGGTTGGCATTGCAGTTTCTTCTCGGAACTCTGCTCAAATCCCCATCAGAAACAAACTCTAGGTACTTCAGTTTTAAATCACCATACCTAGATCTCCTTCCAGAGGGCATATAATTTTGTCTTGCAAATACACCCTCAGTGCTGAATACACACAAGCTAAGTGAGAGAGTACTTGCCATTACAAATTAGGAGTCAAATCAGTATGTTACAGACTGCAGTTCAGGAAAGAGTAGTAAGAGATCTATTTACTTTTCTGCAGCAACCACCGGGCCTGGATACTTGTTTTCAATGAGTAAGAGATGAGACTGGTATATGTGGAGAATGGGAAGCAGGAATGTTCCAAATCCTTCACTAGTCACGACTCTTAGCATCAGTCTGGGCTTTGTATTTCAAGAGTGAGGATAGAAAAGGGGAAGAGTGCTACCACTACAAACTACACTACTACTACCCACATACTACCTCTCAAAATGAGGCACTAACTGTTTGAGAGTTTGCTTCACAGAACAGACTTTGTAACAAGATAAAATTATTTATTTAAAAAATAAAATCTGATCATGCACAAGTTCTCTAAATTACTGAATGGATACAATAACCTCTATAGGGAAATTATATGTAAGCAGCACAAAAGGAAGATGATGCATGCAGAAGTCACGATGCTTCTATGGAACAGGTCACTGATCCGGAACCCTCAGAGACAGCCCAGTGAGGGAACGGGCAAGATGCAAGTGAACTCATGGATGAGTAGAAAACATGATCCTGGCTAATCCTCTACCAATCCGGACCCCAGCTGCAGTCTGAGGCAACTTCTAAATTTTCTTAGTTCAGACAGAGATGCTGTCTTCCCTCCACCTCCAGTTTCTCCTAGCTGGGCAAGGAGCACAAGAGTACACAACCCACACATACAGAAACCTGCAGAACCTTGCCAAAAATCTTGTGAAGTTCAAATTAATTACCAGACAAGTTTTGTACAAACTTAACCTCAAATGCCTTGGAATAAATTAGAATTTTATCTTTAACAGCTGCACTTTTCAAGTGAGCTCTTCAGGACGGCAACCTTGCGCTTTTGTTTCAAAGTAGTAACTCAGCAGATTATAGCAGTTCATTATCTGCCATTTTCTCCACCACTTAGCTCTGAATATGGTCTGAAAAGGGTTATCTTACCTTTTTTGCTTATACCATGATGGTCTGATAAGTGCATAGTGAGGTCTTACATTGCACAGAGGAAACAACTGCAAGCCAGATTACTATGGCTGGTTTCAAGGGTCAGTATTTTAACCAGTAATGTCAACCTATGTGAAGGAGAACACTAGTTGGAATATTTTTGTCAAAAGGGGCAGCCAGAAAAGCAGATAGCTAATCTGAATTTCTGTACTTGGTTCCTGAAAAGTCTTGCTAATTAATGCTTGTTACTCTGTGGCCATTTATACCCACTGTTTCCCAACCTATATAGAATAACTGTGGGCCAAGCATCCTACCACGAGTTTTCAGGACACCCAGTTACTTCCAAAGGGAAGTCAAAATTTCCTGATCACTAAAGTTCAATGTTTTCTCTCTTCTCTCCTACTAAAGGCACTAGATTTTACTAAATAGATTTGCATGTCTGTTAGAAAGATAAGAAGGCACACCAGTGGAAGAGTTTCTAGGTTTTCACCAGAAACAGGTTTATTCCAGCATTTCATGAATTTCAAAAGCCAGCTTCTATCTACATGGATAACAAAGGACCCATATCAACAGTGGGGCACCTTCCCCAGACGATGTATCTCAAATCATTCTCCCTTCAAATTAAGCTTCAACATTCCCTGAAAATTTTTCTGGTTTTGGAACCCAGGAGGCAAAATTTATCTGTGGCGCCCAGGAGCAGAAGCTACTACCAAACTCTGTTGCAGATGAGCTGCATTTGAGAGCGTTATGGATGCCTTCCTTATTACAAGAGGGCCCTGTGGATGTTTTGTTATACCCAAGGGCCATCTGTGCAGAGATGCTCACTGGGACCCAGTCCCACATGGCCCAAGGCATACAGGTGCTGCTGTGTGACATCCCAGCAACAAGAACAGCTTGCACTGAGCTAGAGGCATGCACACTGACTTCTAGGGGCACTCCCATGGGCTTCATAAGGGCCTTTTTTTATAGAAAGAAAAAAAATTGAAAACAAGACAGTTACTACAGCTTTTGCAAAGAGTGGCACTCTAACCTTCCTAATAGTGGCTATACCAGGGGAAAAACAATTCACAAGAACATTAATCTGCTGTTCTTTTCACATATCCTATGTCACAGTAAAAGGAAAGGTGTTGCAGAGTACAAAGTGTGTTTTGTGTTTCGATATGGAACGTACATGAGGGCTGGTAGACTACCTAACCTAACCTAGAGACCTCTTTCATCAGTTTTTTTGGTCTGGTTTTAAGGATTTCACACCTATTAGAAGTCAGTCTTGATTGAAGCAATTAACAAAGGGGTGATGAGGCAAGAAAATTGGCACAGAGGGACTATAAGACACAATCTAAGTAAAATCACTCCAGCTGCTACACGTGCACACTCACATACCATCCACTCAGAAAATATTCTGCAAGAACATCATTTCAATAAATACCTTTCTGTATGTACATATTTCTACTCTCCCCACTAAGAAAAGCTTGTTTTAAGGGAAAACCATCAAAAACTTTCTTGCAGAGTTCAAAGGAAATTTTTTCAAGGATTTTAACACCAAAAGAAGATATCAGAACACAAGGTAAACTGACATGAGACAACTCCCTGGTGAATTTAATCACCAGTCGCTGTACTTTATCAACACTGTTTCAAGAACATACAAAGCTTACCTGCTTAAGTGCGGAGGTGCCAGACTACCAGCACTTGCAAAGAAAAACTTTAGGAAGTTAGTGGACAAACTGTACTTGGCAGGCAACTCTGATGTTGCAAGAGAATGCAAAAAAGTATTGTAGAAATGTTGGGGTCTATAAATTCTGTGCTCAAAGGGTCAGGTCTGTAAAAGTAACTTGAGGACACCTGGGAACGGCTGAGATGATGTTAATAGGGACAATTTTAACTCTTCTTTGGGAACTTCAGGAAGACAAAGTGTTTTTAAAAAGATGGGCAGAGAAAACATCTGTCTGAGACCAGACATCACCACAGAAACTGCAACAACAGAGAAGAGGGATCATTTAAAAGTCAGAAAGCAGATGGGAAACAGGGTAGATACCTGTAATATACAAATAGTATTAGCTACATGGGTAAGGAGTCATGAGCAGGTAGAAGCATTTTTAAGTGCTCTGCTCAACAGTCCTTCTGTTAAACATCTCTGTTTATTCACATCTCTGAGTTGTATGCCTCTGCTCTGATACTTACTATTCCTACACAAAATCCTCAGAGGAATTTTGTACCAAAAAATAAGTTAATCTTCAAAATAGTCAGCTTCAACCATTTCTATTACTTCTCTTCCCAGAAGCTTGACATAACAAAGCAGTTACAAAATTGAAATAAAAGGTATCAAGTGGATACTGTTCAGCTGAGGGGTATGCAAGGCTTAGGAAGTGCAGAGGAAAAGCTCACATGGACAGCAGGCACCAGAAAGGCAGGCTGGAGCAACGAGAGGTGGTGTGTGTGGGTACCTTACAGAGACCCTGTGGCTGACAGCCTTGATTCAACAGACCAATGCCTCCATTTTCCTTCAAAGCTAGGGGGCAATCAGGCAGTGCAAACAAAGAAGTAGCTGCAGATGGAAAGTCAGATGACAGCAATAGACCAAACCTGCTGGAGAGCAATGCTACTGCAGCTTTATCCCCCGACCTTCCACCCTCTAACTCTTCTCAGGCAAGAGGATGACTTACCACTAATAAAACATGAAAAAATATTTTAAACATATACAAGGTAGGAAAACAGTAAAGAAAGCAGATCTATCTACTCTCACAGTAGTCCACCTACTGCAAAATTTAGAGCACTACTTGTAGGGTGTAAACAGCAAGTATGTATTATACTGGTGAGAGCCAATAACCAGAATACTGTGAACAAACAATTTGCCATAATGCCACCAACACAGAGGAGCAAGGAAAAACAAACAAACAAAACCCCCCAAAAAACCCCACACCCACACCACCCAAAAAAAGGACCAGAACTAAATTTCTGCTTCTGTAAAGGTTTTTGACCAAGTATTTAAATATGAACTTTTAAGTTTACTGAACTCATACACCAAACACCAGCAAGGTCCAAAATGGACGAGCTTTCAGTCAAAGAGAGTGACTGCATCAGGAAGTCAGCATTCACCAAAGAATCCATTTCAACATTTTTTATGGTTAACTTGGAGAACAGAAATGAAGGCAGTTATCTGAATTGCTTAGAAGGCTCTATTGTTCCCTCTTCCAAAGGATTTTTCCCCAGAACAGAATGGGTGGTGTGTGCAAAGCAAGTGAAAGGTGGGGGAAGGGGAAAAGTCCTGTGGATAAAGAGAGAAACAGAAACATAGTTTTTAAGCAAAGATACAATTTTTAAAGTAACTTCCTACCTCCCACTGCAAGTGAGGCGGGATATTCCTGATCTGAAGCTTCCGACTCCTGCAGATAAATTAAAGAAAATAGTTTTTAGAAAAAACCAAAGAAAACATTATTGCAAGATAGACTATACATAGCAGTGTCATACATTTAAGCATCTGTCATACTAAAAGGGGCAAAACCAAATACAGAATTCAAAAAAACCAACAGATCGCCGAGGGGGGAATGTCAGGTCAAAACCATTTCAAGTCCAAAGAACTGTTACAGAAATACTTGTTACACATTTGACAGCTGTTACATTTCATGAAGCCTCCACTTTTCTTGAAGAGTATTTCTATTTTAGCTTTAAGGCCTTCAGTATCTAATTCTCTGTTATAAATGGGTGTGATAATCCCATGTATTTTTACTGGGTTCTACTTCACACACTTTTAAGAGTTTTTGTTGTTATTTTGGTTTTTTTTTAAATTCACCAAGATGATACTTCAGGACGTTACATTCCTTCAAGGTAAGGAATATAAATTTGAATAAATAAATTAGGTATTCCTGTTTTCTAATATTTACATGACTAAAATTCTTCATCCTTGATTGGGAGGAGAGGTTAAAAAAAATCAGTAAATTCATTGTATTTTCACCCCAAATTTACATCAGTTTTCACTTATCTAGTAAACAAAACATTCACTTTGAAGTGCTACTGCAAAGCCTGGCAGTGTGCTGGCTGCCTTCACAGCCAAGTCCTTTGTCTCCTCCCTTCCCCCAAAGTGAGAGAACAAATAAATGCCAGAGATGCCACAAAACCCTTGGGATTTGCAAGAATGTGTAGATTAACACAGTTTCGGCTAGGCTCAGGTATGCTGAGCTAGTAGGGTCAGCCTGGCCATCCTAGGAAGATTTGGGGAAGGCAGAAGAGGGACAAGAGAGAGCAGTCGAGGCTTAGAAGGTCTCAACTACATTTTGGTACACCAAAGCAGCTAAAATAAGTGTCTTGTGCTCAAACACTTAGTTCTGCCTCACATTTTAGTTGCTCTATAATGACCTCTCTCAGAAAAAAAAGCTTCACATTTTAAGGACTTTTTAGAACAGTTAAATTTATGTAAGCCAGTGAAGTCTTGAAGCAAAACAAGTTTTAGAGATGTTCCTGTCTAGCAATAAAATCAAAAGCTTTCTTTTTCGCCCCCAAATCCTTTTAAAATACACTCCTTTCCCTAACACCACCACCTACCCAGGCCTGCAGTGAGTGTTTTACATCTTGAAACGCTCTTCTCAACAGGCTTCGTTCAAGGCACAAGCAGAGGTTACAACACAAAGCCACCTTGCCCAAACTGCCCCTCATGTGGAGGTGTCACCCCCAACGCTACAGCGACCGCGAGATCAAGCAACAAATGTGCTTTGGCCAGAAAATAGAAACAGGTCTTAGTTTTGTAGCATTTCTCAACTGTTTTCACTCCCTCTCAAGCAAGTAGGAGCAGATTTCAGCATTTGATCATATAAATAGGCGAGGAAGGGAGAACGAAAACCCAAACCACACACAACCCGGTTAAGGTTTCATTTTCAACAAAGCAGGGAAAGTCAGGAGCTGCTTCGCTGTAACAGGGAGGGCAGAAAATTTCCTTGAAGTCTGCAAAGTTTTCCTTAGACCGTTGTCTCAGCTAGCGATACTGCTACAAAACAGCCACCCTAAAGTAGTGATACACTGCTTTGAAACACCAAAATAATCTCACACAGCAACCTGAAACTTGGAAGTTGTTTGTTCCTGAAGTAGAACATAAAAGGGGATGTTCATTCAATATTAAAAATACTGGGATATTTTAATACAGCAAAACCCCAAACCACAAAATTGGCAGCCAATTCGCTATTCAGTGTGTTTCAAACCGTGTTGTGCCATTACTCTCTCACACTGGTAGATTCAAATTAAAATTCATGAGCTTCATAGCAAGGAGTGCCCCTCCCAGAAGAATCCGAGCCCAGCAGCGCTGCCACCGTACCAACAGCAGGTCTGAGCCCAGCTCCACACCCAAGTTTGGCCACCACTGAGCAGAGTATATCCAATGATGAGAAGGGGATGTGGGGGGAAGTCCTTTCCAGAAACACTTATACAAGTTTCACAAAACTACCACCTCACATTTCATTTCAGAAGGAGTACCTACATATCTTCTCTACTGCTCAACACCTGAAAGATGGACCAAAAAAAGGCAATCTGTGCTTTTAGTCATCTAGTGCTGAGGACTAGGCACAAGGTTTGGCATTGGGGTTTTTTCTTCCCACATGACTTTAAGGGAGTGGAAAGTCTGACACAATTTAAAACTTTAGCCAGCCAGCATTTGTAGCACAGAATTAACTTGAACATCCTGAAAAGGAAAAGGAAGGGAGACTAGTAAGGAAGAAATGCCACCTTAAAATAACTAGTTCCCCTGCCACATTCATAAGCAGCAAAAGAAAATGGCAAGCTAAGTACAAAACAGGTATGGTCCTGTTGTGCACCTCAATTTATGGCAATAGTGAGACACCTATTGTACAAAACTGAAAGGTCACTTCAAAAATACCAGAATAGCTATAAACCCACCATTTAATTTGGAATTATTTGTACCTTCATCAGTTTCTTGGCTGCAAATAATTTTAACTTGTCACCTAGTGCACAAGTTTGAAATCTGGTGTTTATTGATGCATGCGAAAATTTAAAATTTTTTGCATTATTTCTGTATCGCAGTTAGCAATAGGGAAAAAATATAATTGAATAAAGTTTTGCATGGCCAAGAGAGGAATCACACAGAATCAGCAAAAAAAGATCATGGACACATTTGAGATTTTTCCATTTCATTTGCTGTTAGCCCCTTTCTAAGAAGTCCTAATAACTTCCATAAGAATGCCTGAAAGTACACAAAAGCTTGTACCCTCTTTCCCCCTCTACCCTTCTCTACACGCAGGAAGCATAGGCAGAAATGACCCAGTTGTTTTTGTGTTCGCAGGACCAGAATGAGCAGCGAGCGGACAGAGAGCGACCGTCTCCCACGTGCTGCGAGAACTTGTGGATGCGGCTCCCGCTCGGAGATCGCTCCTCCCGTTCTTCTCCTGCACAGCTCCTCGCTGCAGGGCAGCACAAGTGATTTCGCAGGCAGTCTCTCTACTGCTTGCATGTGAACCCACAGAAAACCAGCTCTTGAATTCCTCGAGAAAAATCCTGAACCAAATGCAAGAGGATAGCAAAGAGTAAGGGACAAAGCTGGGTCCTGACTGAATTTACCAGAGCAGCAACAGCTTCCACGAGGATGGGCTCTGACTTCAGCAAGCACTCTTCTGCACAGGGTCAAAACTCCACACAATAGGTGGGGAAAGGAAAGAGAAAAGCATAGAGCATCTTCCTGGAAATACACTCGTGTCTCAGGCACCTTTCAGGATGCTTTCCATCTTCCTCATGACCCTGTTTTCTTTGGCAAAATATGGCACATGCAAAGATCCTATAGCTGTAGATACAAATACCCCAGGCAGCAGAACCCTACAGAGGGTTTTGTTATGGCTGCTTTGAAATAATCTCAAGTTTTGTTACTTTACAACTACTTGCAGTCACACCAACTGGGTAAAACAAGAAACAGTCCTTTCTCACCCCATGAGGGTATTTTACTACAGTAGTTTCATTTAATATATAGCTCACCTAGTCTTAAATCCTTAGTAAAACCCTGCCAGCATCTCTCATCAATGTGACTCACGTAAGCCTTGTGTATGCACTTTTTCCAGTTTAAGCAGATTTCTTAATTCATTTCTCCCATTCTAAACAGGCATTGCAAATAGATGTCAACTGAAAAAAAATCTGCGCAAATTAGGTTTGTGCTCTGTATCACACTAAGGTTTTGGAAAGCTACTTATGTTCGCAGCATCTGAACAGGTATTCCTTTTCAAAGATACCCAATAAAAAGTGTTTGGGGTAAGAAGAAAAGAGATCTCTCCAGTTTCTCTACAAGGTTAGTCCATAAGCAATTGTTTGGCAATAATTTACTTTTCTTAAGAGGAATTGCACACATTCTGATTCTTCTTTTCAGGTACCATCCAGGTAACAGAATTCAGTTACTTTAAGCCTTGGCTGATGACCATGTGCCAACATACTTATTCTGGGGATGTTAAGACCTGGAGCCTTATATTTGGGGGACGTGAACATCTCTGCAACACTGAAAGCAAGTAAAACAAGCAGCCATCATTGTGCAAGGCAGGCAGCATATTTGTGCTACATATGTGTGCAGAGACAGAAAGGGCAAAGTACCATAAAGATGGATAATTTACTAAAAGCCATCTTTGTGATCTCTGTAGGGGTAATCTCTCTTACATCAATGCAGAGAGCAAACATGCACAGGGACACCCAGTGCTCCCAACCCACAAGAACCCTCCACACATATGAAACAATACTAAACATGTCTTAGGAAAAAGGTGGTGGGAGAACGAAAATGCCGAAATGGCGGCTTTTCTTCTTCACTTTTTATGTACACACCCTTACTGTCTCTCTCTGCCCTCAATATATACACCAGGTTTTTTCCCCTTCAATATATCAAGCTCTCCTGTAGTTGAAAGGATCTCAAAATTGTCTATTTTTGCATCCGTGTATTAAATCTCGCTATATACTTTCACTAATACAATCTCACTCTATGCTTTATATGATGCTTAGCAAAGGCAAATCGTATCAGAGCTGCACCTCCCCTTAGGGGAAAATAATTTTAAGATGGACAATTATAAAGCAGAGAACAATAAAGTATCATGCTTTTGCTCACAGTCCCAATTTTTTTTTGTATCTTATAGATGTGTCAAAATTTTACTATTTCAAAGGGAAAAAACCGCAAGTATCAAAGTGACTGCACTTCCACACAATTTTACCTATGCTCTTACCAGACCCTTCTGACCATGCTGCCTCCTACTCCTTAATTCCCATTTCTCAACAATAACACCACTTAATAGTCTCTTATTTCAGCAGCCATATGCACTACACACAACATTAATGCCTTAAACCCACAGAGCACAAACCTATTCCTTTTAAACAAGAGCCTATGGAAAAAGAGTTAAACACGTTTGAAAGGAGATCGAGTGAACATCAACAATGTTAGTCCATTCAACTGTTTGAACTCAATACCTATGGGATAGAAAGCAAATGGTCTACCTTTCTCACTCTTAAGAACGTGCAAAGAGCAAATGCTTATTCATTTCATCCGTTCTAGGTCTGTACTGCCATGCTGGTTACCTGGAAAAAGTCTTGGCACCTCACACCGCAGGAGCAGAGTGTGCCAATACCCACCAGCACCAAGTGCTGGTATCCCCCAGCGCTGCCTCCCAGCTCGTGGTCCCCAGCTCTGGCACCTACATGAGATGCCACTGCAAACCCACTCACCAAAACAACCATTCTTCTCCCTGAGCTCCAAAGAAGGGCATGAAGACAAAACCCATCAGTTCTCAGGCTTACTTCACTGACAACCCAAACTGAACATAGACAGCTGGAGATGAAATGTTAAAAAAACATCACACAGCAAAAAACCTTCTATGGAGTGTGGGTAACGCCATACGGTAAGAAATGAGTTCTGTATAAAAAGTCCTGACAGGAACAGCCATAGAAACAAAGTTAGCAACTCTTATGGCCAAATGGAAAACTGCTGATGATCAACTGAATTTACAGGGGAAGGGAAAGAGGTGTCTTATTGTTTACTCTGCGGCCAGCAAAATAAAAACAGGCAAGAAAAAGCCCACACAAAAGCTACCCCCACACAGAGTTCATTAGTTTCTCCCCCTCGGGTTACTTCAAGTAGCTGATGCTTGGGCACAACAGCTTGAATCAGTGCTGTTAATGCTCTTCTAGAGAGAAGAAAGAAAGAAAAAAAGAAGCCAAGTTTACAGGACAAAATAAATAATCCTTAACTCTTAATTCAGATCAGTGTGGTTGGGGAAAAAAGCAGTAGTTTTCTAGTTACAGGATGAAGGAGGAGGAATTATCATTATTTTCTTCATGGTAAATGTAGGTAATGACACAGGCTGAGCCACTGGAATGGCTTGTCCTGCAAGAGGTGCTGCAGTCCCTGTCTGCCCCCCTCTTCACACTGAAATTTCATGGACTTAAGAAATCTTTCCACCCTAAATTTTTCACATTTGATTCCTGAAAGTACCTCACAAACAGCAGTAAGTCCATTCAAATAAAGCTTATTGAATGAATATTCTAAGCCATCTTTTTATATAAAATTTTAGATGCACATACTCATGCAATTATATATCTCAATATGCTTTTTCCTAACAAGTAGTTCTGATAAATACAAAACCAAAGGGTCACACTTCCTACCTAAAATGAAGGTATTCTTAATTTCTTTCAAAAACAAACCGAGGTTCAGTTTAATGACAAACAGAGGTGTTTATACCGCTTATATTAAAAGGTATTTAATTTCTAGTATATCTTACAAGGCACACTGATTACACAGTTACTATACTTTATCCAATCAAGCCATTAGCTTGTGAAACAGCCAGTTCATCTTGAACTTACCTAGCAGAAGGAAGGAGAAGGGTTTCAAATACTGACTTGTTAAGAAACATCACCAATTTTTATTTCTACACACTGATCTGGTCAGCACAATACTTGAAGAGGAAATGTTATTGCTCCAATTTCAGACCCAATTCAGCAATTCAAGCAGACAGAGCTTGGCTAAGCCACAGGCAAAGTGCAGCAATACTTCTCTTTGTGTTGACTCATTTAATCCCAGACCCAGATTTAAAAGCAGTCTACTACCACTCAGAATAAGGACTTTCCATAAAATTTAGACAAAGAAAATTTTTTCTCAAAGCTCATACAAGACGTAATAGTTGGCTCCTAACTACACTTTTCCCCTTTCATCTTGCACGTACAACCCACCAAAGCAGCCGCTCTGGAAAGGTGCATTATCTCAGCATTCAGAATGAAAATATGACTCTTGGATTACCTCACAGATCCCTCCGTGCTGATGATCAAATTTCCTACCACCGGCTGCAGACCATGGGGTTTGTTTACTACCTCTCCCCGGGACGAGTAGCCAGAAAGCCGCGCACGGGGCCGGCACAGCCGCGCAGCTCCGCGCCCCAGAGCCAGCAGCCCAACAAGCGGGCACCGGGCTGCGCTCTCCCCGCACGAGTAACCTGAACACTCTGAAAGGATCTGCGCCTTTGTGAACGGACTGATAGCCCGACAAGCACAGCCAGAAATTTATTTTGGCACATCCAAGTCACACCGTGCAAAATAGGCAAATCAGGCAGTGTAAGCCCAGCTGTAGATCTCATGTTTACGTGGATGACCTGGATAGTAGGCTCTCACCTGTTACCGTTTGCTTTAGGATTTTAGCCCGCCAATTCCTCACGTCACTAATTACACTAAAAGCTTATATTCATTATTTGTGAATTCCCTTGAGTGGACCCATAAAGGCATTTTAAAAAGAAATTTCTGAAGATTCTGCCATTACCATATTAATGTTGAATTTCTCATTTAAAAAAAAAAACAACTTTCATTTT
This sequence comes from Oriolus oriolus, assembly GCA_013400235.1. NCBI lineage: Eukaryota > Metazoa > Chordata > Aves > Passeriformes > Corvidae > Oriolus > Oriolus oriolus. Next base: position 105,372 of record VXBT01004764.1, read on the forward strand.
TCAGGTGTTGTTAATGAGAGAAGGTTGCTACGATTTTTTTTTTAAAAAAAAGAGATTTAAACACTGCTTTAAATCTAATGGGAACTTTTAGTGTCCTTTAGAAAAATGGGCCCAGCTTTGTGGCTTGTGACATTTATGGTTGGGTCGGTTTTGAGTTTGGTTTCTCCCCCTCCGTTTGGGGGTGTATGTGTGTTTCTCCTAAATGTCAAATTTTCTCTTTCCCTCCTCTTCTGAGCAGGGGTCTCTATTCCTTAAATAACTGTGCTATGGAGCTGATTTTATTGACCAAACTTTTTAAATCTATGGTCACTTGCCATTTATTCTCTCACCACACCACTAACTTGCAACTAACTGGGATGTGATAAAAGTGAAAACACCCATGAGGTGCATGAAAGATCGAAAATAAACACCTTTGAAAGTAAAAATACTTCTAAGCACGCAAAAAAAATTTGTTTGCTTACTATCCCTAATGGGACACAGCACTCAGCTTTTATCTTTCTTCTCCCCACCCCTCATTTTCTTCAGCCACCAAAATAGCCAAAGGCTTCTTCTCTCCCATCACCTGTTTTCCTAGTGCCCACAGGGCCTGCTACTTGAAGCAGTCACTATTTCCATTACGAACTAGCTATGAAAATCTACATCAGCTGTAAGAAGTAGCCACAGACTGAAATTTGCACAGGGTGCCCCTGTGGTATGTGGCCATGTTAGGGGCTGGGGAGCAGTAGATTTAAAAAAAAAAAAAAAAAAAAAATCATTTCTTTTCTCCTTTTTTTTTTTCCTAATTTCCAGTGAATTCAGCTCCATTTAAAGAGTCCAAGGAGCAAAAGGGAATGGTGAAGGATACTTCAGAGTAATTTCTGAAGGAAAAAGAAAGTGCTATAATTAAAAAGCCAACAAGATACTTTGTTCTAAGCAGCTGCTGTACACAGCCTCACGGTGTTTTTATTTTGCATGTCTTCCCTACTACCGTCTCTTACTCGGCAGGAGTTTGCAAGCCAGTTAGAAACCCAATGGAAATAAGTGACACATATCACATACTATGTAAAATTTTGGCAACTTTTTTTTGGTATGGGAGGTATGGCACCAGATTAGATCTCATCTAACAATAACTCAGTGATTCACCCTTCTCAGACTGAAATATCTAAATAAAATTAGCAGCACTCGTAGACGAATTCAGTAGCCACCATGCTGCTGAGACCAACTGCTCAACCACGAGCCTGTGTGTGCAGGGAGCATCGGAAATGCTTTCCAGATTCCTTACACCACAGCGATAGACAGCGAGTCCAACCTATTTTGGTCTCTTTCAGGTCACACTTAGGTGAAACTACAGTTGCTCATACTCAATTTGCGTTCACTGTATGCTTCAGATTAAACAAATTCAGTTCTGGTTACACGCTAGGAATACAGAGAATACAGAATTTGTAAAACATAAAAGCTAAAACCTAAGGCATCATGGGAGGACTGGAGGGGAAACAAAATAGCAAGAATTGCTCCTCCTATACACTTACAGCATTTAATTGCAAGACCTCTGTTACACAATTTCAGCATTTGCTACTTTTTTTCTTTTTGCGATCAAATACCGGATTTAAAACATTTAGGTTGAGAGCAGGCTACTTCAGAACTTAAACTGAGTGTGGCATTAGGGCAGTTCAGGGACTCACTCCACTTCTCCACCACCTCGCTGTTTCACCCCACACGTGCAATTTTTAAAGAAAAGCCTGTTTGCTGCCTCTCTCAGGCTGCTCTACGAAAACTGACACAAATTAATGCCCAATTCCTAAAAGGATCTCAATAAACGAAGATTACTGTGGGGTCTAGGAAATGGAAACACAAACACTTGCACTGCTGAAAACACCAACTCATTTCAAAAAGCTTATACGCTATAACTAGAATAACTGAAATATCTTCTTAGTCTGGTTTTAAGTGTATATGTAAACCTCAGCTACCATACCGGCTCCCTGACATTTTCAAGTCTCTTCCACGATATAAAAGGATATCAGCAAGGGCAAACTACTTTATTTAGGCAACTGTCTATATAATAATACCTAAAAATATGAATAATAGTCCTCAATAGTGCTTAAAAGAGCAAAATAAACTAAAAGTAAAATTAGCAAATGCACAGAGTAAATCAACACTTTCAAATGTACAGCCACAGGTTTCAGGCTCTTTCCAGTGTTTAGAGCCACTCCAAGAATTTAGAGTGTGTGTGTGCATGTGCACGCATGGCTTTCACTCTGCATCAGCACTGACGAAACTCCCATTTATAGTCCTGTTTTTCAGAAATACGTAAATTAATCAACTTTGCGAGAGGACAGCTGACATGATAATTGACCATTTGAAAGATACTATGCTCATCATCTGATTTTCCAGCAAACCCGAATGATGACCTGCAGTTAATTTGCTTGCATGACAAAATTCTTTTTTTTAAATTAAAATATTTCTACCTTTCAATCTCAAGATTGAAATCAAGAAAAATTTAAAAAGTACTGGAAAGACAAATTGTTTCTTTTAAATCTTCTAGACCACACTAACAGGAAAAAAGTAGAATACTCTAACAGCTTTACAGTAGAAATGTGAAGTTTACAGTACATTTCCTATTATCTTTAAAATAAATAAGTTCTTCTGTTTCAATACCTTCAGTACAATAAGCCTTATTAACACAAGTTTAAAACAAACTTTCAAAGTATAAATTGATGCAGGCTGTAGCCAAGACTGCACAGATACCAGCTCTCACTTTGATGCTGTAGTCATTATTTCACTAGTACACTTTGTTGAACTAATGGAATACCAACAAGAAGAGCACTCAAGTGCTGGCCCTTACTAATGGCAATTCCACGTGGTCTTAAACTGATTGACCTAAATCAGATGAGATATAACACCTTCACCAGAGGAGTTCTAGAATGCAGGGGGTTTGCCCTATCACCACCAAATAGCTTCCCTTCCTTTCTCTTGCCCTGTCAAAACCCAAAAGTTATCAAAAGTGACCACTCTGCTGTTTGACGCATCATTTTTACTCTGCATGCCAACAGATGCAGCAATTTCTTTTTAAAATGCCATTGCTTCTTCTGTATTTCTGTTATTTGCGAAGAGAAACAAATTTGGTGTATTGTTTTCAAACATTATTTTCACTTTTTTAGTAATTTTCTCTGAAGAATTCTCCTCCAAAAATTTCAACTTACTCAATTGCACAAAATTTTTTTGGAGAGAACAGCAACAAATGAAATTATTTCACAACTGTACTTTCAGAAAAATGTTACTTGTTATTTAGAAGACCTGCACATTCTCCCCTCAAAAAATTTGATACCCTTAAAGTACAGAATGCACCATCCTTCAGCTGGTACATAGAACTAAAGAGACACACCTTGCACACACACGCAGTATTTTTAACATAAAGGTGTGATCTAAAGGCTGGTTACTGAAAAAAAATTTAGCTTTTTAACTGACATGTTTTAAGAAATCAAATTTATAAAGTAATAACAACCATGCTTTTTTTTTTTCCCTTTTTTTGTTTTCCTGGAGCAATAAGTTTGGTCAGGGTAAGTATATCTACAGTAGCAAATCCCCATGCACAGTAAATAATTTGTGGTGCCATAGTTAAAGCATCACAGATTGTGTGTAGAGAGTCTTTTGCAATATTTTATATTTACTTAATAGAGATGCTGTTAATTATATCTTGCATTAAACTTCATTTTTAAGAATTACTAAAACAATCTTCTGTGCTTTTGTCATAGCAGCTTTGATTAGTGCACACAGGCTTACATAGTATAATATATGAAAGCAATCCCTGAGCTTTCATACCAGGGCTTGATTAAAGCCTTAGAGTATCATTTCATTCTGTTCAACTGGAAAAGTCAACAACTAAAATTCAATTGTTCACTGACTTTAAATTATGCAACATTTCAATTCTACCATTTCTTTTAAAGGCAAGTTATGCTGAAAAATTGCTTGTATACAAGAGGTGTAAGTGTATTTTCTTTAGCAACCTTTACATTTAATATATAATAATATCCTCCATGTTAGTAACACTATTAAAAAAATCTGTCCTGACTTTAAGGAGTGGTATATAGAGCAGTTATAGGATAAATACCGTCACCTTTTAAATAATTTCATTATTTTTAATTTATTTTTCACAGAAAACAGAACATAGCACATGTTTTGAGGATGAATACCACAGATAGCACTGACTTTTTCATTGTCATTGTAGATTTGAATACACTGCCATGACCAGAGAACAAAAAATAGTTTACATTTCTGCACTGGAAAGTGCACTCTTTACATAGCATTTAACATTGACATTATTTTAGTTCACTTCATATTAAACTAAGCAAAATTACAATTTTGGATTAGTTGCTTTTAAAGCGGAGAAAAGCTTATATCATGCTACAGCTAACCAGTTAAATCATAAGTATAATTTATAAGTTAATCATCATTAACACCAAGATTATTTGCATTTACTAAAATGCAGTTTTCAAAGACATGGCATTTTGCTGGGTATTTAAATGAAGATTATGAACAAAGTTCATATGAATGAAGATTATAATTTCGACCACATTTAATAAATTATTTAGCAGATAATTAGTTTGAATTTAGTTTGTACACAGATGTGCAAGCTTATTATCACACCAAGACAGTAATTACTACCCTATTTTTACAATCATATGGTACTGATTTATAAACAGAGATACCTAAATTAGGTGGTACTTGCCCCCACTAATAGATCAAATTGCTTTTACCTGACAGCACCGTTTAATATAGTTTAAATGTGCCTTTCAAAGCTTCTAAATTCAGCCATTCCACCTGCATATAGATATACCCAACAACTGAGGATTTTAAAACTTTTTTTAAAAGAGCTGGAGAACGTTAAAATAGCAAATTAAAAAAAAAAAAAAGCTTAAGGAAGACTGTGGTGTTTTAAGATATTTAACCACAGATGTAAGTCATCCTTCTTTGGGGGTTACTAATCTCTTTTTGCTAGCATTACCGCTTGAATGTCTTCTTTACTCCCCACGATCACACCCCAATAATTCAGCTTACTTCAAACATCTTCATGCCTAGTACTGGACCGCACAATGAGGCACAACTACCAGTAGCAACCAGAACTGGAGCTACCAAAAGCCTCAAAACAAAGCAATCACTCCCTGCCCCTCCTCCCCCAAACCTCAAAGACATGCTTTAATGTTTCTCAGCCACGTACACGTTATCCGCAGAGTGTGAGGGAAGTTCACAGAGCTGAATGTTAGAGGGAAAAGAGGCCAGGACACCTGCTCAGCCCCCCCAAACCAGGCCAAGCTCTCCTCATCTAGCCTCAGTCTCAACAGCAGGTGACACACCCCAGCCACCTCCAGAAAACTATCACTTCTCAAATGCCATTTCTTCCTCTGGAATTTGCAGGTTTCCATCATGGTAGAACATGGCTGAGTTTTGGACAGACTTTTCCATGCTTTGCCTTTTTTTTTTCCTTTTCCTGCCCTTTTCCCCCAAAGGTACCACCCAAAATGACACATCCAGTGACACAAGTGGGAACTATGTCAAAGACGGGCTTTCTGGAGTACAAAAATCACACGTGACTTCCACCAGCACTCTCAGGCTAAAAAAGTTAGGATTAGCTTCAACTTTCATTTGAAAAACCATTTTTTGAAGTGCTCCAGCACAAAGTACAACACTGCTATGCATCAGGAGGCTGCCATAACCACGCGTGTGGCTCTGGATCGGAACGTGCGTTCAGAAGCAGCGTTTTCGCGTTAAGAGGCTGAACTCAGCGCCTGCAAAACCAGTAACAGTCATACTGGGTGAAGCGTGGGGATCAGGTGACGTGGGCCCAAGGGCCAGGAAGAAAAGCAATGTACATAAGCTTATTATTTGCCACCGAGGCAGGCAAAATCCAACCGCAGCTAGAGAATGCAATTCTGTGATTTTAGTGAAGCTAGGCGAATGCAAAGGTAAAGCAACCTTTATAATTTCAGGATTTTAGTTTTAGTTAATGGCAAGTCTTCAAATTCTTTTCCCAAGATTACTTTCAAGAAAAAAAATGAGTAGCTTCAACTATAAATAGGTTAAACTCATACTACACACCTAAAAACATAATTCTGATCATGCTTTGAGGTCAGTTGAACAACTGCCATAAAGCCCAGTTGTGCAAAGGGCGTGTACACCACGTTCATCTAAAGCTTACCATTCTATGTTAAATGCAGAATTTGGGACGTATTTACATGTCAACAATCACTTCTTGTTCAAGAGTAGCCAGAGTAAAAGAAAGGGTAGAAATTACATTATTTATAAAAATTCTCTCTCAACTGCATAACAGGAAAAGAAATGAAAACTTATAAATAGGGGTATATAATTCACTCTAAATAAATATAATAAGCAGCAAGCCAGAGCAAGGCATCAAATAGAACAGGAATTCACCATTTGCTATTAGGACTCAGACCATCACTGAGGAAAAAAAACTTAGAATTTAATAAATAAAGGATCCTCTACTTTTTGACTATTGCAACAGTGTGGGGTGTTTGGTTGTTTTGGGGGTGGATTATTTTTTTGCTAAGTATTTTAGCAGAATAAGCATTCTGATGCATCTTCAAATGAACTGGTATTAGCAGTACAAGAACAACTTTACACCACTCCTACTGAGTTCCAGAATTAAACTCTGAAAAGAAACTTAATGATGAGTACACAGTATTTAAAAAAACCCCAACAATAAGAGCTGTCCATTTCTCATTTATTTCTCATCCTATGTTAAAATTTTCTGTGCAGGTGGGCAGTTCATACAATCAGATAACAAACATGTACTGAGATACTGCAGCACTTCCCTTGGGTCAATAGTAGTGCCTCCTGATTAGCAATGGCAGTTTTCAGCATTTTTGGTTAGCATAACACCAAGTTATGCTGCTGCCCACCACCACCTAGAACTCACTTAAGTAATCTAGCTTCTATTAACACAAACCTCACCATGTGAGAGCTCTTGTTGCTGATCAGCACCAGCACCCACTGTCATCGATATCACTAAGAGACACTTAGCTTTGAATCCCTCTCGCTTGGCCCTGGTGAATAGCTCCCTCTGTACACCAGAGCACTGGTTTTCCATGGAGAAAGAGTGGCTCATTCAGGAATCCTATTGCCTTGGTAGGAAAGACCCTTGTGCTCTCTACAGCCCAGACGTACATAACTCTAACCAACCAGCACCTCAATGGCGAGGGGAGCCTGTGCAAGCTGGTGTACAGTTAGCAAAGTCATCTGAAAAATTATTTCTAAATTAGCAGCAACAGTCCAAGACAGACAAACTATTTTCCCTAGGCATTACCTGCATGAGTTTGCCACCAAACTTTCACCAGAAAATCATTTAAAGCACATATATGAATTCGTGTTTTAAAAAAGATATGGTTTACATTATAAATATAATCTATTGTCATGGATTAAACTACTACCAAAATTCCTCTAGCAACCCACAGATTGTATTTGTCAAGCACTGTCCTAAAGAGACACTTATTTAAAATTTTTGCTCTGGTTGTAGGAGGAAAAATTGAACTATTCTTCCATGATAACCATGAAACCACCATCACAAAGAATTTCCCCAATGTGTATAAACTAAATAATCCAGTCTATCACCAAAAAGAAATTTTGTGGATGATCTGTTCTGTAACTGCTTTAAAACTACTGTTTAAAAAGAACAACCAACCAACCAAACAACTGGTGTCTTTTGCCTTTGCTAGACATAGGCATTCTCCCTATCAAAGCTGGAGAAGTTTTGCCAGCTCTGTTTCACAAGGGTTTCCCCGCAGCACACCCAGGATTCAGGATTCCCTTTAATGGCAGGGAACAAGGGGCAGAGAGTGCAGGATCAGGCCCTGAGATGAAAGTTGTGTGGAGCACCTGCACAGCACAACTTACCCGAGGTAGGGATTCCCCCACCCCTCTCCCTTCTCACAGCCAGCCCTCCTGCCCTGATTATTCCTAGAAAATTAGAGCCCTACCTTGATCAATACATGCTAGATATTTAATGAATAATTCCAAATCCAAGCCCGGCAAGCTTTTTACTCCATCTCTGACTGCTCTTTAACATGAAATTTCAGGAAAATAAGTAACTGCAAACCCAACTAATAACTTAAGCTTATTATTTTTTTCCAACAGAAATTTTTGTTCACACACAACTAGAGTTCCCTTAATCAGGAATTCTGATTTCTGCACTACAATTTTTAAGGCTCCATTAAGGTGAAGCGAGCTCCATTTTTGAGGGAAAACCTATAGAACCTGTACATTTAACATTTAAAAATAAAAAATAATTTGCCTAAACAATAAACCACTGCTATTTTCAAAGAGGAAAAATGTATTGGACACATGGTGTAGACTACATATTTTAAAATAACATTCCTAAAGTTCAGCTGAGCATGAAAGTTAATCTTTCAAAAGTGAACATTCAGCTCCAGTTGTGTTCAAGGGTACTGGTACTAGGGAAAAAAAATAAAACCAACAAAACAAAAAACCTCCCAACCTTACTATTTTTATAAATTCTCCAGATATTTTTAGCTGGTCCTTTCTTAAACTGCAAATTATTTTATGGTAATACAATCTTTTAAAATGCATATGTGGATATATATATACACACACACACACAAGAGACACACATATACATACTCATTCTCTTTGAAACTACTGATTGGTGAGAAATACTGCAGAGGCTATAGACACAAAATAATCAAGACACCAAAAAACTTAAAATGGAGTAAAGCACTTCCCGGCTGAAAATCTATTTCAAGACAGTTCCATTTCTGTACTAAGTCCCATACCCAAGAAGAGTCAGATCCCTCTTTGACTCATTATCTGTGCTCTTATCCAAATTTTACCTTAATTAAAAGCACAGGATTTCACACATTAGTGGCAGTTTTCCATTCATTCAGATTTGCAAAAGGACAGTTTGAGTGGATGCTGATTCCACTGCACCATGAAGAGGCAGGCTATAGGGGAAGCACATGGCTGCTAAGGCTGTGTTGAACAGGAGACCTTTTATACTATAGGTTCCTCTGGTGCCAGCTGTCACAATAATACAAGTCAGCAAAATAACAATTAATATTATAATTTTTCTTTTTGAAATTTCAATGCACTTGCAGGAAAAAAAAATGGAAAACCACTTTTTTTGGCACCACTCTTTTACTGCCATTACACATATAGTATTTTAAGGTTTACTAGGGTCAGTGTTAGGGTAATGCACTTCATTTGCTGAGTATCCCACTACATAGATCAAGATTTTCTTCTCTTTTCAATATATGCAGCTTTGAAAACACACTCACAAACCAACACTGCAGATCTGGAAAGAAGCAAAACCAGGAGGTAATACAAAAATTACAATTTTTTGATACTTACCACAAACACACAGGAGCTCTTGCTCCCACACAGAAATTTTTCGAAGCCAAATTACATATTCCAGTTGATGACAAGGAACAACTGTCACTGAAGTATCCAGATGGATAGACATGCCCAGAGAGGCTGGGTAGCGCCAGTAAGCACTGGGCTGACTGATCTCCCCAGCATACCCCAAACACAAACCCGGGGAGATTTTTGAATGGCACTTTCAAGGTATTTTCCTCATTTGGATAGCAGAGGTAACTTTCACCCAGCAAAGATGCAGGATGAAAAGGCATATACAAGTGCCTACACTTGACATGCCCAGGAGAAAAAAAAAAGGAAAAAGTATGGAAGCCTCAGACTAAAACTATAAAATAATGCTCAAGTATTTCTGATTACATCACGTTTCTAGACAAAATAAGGGAAAGTTACGGTTTTATCTTAGCTTTCAACAGTAATTAGCATATAACTTTACATAATTCTATATTCTGCATCATTAGAGATGAAGAATGGACTGATGCAGAGATAGACATTTTGAATATGAAAATAAAAGTGCATTAAAAGACAATCGTCTCGAAGCACTCTGGAACCACATAAAGCACCTTGATACTGCTAAATGTATCAAACCTATTCAAACTTTCTAAACCATCCCCCTCTATATATAAAACATCCGTATCATCCATAGCTATCATCCATACTTGAGTTTTAGAGCATTCAATTTTTCCACATGTTCTCTATCCATTTACCTATTCCAAATAATCCAGTTCCAATAGTAAATTTTACTCTTAAATTACAAGAAAAAAGGTCCTACATGAATATTGCCCTGTGCCTATCTCACTGGACTTGTATTAGGATGAAATCACCAGAGGAAAGAGTGCCTTTAGATGTGGTCCATGCCGCTATACATTTTTTACCAAAATCCCAGGATGATAAAATACTAAAAGACAAGGTGACACTAAGGAGAGGAACAGGTTTATGGAGTGAAGAATCTTTTTTGTGGGGTTCCTGAAAGGACTAGTCCTGTCCATGGCTAAGTATTAGGTGTATTTTAATTCTGTCTGGGTCCCTCTCTCACAGGCATTATGGGAAGCATCACATTTTCTGTTAGGTAGGTAAATCTCGGGCCATTTAAGAATTTTTCAGGTCAAAACTAAGCATTTGAAGTCCACCCAGTAGCTAGCCAGAAGCCATAAAAGGACTCCAGCACTGTAGAGTTCTATGCTCTGCACTTAAAAGAGCGACTGAAATGAACACAGCCTCGTTTTACAAAAATACCACCTTCAAGGTCTCAAAAATGTGGAAAATGTTATTACCCCATGCTTGAAGGGAAAAAAAGGGAGAAATAAAAAAAAAAAAAATCTTAAACATTTCCTGATCATATTTTTATTACCCTTGAATTACACTTCCAAAATGTTTTTTTTTTATTCCACCCCTTTAAAATTTACCGTATCTATGCACAATTTAAAGTCCACTACAAGTATATTTCTCAGGGTACCTTCTGTAAAAGGAAGTTAGCAAAAGGAGAACAGGACCAACCTTTCAGGACACACATTTACAGCTGTGTTTCATGTGTTCCAGCTGATTTTTAAAAACTGCAGCAAGAAGGGATTTTTTTTTTAAATTAATGATCAAACAGCATGAGGAACAATAAAAATTAAATTTCTCACAATGTGACAGTTAACATGGTTGGTGAAGATTATCTGGTTTTGCCATAAAAACTCATTGTCTGTATAGGAAGAGTCACAACTGTTAGATGTTTCCACCCTAATTGTAAAATTTCAAAGATTAAAACAAACAAACAAAAAAAATCTTCTGTTCACATCTGCAAAAACAAATGTGGGAACAGAATAAAAACTTTAAATCACTGTGTGAAGTTTTGGCCCTGCACTCTCAAAAACAGATTCTGAGCTTTCGCACAGAAAAGAGAACAAATACAGCTAAGAAATGGCATATTTTCTAACATGTCTTCTTACTTTGAGCATATTTCTACCTACTTGATATTTACGGAAGCAAAACTAAAAATCAATGCCACTAATTTATTTTTTTTTTAATAACTGTGACCATTTCAGCCACCATACATACTTTAGCCTCACAAAACCATTTCCCACCGTCTTGTGCACACTACACACAAACCCTCATTATACTGAAAATTAGCAACACAATTCAATTCTCGTCTAATGGTCACCCGTGGAACAGAGGTGGCTGTATGAGGGGGGACTTGGGGCCTGTTTTCCTCAAATCAGCCTTCAGATATCTCAGCATCAGAGGCAAAGCACAGCTAGCAGGCCATTGCTCTCCCCATAGAGCAGCATTACCCACAGGGTGCACCTTTGCTACCCACTTCTCCTGCTCCCTTCCCAAACAAATCCCCCAGAAGAGACACAGTGAATTTATTCTCTCAACAAAGAGCCCCCAAGGTGGGGGAAAAAAATAATTAACCTTCCAATTGGAAAAACACCTCACCATTACCACAGCTGAGGTGTTTGTGAGCATTTCGAGTACCTGAGGGCCCCAAGGAGCAGGCACAGTGGATCAGGTCTGGGTGGGAAGCCCACCTGGACATGGAAGCCAGGCCGGGAGGTTGCGCCAGGCACATCCCCAGGTGCCCAGAGTTAGCGCCTGCCCTCCCCCCTCATTGCGCACAAGTGACATCAGGGCCATTTGAATAATCAGATTGCAGCCTACATCGCCTTGTGAGATACCAGCTGCTCTTGGATTGCGGCGAGGTAGTACCCAAAGCCTCGCACCACAAGTTCCACGTACGCCACGGGCAGCCACCATCCTCCTCCCGCACCTCCGCTTTGTGAGGAGAAGACTCCTCTAAGTAGTGGATGTGACTAACGGTGCCCTGCCTCCCCTCGCAGAGCGCGACTCGCAGTCAAAAATCATCACAATGCCTTCTCTAACTTTTGCATAAAGTGACCTAAACCCTTAAATATTGCAATAGCCTTCCTCCACACCAAGGGGTCTGAATGCAGAAATGCTGCATTCCTTTGGCATTCCCTCGAGATTTCAGTAGTAAGTCAGGAATCTACTCCTGAGCTTATTAAATACTTCGCACCTCCCCCAAAATAATTCCCCACCCTTCCATCAAGGAAACCTTGACGAGGGCTCTTTTTTCAACCACAACCTCTCCCCTTGTCTGTTTTTTAAATGCTTCCAGGGAAGTGGCGGGGGGGGAAGCCTCACTCAGGCTCTCTCCTTACTTCCTTCCACAGCAGGTAGGAAGGCAATTTTGCAAACCTGGGTGTGCCCACTTCGAATCAGAAGATCCAGCAAGGTCTGGAATGCAGTGACTACTGGGCCCAAGAATTTCGCCCTGAATAACAAGCCAGGCACACTCCATGTCTTCTAGATTCAGCTCAACTTTATGGCAACCCTAGCTGACACCACCTCTTGACCTTCCTTTATGTGACAAGGATATGGATTACCAAACCCTTACCCTTTCCTCCTGTGCACCTCAGCTCTCTCTGGAGAGAGATACCCACAAACTACCTCTGTGAGTGATAATGTACACACGCTGGTTAAAAAAAAATTAAAACGACAGAAACCCCCCTGAAAATCATGTTTAAGGAGGCCATGAGGAGGGGAGCTAGGAGTCTCCATGAAGCAGCCTCACAGCAGCAGAGGTCAATACAATGTATTGAATAATTTCGTTGCACTACAGAACAACTTTTGCTCTTATGAAGTAATCATTTGACCAAACTATTAATCGTACACTCATGCTGAAAGACAGACTTGACACATCCACTTTTTTCTTTAAATGGCGTCACTTCTCCAGCCGTATCTCGCACGCTGGAGTGCACTGGGCTCTCTGGAAAGCGCTCCCCGACCTTACAGCGTGCAAACACACTGGGTGGGCCTGGCCAGCAACACCCCCCCACCACACCCCAGCTGCTTCTACACCTTTCCCTAGTGCAAAAAGATACAAAGGCTTCAAAAAAGTTACTTTGAAACCACCCACCAACAGTACTCAACATTTGAGAACTGTGCTTTTACATGTAACTAACAACTCTAAATATGCACCCAGTAAGCAATGTTTAGAAAAACAAGGAAATCTCCAACTTTTTGACACCTTCACCCCACCAAAAAAAATTAGATTACTATAAAAGGAGCAAGAGATTCACTTTTACATATGGAGGCCACTGAATGAATTTCAAGTGTCTCTCTATATTAGATTTCGGGAGAGGGGGAGCGGAAACAAAGGGGAAGGAAGTACAGTTATGAGAAATGCAATTTAATTTTCTTTTAAACAGCAGTATAAATCTGAACTATATCTAATGCATTTCAACATGATAACGCACAATGAAACAGTGTTTTAACAAATAAGGTGTTTGGGAGAAGCAATGGGGGTATGCTGATACAATTAGATTTGCAATTTTTTCAATATGCCTATATGTAGGCAACACATGCCTCAAGTTCAGAGAATTCTTTTCAACAAGTTACAGACAGATAAATGTTTCTGATAATTGTTAATTCACAGACAAATAGGACACAGAATCCTGTACAAAGAATGGACTTTTACACCATTTCAGCTGACAGCTGAAAGAACAGAAAAATACTTTTAAACATATTAAACAATGATTAAAAAAAAAAAAAAAGTTGGGGAAGCACCAGTAATTTTAAATTTACCTTTATGAGTGTAATGAATTTCTTTTCAAAAAGCATAAATAGAATGCTCTTTGTGCAAGCTTAAGATTAATAAGCATGACAGTAAATTTACTTATTAGACTAATAGGAAATGATCATTTTTTATATGTCCCATGGAATTTTCTTCTTAAATCTAAAAGTATATTCTAACTACAACAGTATTTTTCTACACAAAATATCTGAAATGTAGGCTGCTGTAATGCAAAACTATTTATGCTGCATATTAAAGGAGAAAGAGCACACACACCACATCAATTTTCAATGAAAAGTATCAAATAAATATAACCATAAAGATCCACACACAGTTAATTTGTCCAGAGAGGGGTTCCCCTTTCCCTTAACTAGAGCAAAAATCCTCCATACTTTCTCAAGTGTAGCTTTCCTCTAACACTTAACAGAGGATCAAACTTCTAATTCTCAAAATACCATGATACAATGCCCATCGAGACAGATAAACCATCTTTTCCAATCAACTATCTTAAAAAGACTGCAATTTTCAAAATAATCCTGAAATAGTAGAAGCCCCTTTTAATAAAGTTGCACAGACAGACATACTTCCCAGATTGAATAATGGAGTACAGGAACAAGCACGTGGAAAGTTTGATCTATTTTTTTTTTTACTCTCTAGTGCTCGCCAGGTTTTCTATCATATAAATATTTGTGAAAGAAGCAGGCTGAATTGCTACAGGCAGCGTAAAAATACTACTGCTTTATTCCAAATATTGCTTCTTTACATTAGGCCAAACAAAATTACTGCCTTGCAAAAATTAAATGTATGTTTAGAAATTAAGGATGCATAAATCCTGCCCTTACTGGGAAGGAGTCCTTCTCCTACTGCTTCTATAGACCAGCTCAAAATAGCGATGATAAAATCCTCTCAAATACAGATGAGACTTCCACTATGTGCCTGTAAAATGCTGCAGACTCCAACATGGCAGGATCAAAAAAATATATCCACCAGTATATTTACAAGGTGCTTTTTGTTGCTGAAGCAGAGCTCACGTGCTTGCCCGTTATACAGTGCACAACACATTTCATTTCCTGCTAGCACACAGATTTTAACTCTTCTCACGGAACTTTAAATTTTAAAATCTACACAATCATTTGCCATCAGACCATAATAATTTGCTTCTCCCATAGGAAGGTACCTTTTTTTATTTTTTAAAGAAATTAAATAGTACCACTGCTGCCTAGCCAAGACGCTACATTAGAAATACATGGGGTGATTCTAGAAAACCTCTCGGACAGCACTGAGTGCACGCCTGTGGGTTTAAGAAAGCGGTCCATTTATCTACAGGGAAGAGAAACACAAACCTAA
>VXBT01004764.1:133243-162210 GCA_013400235.1 Oriolus oriolus
AGTGCCGGCAGATTGCGGCGGGGGGCCCCCGGCTGGAAAAGGGCCGGGAGGGCAGCAGCCGCTGGAGGACAAGCACACGGTGCCTTCTGGAAGATGCTCCTTTGCAGTAGCCACAAAAGACCAGGGATAAAGACAACAGAGATCCCTGTTTCCAAGCAGTGGGAGAAGGGAAGACACCAATATTTTCCTTTGCGCTGACCTCGCGAAAGATGCCTCAACCTCACCGCCAAGGAAAAGCCAAAACGCCCCAAAATATTTGAGCGTGTGCAGGCTTTTATATTAACAATTCACACTTGGCTCTATACATATTTAAATTGGGACATTATTAAGCTTGTGCCTATTCAGACATATGCCCCTAGCAGGGATCCTGGCTCCTCACGTTTTCTTTGACTATGGTGTTGAAGATACGGGAGACAGAGGAAGAAGAGTGTGTACATGTGTGGTTTCCAAGAAAGTGGATTTCACATCCCTGCGTAGATAAAATACACCATTCTTCCCAAGTGCTATAGGTAAATCTGATCTCAGAAAGACTGATGACCTGGGCAATGATTTTCAGAGTGTTTCCTTTTCTGCCAGCAAAAGCCAAAGGGAAAAGGGTAGCAAGCTCTAAGCCAGACAGCAAGTCGCCCTGTGGGAGCTGTACCCCACAAAAAGACTGGATTCAGCACTAGCAGGGTACTGGCACAGTCCCTGCAGACCTGCTCAGAATCTCTTATTTTAGTGAAATACAGTCCTATCCTTCCTGATGCCTTCACATTCCCATCTTCAGGGCAACAGGATCCTTGCTGTTCAACAGAGGCAGCTAGTCGTGAAGTTTGATGTGTATTTACACAGGAAAAACGTGACAAACCTCTGGTGCTGCTTATTTTCCTGCTCAGTCTACTCTTCTTTGCCCAACTTGTAGCCATGCCTTTTCTGATTCATCTGGGTTTCTTTTCTACCCTCTCCTTCCCTTTACAACTCTTGACCTTGATCTCCCACCCAATATTCTTTCCCCAGCTGTTAGTCTCTGTCTCCCTGTCCCTCTACCTGCCTCCTTCCCCTCTTCTCCTTATTGAACAGTATTTGGTGCCTCTATCCCTCTGGAAGCCCATTTAGGCAATGAACTATGGGGCAAAGTACTCCTCACGTACGTTTCCCCATTTGCAGGGTTCCCACTTGCCTCTGAGAACAGATTCCACGAATGTCAGGCTTTGCTGGAGCTTTACTGCTGCTTTAGGGAATCCCTGTGAGTTCAAACTGGGTTTTGGAGAGGGCAGAGAAGAAGCAGCCCCAAGATGCAATGAAAGACTGGTTCAATATAACGTGCTTGAGCAGCTCTTTCACGGGATTGTTCTTGAAAAACAGTGCTCAGGTATCTTGCAACTGTATTTTGATGACTGGTCTCCCATGAGTAGGACTTTGGTGGTGGAAACATCTCACCAGAACTTTGGGCTTGGGAAGCTGCTGGTGCTGGAAAAGCTGGGGTCAGCATGCTCTGAAGCTCAGAAAGACACTGACTACAGCAGAGGCAGTTTCTGGCAAGGAATCGGCACTACGCTGGAGAAGAAGCAGTGCAGACCCTGAGCTGAGAGGAGGAAGTTAAAAGCAGATGAGATCTTTGTGGGTTTGCAGTAACTGATGTCTGACAGGAAGAGCAAATTTATGCCAGCATAGAGGAAAGCAAAAAAAGGAGAGCGGTAGTTAAAAATCCATATTGTTCACTCAGTAACTAAAGAGTTGTCTGACTCCAGAAGAAAAACAGTGTATTAGCTGCAAGAAGAAAAATAAAAGTCTTTCTGTAGCTTGCTCTGAAACTGAAGTTTTGCTTCTTTATCAATGACTTTTAGGACTGTAAACATCACCTTCTCCTCCCTGCAAATCTCTCTGCTGTTTATGTAATTTTACAAGTTCCATGGTTATTGATTCAAATGTTAATAGTTTGTACTCAGCAATATACCATACAAATGGATTCATCACAAATCAACTTTCTGTAATAAGAACCTTCACTGCAGCTGGAAGTGAGGAGGTGACAGTGCTGCAGAGAGATGAGATACAGACAGGGCTTGGCAGGAGGGAAAGTCTTAGCACTCGCTGCAGAAAGCAGATCAAGCAGAAAGCTCCAGGTAGTGTAATCTACTGCCAGAAGTGACTTCTTGGACAAGCACAATTTCTTCTTCATTTTCATCTTCATCTTGCTCAGTCCCACTCTTCTCCATAGGCAGAGATCACAAAATTTCCACAGCCACCTGCTACACAGTGTGTTTGTCCCATGGTGAGTCCCAGAATGTCCTCTTTCCACAAATTCTATCTCTCCAGATTCTTGATTCCAGTAACCCAACCTTTCCCTTCCCTTCCCTTCCCTTCCCTTCCCTTCCCTTCCCTCCGTAACATCCTGAGCAATTTCTGAATTTTCCAGTTTGCACTGCTGTCTTCAGCCTTGCACCTTGCATTCCCCTCTCCTTGCCCACATTCCAGTGAGGTTTAGCAAAGCAACAGGAAATTCCTTCCTTACACCTCCTTTTTCTCTTCACTTCTGGTGCATTCATTATTCCCGTTGCTGAAGCTCACAAATGCCGTTTACCTTTTGCCACACACCCAAATGACTGGCAAATCCTGCCTATCTCTCTCATGCACATGATAATTTTCTTCTTCCATCTCTGCCAAGGAGGAATTGCTTTATTTGATTATAAAGGTGATGCTGATTCAGAAAACACTTTCTCTTGTTAGAGGGGAAGACCACCTTCCCAACAAAGGGAGAGAATCAAAGCAGAGCCTTCCCTGATTAAGCCTGATCTAATGCACCTGGCAAAATTTTGGAAATTCTTGGGTACCTCCTTAGAGCTCTACTCACATTCCTCATGATTAGTAGAAGATTATGGGAAATTTTTGCATGGATATCACCATCAAGAAAGTAAGCTGGCAGCACATTTCAATGAGCCATTGTCATGCTGATATTTAAGAAGCTAACTCATAAAATTATCACTATAGTCATGGGGGCTCATCTTTCTTACTCCAAAAAAGTTAGAAATCATAGAATCAGAGAATCATAGAATATCCTGAGTTGGAAGGGACCCACAAGGATCATCAAATCCAACTTCTAGAAAGGAGAATGTGACAAAAAGACCTTGGCAGTGTTTGGAGCTGTCAGTTTTTGGGCTGCTTCTTCCCTGGGGCTGTTATTCATTAGGGACTCAACATTGGTCCATGCTGCTTTTCAGCAGCAAGCGGGTCAAACAGCTGCTCAAATACATTTAGTTGCCTGTGACGTGCCTTCAGTAAAAGGCAGTGAGACAGCAGAGTGTTGTCGTGGTGGAACTAATGAGCTAAAAGTAGAAAGCAGGAGGAGACAACAGCAGGTGGCTTCAGCAGGCGGGAAAAGGAAGGTTTATATTTCCACATGCCGCAGAGGGTGATTTTAGCTATCCGGGTAGGTATTCAAGTGGAAATCCTCTCTGCCGCTCTCCAGGCTCAGCAAGAGTGGAGCAGAGATGCTGCTCTTAGAGCCTGGTTACCTCCCCATATCCATTTCACCAGTCCCGATGGGGTAGGTGTGTGCCGAAGCCCAGAACTGGATACATCGACAGCTGCTCTTGGTTCAATCGGAGACGATAGCAACCCCCTTCCTTGGATTTGCTAAGCTTCTCCATGTGGTGTGCTGCAACAGAAGCAGCAGCTGGGATTTGCTTTTCCCTCCAGAAGTTGTAGAAGGGGTGAGTTTCATCTTTGGGACACAGACTTTGCCAGAGACAGCCATCATTTGTCACTTGCAGCCTCAGGACGACACGCTGGGCTGGCTCATGGGCTCATTCTGGTGGGGGACACAGCTCCTCCCTTGGCACCATGGGGCTGGACAAGCTGGGAGGGCAGTGGCAGAAGCCAGATGCTCCTCCTGGATGAGACAGGAATCACTGTGACACACACCACAGGTGCTGGAGGGTTGTGACTGCAGGTCTGCAGGAAGCCCGTCAGGGCAGGAACCATGAGCTCTCTGCTGCGCTTCCAGGGATATTTTCCCTATGCTCTCTCCCTCTGTGTGTTTACAGGACAAATGGGGAAGGGGTAGGAAATCAAGTGTTGCCGGAAAATTCACCCAGACCAATCCCCAAAAGAGAGCAAGCTCCTATAGAAGCTGGAGAGGTTTTTTATGATGTCCCTGTGATAAGCATAGCTTTGCTGTCCATCAAACACCTCAATAATTTGGTGCTCATAAGACGTCCCAGGTACATCTGTGGAACCACTGTTCCTGTAAGAGTACTTGGACTAAAGGGCAAATCCTGTACTCAAATCACCTTCAAACAACGAGTGTTTCCAAACTTGTGAAGGTAGCAAGGGCACTTCTTCAGCCTTCTGCCAAAAAATTAACATAGGGGACATCTTCATTACTGTAAAAATACATGCCTATGCAAAAAGGTTATCTCAAGTGCTTGGAGTGTCAGAAGTTTTGCTTAATATCGCTTACCCAGTGGCTGAACTGGGTGCAGAAACCAAGAGGTGAAACTGCTCAACTCAGGAGGCAGTGCAGAGGTGGGAAGCCATCAGACCTGCTCTGCTTATTCTCTGCTAACTCAGCCCAGCTCATCATCAGGGCAGCACAGACCACCTGCATAGAAAGACAAGAGTGACACTCACTCAAAGGGAATATTTGGTAATTTGGGCTGCTTATTTTAGAGGGTAACACCTGTGACACCTTGGAATTTTGCTGTTTAAAAATGGTATGCAGTGTTTTTTCAGGGCAGAGGAGGGAAAAGCAGATGAGTCTCTACAAGTGATTAGCCCAGGCAGTGTGGACTTGGAACCAAGCATCGTCATTTAGAAGGTTACTACACTTTATATAAATAAAAACTGTCTGTTGAGGATGACTAAACCTCACTAGTTTTGTTTAAAAATAAGAACATAAATAAAGACTACACTCTGTTTTGCCACATTTCCTAGTCTATTGCTCTAGCGAGTTGAAAGAAGCTGCAGTTTTCTCCAGGAAACAAGTTGTGGAATGGATACATTCTTGCTCCCATCCTCCTCTTCCCCATCCTTCTCTCTCTCCTGTTTCTCCTTGTATCACCTCTGTTACAGCAGATTAAGAGCTGTCACAGGAATTTAAGAATCTGCACCTATTCCAAGACAGAGGGAGTTGCCACTAAAATTTCCTTAAAAAACAGCTATTACCAGAAGTTCTGTTCAAGAAAAAAAGATGAAGATGTGTTCAGAGAGGTTGGAGCCTGGACTGCTGTGGACTGTCAGTGGGTTTCTGACCACAGGACAGGGGAAAGGAGCCACTGTTTTTTCCCCTCGTGCCAAAGTGGAGCAATAAGAAAAATTTTTGAGCGACTTACATCACTAAGGGCAGGACATGAGAGTTCATGTATCTCCATCGATAACCCACCCCTCATCTCTAGCCTTACTGTGGGAGTCTTGGTGGCATTGTCTGAAGGTCTGCCTCCTTGAGACCTCTGTGGTGCCTATCTCACTAAACAAAACTTTTCTCTGACCTCTGACAAGTGATCTTGTTTCCCTGCTATGCTCCAAAGCTCACATTAAAGCTCTCCATCTCATCAAAGGTACATTTCTGCATGGGAACCACAATGTTCTGAGGCAGGTTAGAAATGTATGAGGATGGTGCAAAACCGTCAGCTCCTACTCATTCCTCCATGGAGTTTGGGCTCAGGATCCCTCACAGAGGGATAGGTCCATGGTTAGAAAACAAAGGTTTTGCTTTCAGGTAAGGTTTGGTTTGCTCATTTTGCTGCAAACTTCAGCCAAGTTTTCATTTGACTAGTTCCTCCACACTTCCCCCACTGTGGATCCTCCAGCCCTGTTATCTACTTAATTCTCATTATACTTGCTTACTTATTCCTCTTATGCATTGGAGACCTCTTGCCCACTTTCTCCTTTCCTGCACAGCTTACAATACCCCAGACAGTCAGACACTAGTGGCCATAACAAGAATAGGAAAAAGTGAGAACTGTAAAATGCTCACTCGCAAAAAAATATTTTGAAGATGCTAAAGGAAGAAATATGCAAGGATTTGCTCACTGTGGGGAGTTCATTTAAAAATCAGGCACATCCTTCATAGGTCTAGCAACTTCCCAGCTACCTGCTTCTATGAGTTAATTAAACTGACTAACTATATTCTTAGTCAAAGAAGATTTGCAACAGTCACAAAGAAAAAGACAAAGAAGCAGGCAGATGATACTTTTGCATCCCTTGTGCTGTTCCCACAGGCTACGAAGATTTCCTCTCTCTGAGTAGCTGGGAATCCACCATTGCCCAGAGAAGTCGTTTCTTTTTGCAGTTTGGGAACTCAGGTAGAATGATTTTATTCAAACTTTTCCCAGTTTAACGTTTTGATGCATTCTAGCCAGGTGTCAGCCCCCTGGTTTCACTCTTCTTGTCTCTCCCCTCAGGATTTCATGTGTGCTGTCTGAACAGTGTTTGACCTGGTTGTGTCACCGCACCAGGATCTGAGAGAAAACCTCTGCTTTTCTGCTTTTGGAGACAGCTGAGGTGCACACAGACGTGGAGAGCCAGCGGCACCTTGCTCATTTCGAGGTACACAGGGAGGTGCCAAACTATCACCTGGTGTTTTACCTGGACAGAGCCCAGAGGGGAAGTGCCCAGGTGCGGGGTCCCCCACTCTGGCTGACGACTGTGCAGGCTTGCCTGGAGCCAGTGCTGTGCTGTAGCACGGCTGTGCCTTGGATGAAGGCTCCACTGAGTCTTCCTCACTGGTGCAACACAGAAATATCTTTCTCAAACTGAAAAGAAAATGCCAGAGGCATGGCAAGGCAGGGGTTAAGCACAGATGGAAGGGGGCAGAAGCGGATGTGGATTCTCTTTCTCTGTGCTTCCTTGTCAGAGATGGGCACCAGAGATGGGACCCTCATGAAGGAAAAACAAACTTTTTTATTCATTTGCCTCTGGACTCTTCTGGCTATTTTAAAAGAAATAAAAATCCATAGCACAAGCAGCACCTTCTTTCCAAAAGGTTCAAACAACAAGATGGCCACAATTCAAGCTTTCTACATACTTCTGTTCCCCACAGCCCAAACATAATACCAGTTACTTTCAATCCTACCTGCTCAGACAGCCACTGGAGCAGCTGGGCTTGCAGCACTTGGTTGGCGGATTTGGGAGCTGCCCCAGAGCAGGGGATGGAGCTGCTGAGTCTCTGACTGAGCACATTTCTCTCCCCCTTCCCTTGGGACTGGCAGGGCAGAGGATGGGGAATCCCCGAAGGTGCTCCTGGCTGGCATTGGTAGGTACTCAGCTGCAGGAGGTCAACAAGTTTAGAAATCCTCAACCCCCAGTTTTGGCAGCAGAGAAATGGGAGAATGTTTTGACTTTCCTAGGGCTGGGGGTGGGTAGAGGAGCTCCCAGGTCTTCCCCACAGCAGTCCCCCGGATTTCAAGATGGGGAACAGCTGCAGCCCTGGGGCCCCTGTTTGACAATGGGGGGCTTGTGGGGAGGGAGAGTGAACCTAAACTCCCTTGGGTGATGCTGACGGGAGGTTTAGACTATATGGTCAGCCTCTGGACTGGGCTGTACCACTGCTTTTTGATTGAACCAGGGATAACCACTGTCCTGAGTGACTCTGATCCCTGTAAGTTAAGATCTCAGGTTTCTCTGGCTTTGAAGAACTAAATTAATTGTGTGCTACAATCAAAGATGTGCTAAACTGTAGAAGTTCAAGGGAATATTAAAATACGGATTCTGTAATATTTTTTAAATATCTGGGTGTTTGAACCTGCGTTTCCAATTGCTCTGCCACGTGCAGCTTGCAGGCACTGCATGGGTGCTCAGCAAGGAGGGGCCTCTCCACCAGCACTGGGCTGGGGACATCATGGGTGGGACGGGATAAGCATGGACTGAGACATGGAGCTCAACCCCTTCCTCAAACTGAAGCAAGCTGTCTGTTCCTTCATCATCTGAATCCACATGAGAAAGAAACCTCTTGTATTTTTTATTCCCAGAACTGGACCCTCTGAAAATTCATCTTCTCCTCCGACATCCGCTTGGGAGCAGATAGAGCAGTGCTTAAGGCTATCCCTGTGCATTAGGCCACACTTACGTGTTCTGCGTCTGTCAGTACCAGCTTAGAATTTATAAACTTATTTTTCAATTATGTAAAATTGTTTAACCATCTTTCACAGATCCCCTTGCAAATCTCCCACTATCTTCCAAAGCTGGAACGGACCAAATGAAAAAGAAGAGAATTTATTAACCTCATCTTCATATGTGGAAAACTGAGAGTAAATATTCTCTCCAAGGTTACCCATGCACCCGTCCAGTTCTCCTACATTCCCACTGCATCAGGTGACTCAGTCCCTGTATGAACTTTCCTTTCCAGGAAACATTTTCAGCTATATCAGTATTTAGTCCAGTTGTTAACTTCCATAAGGTTTTGTCTTTTTATACTTTGAAGATCTATTGTTCTTAATTCCTTTCTATGAAATTTGCAGATGAGTTGCTGCATGGGTTCCCTTCTAGCCTCCAGTAGACAGAAATCAAACACACTGTATATAAAACAGTCTGGAAATCTAGACTTTGATAGAATGTTTAATTTTAAAACCATAAACCCACCAACACTTTACGTTCCACTCTGCGTGTGAGCCCAGCACCAGATTTTGGGGGTTTTTTAGTGGAGTTTTGCTCTTGCTGCCTTTTCTCTCAAGTGCCAGCAGTGGATGTAATGGTATCAAACACTCCCCAGCAGAGCCAGCTGCCTTGGAGGGACATTCAGGGCCACCTTGGCTGCACAGAGACAGCCATGCTTACTTGTGCTGTTGCCACTGCTCAAGCAGATGTGGCATCAGCCATTTTAATTATTACTTATATTTGTTGTAAACGGATGAAGGACACTCCGACACAAACAAGAAGCTGGTCTTCAGCTTGGCAAATAACCCTGCCTTACCTGCTCTGAAGAGGAAACAGGTCTGCTAGATGTTCCTTTGGACATGGTCCAGCGGGATAAGGCTGACATCTTCCCTGTTCAGATGTCCGCTGATACACCGAGAAGAAAGGCTTTGGAATGTGAAATGCAGGTTAGGACCTGTTATCTCTGCTTTTTTCCCCCTCTCTGCCAAAGAGAACAGAGAATTCAGCACACTTTCCTGTGCTCTACACCTTGCAGTGAGAGGATAAGAGAGCCAGTGAGAGCAAGAGGTGCTGAGCAGCAACCCCGTACCTGGCTAGGGCCAGCAGCTGGGGAAGTCAGTGTTTAGCTAATGGGAAGCTTGACTACCTGTAATTAACCTTCCTCTAAAGTTAATTAATTGCTTTGAAGGAAGAAAAATGTTCATGCCTCTTGGAACTATATAAATAATTGTCAGACTGAAGTTGTATACGATGCACTGTTAAAATCTTTGGGGCTTGGGGTGGTTTTTTGTTGTGAGGATGAAGATAATTGTTTAGGGGAATTTGGGGGTTTGTTGGTTTTGTTTGTTTGTGTTTGCGGGGGTTTTTTGGGTTTTTTTCAAGAGACCAGTTCCTAAGCATTTACCACACAAAACTGTTCAAGATACAACATAGAAATCCAAATTAGCAGCTCTGTCTGCAAGAGGGGATCATGAACCAGAGAGAATTCAGCTGTAAACTAACCATGGGATTTGGCATCTGGGATTTTTCAGTGTGAAAGGGATCACCTCTTTGCTCCCTAGATGTTACTTCTCTCTGCCCAATCCCGCACTGAATCCAGGGGTCCGGAGAAAGGGGAAAACTGACATCTAGATCAAGGAAGAGACAAGAAATAGGAGCAGTAGGAAAGCATGTTAGACTGTGAAAGGTGAGAAGCAGGAGACAGCTGCTGGCTGGCAAATTCTGCTGCCATCCTGCCACAGTTCAGACCACACCACAATATCCCAGCAGCGCACGTGAGAGTCATCAACCAGCTGAATGTCCCCTGGTGAAGGCAGTTTGCGTGTTTATTGAGAGATTAGATACTGGACAATATTTGTAATGATGTGTGTTTTTAGTGTAGTGGAATCGTGTATCATCAACAGTGATTTAGCAATCAATGCTCCGTGGTTCCTCTCTCCTGCACTGCTGAGGGAGTTAGGCATCTGCTTCCACAGAACCTGTAAAAGACAGTAGAGTCACTGCAAATTATTAAATTCCAACATCATATAGGATATAAACATCAGCTACCTTTAGCCATCCATCATGTTTTCTTTATCTCCAAGAGTTTTACAGGATTCCTACCATGAGACAAAAAGGGCCATCTTAAAGCTATTGAGGTAGTACTGCAAATACACATATCTCTCATAACCTTGGATCCACAAACCAAACTGGTGAAAGACTGGCTACTTATCATGCTAAGAACAGGAGCAAAAACAGAGCAGTGAGAAAAAGGGGTCTGGGCAAGAGCTGCAAGACTGCACTCCACACAGAACTGATCCACTCTTCTACCCCTTTTAGTTTATATGTGGGCAGTTTACAGATTTTATTTATTTATTTATTTATTTATTTAAAGCAAATACAAAGGTTTTTTATTTAAAGGTTATTTATTTAAAGCAAATTTAAAGCAAATATGCAAGCCCCTGTGATACATCTGAAAGCTGCTTGAGGAGTTCTCTGTCTGTACTTTCCTTTGGGGTTAATCTTGAAAGACAAAGATACTGAAGCATGGTGGAGCATTACCTTGTGCCTGTGCTGCTTTCCATTGCTGCTATAATCCATGTATTATGGGACTGGCTCAGCACAAGAAAATTGAGCCTGGAAGTTTTGGCAGATCCTAAATTACTGAACTTGAGATGCTGTGCAGAGTGTGCATCCTTGTCCTAACGCAGTACTGGAAGAAGAATAAGGGTGGAATCGCAGATCAGACTGGTGGAACAGTTACACCAGTATTGGCTCTTGGTAACCATAATTCTACACTCTTGATCCCTAAAGTATCAGACACCTTCACAGTCAGAAAGCTCCACCAAAAACAAAAGAAAAAAGAGAAAAATGGGGGGGACAGAGAAACAACTACGTTTTAAGCTTAAAAAATAATCTTACACAGGAAGCACCACTAGCCTTTTGCACAGCGGGAAAATTATTTGCACCATAGCTACTTGTTAAGAACTGACTTAAGAGAAAGGTTTGTAGACCTTTGTTAACAAAGATCTTCTTTCATGTTTCGCCAAAACAATTTAGCTGCTATTTGAATGAGAAAGAGATCTACCATTAGATACCAAAAATGTAGCCTCAGTTGCTACCACAGAGGTTAAGAAATCATTCCGTGAAAGGTGGTCTCTCACTTCCTCAGGAAATTCAGCAACAGACCCACTGAAGTGGCTTGTGGCCTTTCCAAGGCCATTAGCATATCTGCCAGTTTTGATGAACGTTTCAACTTCTGTATCTAAAGCAGCAGAAGTATTAAGGTTTATTTGTTCCAGTTTAATAACAAGTTACCTTGAGTAACTTGAGAGAGTGTGATGCTGGTATTTTTTGTGCTCTCTGGATGTACCAACCTACTTAGGGAAAACTGTTTTCTACCTTAACTTCATCAAAGTGTTGTATTTACAAATACAAGTGTATGACATACAGAAAAACATTCCTCTGCTGAACCTAACAGTCCCTACCTGTCCATGTACAGAGGCAGTGCTACCTGAAAGATTTTGTACAGAAGTAAAATGTCAGCAAAACAAGAAATTATGCCTACAGGTACTGCAGGTGAGGTGGCTGAAGTGCATTTGTGTTCCCCTGTTTGCTGCTGTTTAAGTGCATAGGCAAGGGCAGCGACTGTGAGAATGAGGGAAATTCATTCTCATCATTTGCCCAACCGAAAAAAACCCCCTGCTTTTGTAGAAAGCAATAGAAAATGTTTATCCCAGATTGTTTTTCTTCTCTGGTTATTCACATTAGTTCTAGAGGACTGCAGCAGCTAAGCAGAGAAGACTGATAGTAAAGGGTGGCAGTGGCGTTAAGTCTGCCTGAACTGCTGTTACTTTGTGAAGCCCTGCAGCAGAAGGTGCTTTCCCAAAAAGCATGCTCTAGCTGCCTGGGCCTCACCATTTCCACATGCAGCACCACAGTCAAAGCTTTGCCGAGTAGTGCAACTCCAAGTCCTAATGTCACAACAGATGTGAAGTATAGTTATATAGGACAAATGACTAAACAATAGCCTTAATAAACTTCATCTCATGTACATTGTCCTTATACACACACCCCCTCTTGGAAGTTATTCTGACTCCACATGTAAACCAGTACGTCTCTTAACTGTTGTCATTGGGTGCAAATTTTCCATTACACACACAGTCTCGGACTAGCCTCAGTAGCAGCTGTTGTGAACTTCTTGTGGCCACTTCTTGGAAGCATTTGGGAACACGGCATATTTAAGAGCAAGTGTTATCTTGCATTCTCTAGACTACGCCTAGAATTGAGGCTATACATAAACCTAGATAAATGTCAGGTTTGTCTAAAGTCAGTATTTAAATATTCCCTGCAATTCATTCTGAACTTCAGCTTCTTGTGTACTAGCACAGAGTAACATCAAGTTTTTTTACTTCGGTTGACTTGTTTTTACTTTGTTGCAAAAGTGTAGAATTTGTTCAGAGTTCTGACTACCCAATAATTCATCTAGGACTAAACAAAGTATAAAAACATCTAGAGAAAAGTATGTATCTGTTTCAGTAGCTGTGTTTACAGAAACAGTGTAAAAATTACTTTGGCTAATTAATTTCATATACAAAACCTGGAGCTTAAAGAAACAGTGTTCCTAAATCTATTCACAACAAAGCAGAGATGAGACTCTCACTCCTGGGGAGAATGCAAGCCACGAAAGTTGAAAAAAACCTGCTAACACAGAGATCTCTGCCCAAGTGATCTCAGTTAAAAACCCCCAACCAACCAACCAACCAACCAACCAAAAAAACCCCACCCACAAAGGAGGAAACAGCTGCAGATTATCCTTTCCATTTCAGGACTGTCACTTTCAGAGATGGCCAATTAAGTCCAGCAATTATTCATACATTTCAGACATCTACAAGTATGTCCAGTACAGTAAGAATCACCACTTTCACCTGTTCTTCAAATGGACTGCCTTACATCACTGAACATGAAGCACAAAATGCACCACGTAACACAATGCTGCTGCCACTGATAACTTTTGTATGAACTTGTGCTAAGTAGGATGTTTGGATCAACAGATTGAACTGTTGGAAGCAACAATCTCCAAGCTAAGGATCCCAACACTCCTTCAGCTTTCAGGCAACGTATTTGCTGAACTGCTCCCTAGCTGGGAAATACAACTTCTCAAGCCTTGACAATTACAGGCCACAAATACCATAAACTGCAGTAAGCAGTCACCTCTCTCTCTCGCTTCCCGTTATCCTAATCCCCAGAGCCTGAATGCCTCCCGCACTGCATGGCAGCTACTCCTCATGCTTTTGTATCTGGCTGCCTCACTGTTTCTGCACACTACTCTCCATAATTTACACAGAATGATCCAGGCTGGAAAAGACCTCTAAGATCAAGTCCAACCTTTGACCAATCACCACCTTGGCACTAAGTACCACACTGGAACACAACACCTCCACAGATGGTGACTCCACCACTTCCCTGGGCAGGGAGTCCATTCCAACATTTAACCCCTTCTGTCAAGAGATCCTTCCTAATGTCCAACCTGAACCTCCCCTGGTGCAGCTTGAGGCCACGGTCCTCTTGTTCCATCACTTACTGCCTGGGAGACTGACTCCCACCTCTCCACAGCCTCCTTTCAGGCAGTTGTAGAGCGATGCACTCACCCCCGAGCTTCCTCTTCTCCAGGCTAAACAACCCCAGCTCCCTCAGACACTCCACATAGGGATTGTGCTCCAGACCCCTTCCTAGCTCCAGTGCCCTCCTCTGGACACACTCCAGTCCCTCAATGTCTTTATTGAACTGAGGGGCCCAAAACTGGACGCAGGATTCAAGGTATGGCCTCACCAGTGTCCAGTACAGAGGGACAATGACTGTCCTGGTCCTGCTGGCCACACTATCCTTGATCCAAGCCAGCTTGTGGATCAGCACCAGCAGGTCCTTTTCTACCAGGCAGTTTTTCAGTCACGCTGCCCCCAGCCTGTAGTGCTGTCTGGGGTTGCTGTGACCCAAGTGCAGGACTTGACACTTCACCTTGTTGAACATCAGCTCATTGATCCAGCCTGTCCAGATCCCCCTGCAGAGCCTTGCTGCCCTCCTACAGATTAACACTCCCACCCAACTTGGTGCCATCTGCGCACTTGCTGACAGCGCAAAATGTCCCCTCATCCAGATCACTGATAAAGACACAGAACAGGGCTGGCCCCAGTGCTGAGCCCCGGGGAACCTCTTGTGACTGGCCACCAGCTGGATGTGGCACCATTCACTTTCACCATCTGGGGCTAGATATCCAGACTTGTTTTTTGACTCAGTGAAGAGTGCACCAGTCAAAACCATGGGCTGCCAGCTCTTCCCAGGAGAATGCTATGGGAGACAGTATCTATCAAAGGCTTTGCTGAAGTCCAGGTAGACAACATCCACAGCCTTTCCCTCTTCCACTAAGCGGGTCACCAGGTCACAGGAGGAGATCAGGTTGGTCAGGAAGGACCTGCCTTTCCTAAACTCATGCTAATTTGTCTGGATCACCAATACATACTGGTAAATTAATCATATTTGAAAGATTTAACTTCAGTGTTTCAGCTACTCTGCTTTCAATTTACTAAGAGTTGCAATTTATGGATAAAACATGGATTCAAAGGTATTGAGCAATAACCAGTTAGAACTTGTTTTGTCACCAATTTGTCCTGGTATATTCTATCAAGCTTTTAAGATAGTTGGACGTGTGCTGGTGTTTCTTTCAACTATTTGTTAATAGTTCCTGGCACCAACACTCAGAAATAGCTAATGCAATTACATTTCATATACTTACCCTCTTAAAATCATGACAAATTCTTTTGGTGGCCTTCCCTGACAATCAAGATGAAATTTTGCTTTGCAAGGGCTTTGTGGTCCTATTCCTTTTGCTGTGGCAACATCGACATTCAACCAGCCACTTGCCAGAAAGCTAAACAAAATCAATAGCATTTCTCTCTTTCAATCATCTCACCACAACTCCAGCAAGTGACAAGGATGGCACAAGAGACAGCTGGACTACCCACCCTGCTCAGCCATCCCACATAACTGCATACTGATTCTCAGGGAATACAAGGCTCCTGAGAAGACAGAAAAAAAAGCTGACTTTATCACCCATACCTCAGTATCAAGTACCATTTAACCAATATTCTGAAGTGACACAAAATGCAGAACAAAAGACAAGAAACCACTGCTCAGTGGACTTAACTTTTATTGAGGGGGAAAAAAGGTTTACATGTAGCTGTAAGTTTTTCCATCCATACTTTCAAAAGTTCAAAAAGGACTGGAAACAAAACTTGCTCCATCATTATTTCAATACCAAAAGTTGGCGACTTTTTCTTTCATGAACAGCAAATTATATAACTAATTGCTATGTTCAATAAATACTTTTTCTCCTGCACCAATTAAGGGGAAATATTCAACCAAGTACCACAAAGACTCCAGGAATTTAACAATTTTAATTTCAATTGTTATCCACTGTGTAGCAATCCAGAAACTTTTTTCTATAAAACACAGCCTTAATTTTGAGTGTACAAGGATCTATTCTCCCAGTCAGTCAAATACCAAATTTTGCTCTAGCTCAAATAGTCTACTCTCAAAGCAACTACCCCACAAAAAAAAAATTACAAAAAAAAAAAAATCCTCTGGTTCATGACTATCTAAGCAAATTTATCATTACAGAAAAGGCTCAAAGTCATTACTTGTTTATCAAAGTAATAGGTAAACATTTTAACAGAAAGATTAACAAGTTACTTGGAAATGCATGTTTATGTTAAAGTCTCTGAGTGTGTATACTACATATGACATGCAAGCTTTAAAAATATCAATGCTCTCTTCTGATTAGTCAGGAGTCCAAATGTTTTAAAAACAAAATAGGAGTGACTTCCAAAATGTATCAGCACTTTGGGGTTCTCTATTTCATTTTGCTCAAGATGTTTTACTACACAAAAACTACAACAATTACAATATTTAAGAGTATTACAATAAGGAGGGATGGAAAATAGGAATACTTCAATTGAAAATATGTATATTCTAAATGAACCAAAGACTTGTGAAAGACCTGGAAGGAGGACAAGAAAGGGAAGACGGAAGGGAAAGCAGTAGGGATGCTAAAGATCTGAACTTCGTATTTAAAAATCAAGTCCTCAACTGTAACTCTTCTGATCTTCAGTAGCGCCCTGGAAAAAAGAAAAGATGACACAATTACTAATTACACAATCACAAACTAACTATACACAGGCTATCTCAGCTTACCTGTGCCCAGCTTTTTTTGCTTTCACATTCAGAATTTCCATTGAGCAAGTCATATAGCAATGTTTATGTCAGCCAGATTCTGTTTATTCACTTGTATTTACTTACTTGGACTATAGGAACGGGATCTTGATCGCGATCGGTATCGACTATAATAAGGCGATGGTGATCGTCTCCTTTAAAGGAAATTAAAAAAGAAACCAAACAACATCCATTATGAAAGAAGCTTTATTCACATCACTTCTACAGAACAGAACCACTTCCTTAGCACTGAAAGACTTGGCCTGCATGAATGATTTCTGCTTTATTTGGCTGTGGCTTATGGTTATTTAACAAATGCTTTTATATTTCTCTATTCGATGTGTTTAAAACTGTAAAATATTCTCAGACAAAGAATTTAATAAATTCTCACTAGCCTTACAAACACATGAGGTGCTCTTCCAGATGCCTACAATTCTTGTTGAACAACATTCTCTGAAACAAGATAACTTACAAAACAGCGAGATGGTTATGAAATGTCAAGCATTAAAAATCCTATCTACAAATAATCCCTTTTTAAACAGCAGTGTGTATCAGCTGTCCCTGGTTCTATATACAGCACAGAAAAACGAGTTCCCTTTTTATCTGTCCGCTTGATTCCTGGGGTACATGCTCTCCACCTCCTTCACGTAGCAAAATTAACCCCTTGCCCAACTGAAAAACCAAATTACATAAACACTGAAGATTCCGACTACTTTAATCCCACAAAACCTAAGGGAATGAGGCTCTAACACATAACAGGCACGTGCAGAATATTACTACAAACTGAATAACGTGTTTTGTCATCTAACTTTTCAGTATTTCCTACAAACCCACTGTTCTTACAGAAATAAAATAAAGAGTAGGTACCTGTATCTGTAGTCATACTCTTCATATCTGTCATATCCTCTGTCATACCCCCTATCATAATATGAGTCCCGGCGACGACCCGCTCCACCGCCACCACCTCCTCCACTGCTATTAGGGGAAAAGAAAAAAAAAAAAATAAAACCCCCTTTATATATCTCTTCTTCATCTTGATTTAAATTATTAGATAAATAAATATAAATTATCTTTACTCTTTTTTAAAGTGGTCTTGTAGTAAATCAGACACTTAAGACTATACCACAAAACAAATCTACAAACAAAATATTTAAATAAAAACACCTTCAAAAACTCCCAGAAAAATAAGGGATTTGAGTCTAATTCCCATCAAAATCAAAGGCAAATGGGCACCTTAGCATTTCAGCAGGCTAAGGATACATTACTTGATTGTGCTGGATATTATTTTTAATAATAGCTCCTTCAATATTTTTATAAATAAAGATACAATAAACTACAGTAGGATTTAAGAGTGTATGTGAATTACAGTACTGCATTCTTTATATTAGTAACTTTGTGATAAAATACAAACTGGCATAACTAAATCTTTTTAGAAATACCTGGAGTTCTATTTCTTCAACCAGACTCCAGTATTGAATTTAAATCCATTGAACTTACTGTGTTGGCCTGCCCATGTAGATGCCTGGGGTGGGTGTATGTGCTCTCTTGGTGATTGAGTAATCCACTCGAATCCTCCTGCCATCCAGCTCCATTCCATTTGCATGCTCCATCGCCTGCAGGAGAGACAAGGAACAGGGATGTGAAAGCTGCAACCTACTGGTAACTATGGAAGGCTATGTACAAACACATTATTTTCCACCAGAAAAACAAGCCCTGAACTTGTCTTCTTTACACTGGTTACTAGTGCCCCACTGTGGTGAATGGCTCATCTCTTGTCCCCATGCCTGTCTGCCGGTGGTGTTACAGGACTGCTCTGGGGTGCCGGACTAATGCGACTCTCAATCCCTTCTTAAGGGAGCACAGCCTAACCACTAACATAGCCACTCTCCCTAGACTTTATCTTCTACCCATCTGAAAGGTAAACTGAAAGGCAAAACAGCTTTTTTTCTGAAAACTGCATCTTTCCCACCGCCGTCTCTGACCCAGAGGGGCCGGGCGGATTCAAAAGCTGTGCAAAACAGTGGCTTCCTGTAGGGTGCATATGGCCGGATTACTGCTCGTCGGCTGCCATTTCATGCTCTCCCAGCCTCCTGCCATCTCCCTTACAAGGACCTACTTCAGCAGAGCTTAGTAAAATGGCGGGTTCAGCCTACATGGATACCTAATTACAACCTTCCTCCCCACTCCCTCTCACAATAGCAGCTCGCTTAAGTGATACACACAAGGGTCTGCGCTCAGACGCCCGTGCCTTCAGACCCGCCCGCAGCCCCTGCACGCACTCGCTGGGTGTTCCAGCCCCAGCTTCTCCACTCTGAGAATCAATACAATGGCCTTTCACAAACTCAAACCATCAAAGTAAGTTTTTCAAAGGAGCACAGCGTACTTTTGAAAATTATATTAATGCAAAAGTAACCTAAAAACCCAAACCCCAACAAACCCACAACAGTTAATTTTAACAGCTAATGCTGGACTTGAAAGGATTTTTAAAAATTCGTTTTTTAAATTTTAATCGCTTTTACTAGCTGCTACAGGATCTCTGAAATACCAGTACACACCACTTGCTTCTCAACACTAAGCACAGCACTTAGTCCAATATGCATTATTTTAATTTTTCATGTGTGGAAAAGAGACACAGTTACAATCTTGAGTTAAAGAACATGACCACGCTGCTATTTTTTACCTGCAAAAGACAACACCCAACCTCAAATGTGAAGGTACCTCTAAGCAGAGAATTTTTTTCCTTTTTTCCTTCTTTTTAAAAATGAAACATTTATTAAAAAATTTCAACTCTAACAAGAGCCTTATTGAACTTACACACAAGTCATAAAGGAGATACAGAAACCTGACATCCACATGATTTAACTGCTGTGCCCAAACTGGAAGTGACTGATGATCACTAACGTATTTATCGAGAGCGAGTTTGTATTTTAATAATGCTGTTTGTGTCCATACTATATCGCCACCTAGTGATTTGTGTTCCCGTACAAAACTACTTATATTTAGCCAACTGCACGGCACAGCAGAGAGCATTCCAAGTCTTTCAACACACACTCAGGTATATTTTGTGACTAAAACATGCTCCTCAGCTTTAGTTTCCTAACCTTGACACCTTTTTTTTTATTATGATCTTAGTTAAAATAAAACTGTGCATGCATCCTAGGAAAGTATGTGTGCACAAACCTTAAAATGAAGGCTGCAAATATCTGGCTGAAAAATTAACTTTATGATGAAAAGCATCTCTCTGGAAATGCATCAAGTTAACCTGTAAGAAATTTTCTGCTTCGTGGCATTTTTAAGTCCAGTCAACAACTTGCAGAATAGTAAGCTTAGCTAACAAGAAGCCACCTCAAATCCAGAACATCTGGCATGTGTGTCTTATTTAGTTAAGCCAACAAACACCTCTTCAAGAGGAAGAGCTCTTGGACAGAGGGAACAGTACAGAGAAGAGCAACATACCAGAAAGAGAAATGAAGAATTAATTTTGAGAGTTGACTGTTTGTTTTAGAAATACCAGGAAATGTGTTACATTTCAGTGGATAAAGATTAGTTCATGGTTACCCGACTGCGCGGAACTCCCGACACTCTGGTCATAATGTCTAATGCCCTACTCAATATTAAAACATTAATCTTCTTATGGTTCAGCAGCTGCCAGCAATAACTGCCAACTAAAAGATTTAAAATAAATAAAATCTTTAACAGATATACAAAATAATAAAGCCTCTTACAGTTCTGACTGCACCCCTCAAATGCAGAAAAGCCAAAACCTACGATAATTAATTGTATGGTTTCAGTAATTAGCAACTGGAAATTCCTTCTGAAGATGCTTCCAGATTCCCTGCACCACTCTTAATATGCACATCTCAGGTCTTTGAAGTGAAGTACTTAAGTTGACAATATTAGGTAAGGACTGCTGCAAGATGACCAAAAGCCCTCTCTGAAAACCTGTGTTCACATAACTGATGCAATAGTATTTATTTTGTATGAAGGCTGTGAAAATATATTAGTGATCCTAATCACTGGCATTTCTGTCCTTTATTGAAAGTTAAAGCAGTTTACAAGAACATTTTGGATTTTACAGTTTTATTGTATGTCATATTCAAAACAAATTTCAGTTTCCTTTTCTTGCTGTTTTTGGGTATGCATGACTGCTGTGTCAAGAATATTTAAGTGCTGAAGAGAAAAAATTGCCTATTCTCTCTAACAATGCAGAAGACATTCTCAAATACTGTATAAGATGATCAAATGAAACTTTTGAAGAAAAAATTCAAATAATATTGGGGTTTAAGACACACAATGCCCTCTTAGGAGTCTTTAACTGTCAACAATCTGTTTTCATTACAACCTGGATTCTTTTCTGAATATCTGAATGATGTTAAAAGACTTGCATGGCTTTTGCAAGAGGACAGTAAGCAAGAAAACAGGATTCCTATTAACATATAATATTAATTCTGCTAGAAAATTCTATGGAAAAATTAATTTTTGTAGGCTAGAATACACATCTATATGTTTGCAGTCAGAAAACAGGATTGGGAATGGCACAGGTTCAATCTTGGATCACATTTTCAAAGTCTTAGAGTTTTAAACTTTCAGCAGACTATCCATAATAACAAAACTTATTATCTATAAGGTGTTAGTTTGACAAAATGAGCAGTTCCTAAACTACAGTATCATCTCCAGTGGCTCAAAAAAGTCAGAAAGAATTAAATTTAACAAAGACTTCAATTTAATTTGATATTTAATACAGTATGTGATGTTTTCCACATGTATGAGCAGTTAGGTAGAGTAGAAGTTTGGAAACACAACTTTTAATTAAATGCACAAACTTACATGTGTGGCTGGTATCAGTTAAGCAATCAAGAACTCACTGAAAAAATTAGAAGACTTTCAGTCTGGATAACTACTTCAACAACTTGACATCACTACAAAGTTAGCAACATACAGACTGAACACACTTAAATAGTCAAACATGAGCTGTTTATATTGTGACTTATATTGAAAATGTGTTTTCATGATCTAAAAATAACTACACAAGGTACTGTGCTTTTTTTTTTTTTTTCCTCGCTGTAATTTTGGGGGTTTCTTGTTTATTTGTTTTTTACCAGAAGTTCTTCCCTACTGCATTTAATGCCACTCATAAAAACATAATCTCCACTCTATCACAGGTACAGCAAGGGATGAAAGACACAATGGATTAGACCCCCCCACTCCAGTATACTGATTACTCATTCAGTACTGAATTTACTGAGAACAACTGAAACAAAATTCTGAAAAAAGAAGATCTGATGGAATTAATAAAGAAATTAAGAAACTCATCTTTTTACACTTGCTACAGTCTGCCAAGTTCAATTCAAGTGCCCATTTCACTTTTGAACACCACTCAATTTACATTCTCTAGTTTGAGATTTTAAAATAATTACAACATTGTCAATGATAACTTTTAAACATATACAATTATAAGCTTAAGAATGGACAGATTCAATGCATTATCTTTAAAGCATACTTTAGAGCTTCAGAGTTAAGAAATACAGGATTTTAGAGAACCAGAACGAAGAATTGGATGTTTCTGCAAGTATTAGCAATTTCATGGTATTTTGGAGTCTCCAGAAGTCTGTAACTTGTAATTCCAAACATTTGAGACCTTCTAGTGTTCTTTTCTGGTATATCAAGGATTGTTTTTGATACCATGAACAATACTTAAACCATTTCTTCAACAAGCCATGGGAGTTTTGTTCAATAATGTTGGTTCTAAGCTTGCACCTCAGATTATATGTTTTTCAAATTGAACTGATAAATGCCATTATTATTCTGGTCTTTGGCAACTGAATGATGTTAATAGTTTGTGCTGATTGTTAATGAACAGTACTTCAGAAAATGGCTCTCGAAAGATGGTCAAAACTCTTTGAAGAACAACATCTAACTAGCATTAGAAAATTCCATATTGCCAATAGCTGCTGTAGCTGATGCTTCTTAAGATGAGTTCCTCCTACAGACAGTACACTCACAGTAGCCTCAGTTTAAACAACCAACACTTCACAGTCTGAGCTACTGAAAAGCTGGTTTAGCAGCATATGAAATCCCTGGTAACTGTAGTAAGAACCACGTCCCTAGAACAGCCAGCACTTTTCACTCATGATCTTCTCAACTTACTATTAAACCCAACACAGTCAACTCCTCCCCCGTCAACTTAATTTTTTTCTCATCCTAGTACATAGAAGTTTGTGATCCTCTTAAACACAGGAAGAAAATCCTTATGTGATGGGCAGATGAATATCCTCTATAATTTAGTGAAAATATTGCAAAACATTACAACACTGGCTCCACGCCAGTATTGCCAATAAATACTGTGAACTACGTTAGAGATTGTGAGAAACAAGTCTTTGAAAGATGTTTACAGATATTGCCCTTTGCATGTTGCACATGTAGTTCTGAGGACTTGGAAAAGGGTGGCGAAGACAAGACACGGCACCACCCAAAGCAAAAAAGAAATACCAAATATTTTTTAAAAAACCAACAACTTCTTGAAATAAAACAACTTCACAAAAAATGAAACCCACTACACCAATTCTAAAAACGGGTAGGTAATAACAGAAGCTTTTCAAACAGGCTTTGAACAAGCTCACAGACAAGAACATTGGCACAGCAAAACCTCAGGTTTCTAGACAACCATCAGACATTCATCAGATGTTTCCTAGACATCCATCAGTCCTTGACATTTACTGTCTGCTATCACACTTTGAACTAAAGACAGTGTCCACAAGCATCTTCAATATGGGTCAAAACCTAAGATTCCTGTCAAATGTTATTTTGCAAACACTGTATCACTGCAATAAAAGACATCCGATGGAAAAGGAACCTTCTGTCTCATGATAAAGTTTCATCTTAACCTCAGCAGAGTTTCAAACAGAATAGAACACATGCTACAAGTAATCTCCTGGATTGGACACATGCTTTGAAAACTTCTTTTTCAGTCCTGTTCAAGTGGAATGTCTGAAGCTACTGTGATGCTTTGACAGCTTCTCTGTCTAGTAGTTACCAAAAATTAAGCCTGCATTCCTCTTTATAACCAAGATGATCATGAACAGCTAACAGGAAGGCTGCTATGGTGCCAATCTGAAATTCTGAAATTCTGAAAGTTTAAGTAAAATAAACTTTAAAACTGCCCCTTCAGTGTTCTTAGGACACT
This sequence comes from Oriolus oriolus, assembly GCA_013400235.1. Taxonomy (NCBI): domain Eukaryota; kingdom Metazoa; phylum Chordata; class Aves; order Passeriformes; family Corvidae; genus Oriolus; species Oriolus oriolus. Next base: position 156,747 of record VXBT01004764.1, read on the forward strand.
GAGAAGTAGCACCTTTAAGAAATGCTATTTTACATTGTCTTTGGAGTTACAACACATTGAGCTAGCTGACAACTCAAAATGTCTTTACCACCATATGGACACTGTACCACTTGGTTTCAGAATCATAACCCACAGCAACATTTAAACTAGTGCAATAACTGATCCAGTCTGTAAAAGCAGCAACAGGGATGACAAAGATCCTGAGGGATTTCAGCTGCAAGAGAATCCATGCACAACTGACACTGATCAATCTTTAAATTGTGAAAGTTTAAACATAACTACTCACAACTAACTTGATGTAAAATTTTAGTATTACCTGTATTTCAGAGCATGTCTGCTGAGAACCTTCCCTGTGCTAGCCCTCCTGAAGGGCAATAGCGAAGATTATGGAAACCTCTCATTTTTCTGTTGAGTTCTACTCTCATTTAATCCACTGATCTTTAAAAAGGCTGGAATTTAGTTCAACATCTCATCTCTTTATTTAGATGTCTAGGATGTTGAGGGTTTGGGATTTTGGTTATTGTTTTTGGTTGGTTGGAGTTTTTAGAATTATTATTTTTAAGAGGAAAGTTACTTACTCAGAACAGAAGTAATTCAAGTGTCATTGCTTTTATGCATATTCAACTTTTCAAACTATTGTCCAAACAGAGAATTGTTTCATTTCCTTCAGGATTCTCCTACAAGGCCTGTCACAAAATTTCACACCTACACCTGTATATATCTATATCTATATTTATATATCTCCCCTTTTTCTACACCAGCTGCCACTTACTGCCATCTTCAAATCTGTCCTCAAGGCCTGTGAAATAAGTCATATAAATAAGTTTCTCTTCTGTCCTTCTTGCCAAAGTTTTTCAGTTATTTAAGTTCCAGGTGTTGGGAGGGTTTGCATCATTTCCCCCTCTTCAGGCATGAACCCGTTGGGGAAAAGAAAAATGGGTTTAATTGTAGTCCAAATTATTTCAGTTCCTACTTAAGGCCCTAATCTTTACTTCTGTATTTCTGAATGCAAGTAACATCCCTTTTTGTTTTCCTTTGCATTCCAGTTTCATAGCATCTGCCAAAACAGCTTTATACTAAACAAATTACTTCATGCTATTTACACGGAACATTTTAAGAAATGCATGGTGTCACGCATGACCAGTGCCCATGGCAACCAGGAAAAAAACTACTTCTAAAGACATATGAAACTGTAAAACTGGTACACAAATGTGCCAAAGTAATACTGTACAAATATTTTGGATGTGAAATACTTTACAAAACAGTCACTTTTTCAAAATGCCAACAAATCCAGTGTGAAAAGAAATACAAGGCTAGAAGTTAGAAGAGAGTAGGCCAATGAAGACAGATGGATATACGGCTATCCACCCCATGAACCTCTCTACCAACCTGTCCAACTGAGAGTGTAGGAAAATATAGAAGGGACACTAAAGAAGTTTTGTGTCCTTTTACTCACCTCTATAAGCTGCAACAAACACACATATATACATCTACAAAGACTACTCTTCCCATAAACTGATTCTCAGTTGGATCATACCAGAAGTCAAAGACAAGAACTAAGTATAGTTCAATCAAGTAATCCACAAAACCATGTTTTTTCACTAAAATATCATCAAGTAGCATCAGAGTTCTCATTTTTCAGCTCCTGACAGGTTCCAGAGTTGTCATCCTCCCTGCCTTCAATGCTAAATGATCTATAAAGAGAGGAGTCATATTTAATATCTCCTTATAAATAAACTTATCAAAAGCATACAGAATCAAACAGCAAATCTGAAACACCAGCCCAAGCCTATTAATCCATAAATAAGATGAAGTCTGTGACTCAGTTTGTCCCAAAGAAAGAGAATCACACAGTACAGGCTTAAAAACCCTTTTTTTAGAGGGTGTGTCTTTACTTCTAACAGCAACTTTATCTACAAATTTCAGTAAATATGGTAAAGTTCACAGTATCATTATAGGGATAAAAAAACCTACAGCTTATTGTATATTGTGGTGAATTGTAACAGGCTGCTGTTCATATTCTTTGATTCTTTCCTTACAGATCAATTATACTAACAACTCAATCTAGCTACTAACAGCTGTCTGTTAAACGACTAGGAAAGCAATTGACTAAGGCACAAATCAAGACAGTGTTTCATATTTTTCAAATATACGACATGCCTAAGAGAAGAAAATGTGAAGGGAATCTCCAGAATTTTGATTCAGAGAACAATTTTAAAAAGTTAACTTCCAAAATGTTTCAAAAATACTATAGACATAGAAGCCTCAAAGATTTATTTGCATTTTGAAGTAACAGATCAAACTCGAAGTCCAGTGCTCACTGGTGATTCAACAGACAGCTTATGCTCAAAATCTGCCCATGCATCTGAACACTGAACTCAAAATGCTTCATTTGCTTAAAAGTGCCCCACTGCTTGAACAAAGCATTTCAAATTAATCTCACTGTGACAATCTGCTAGTGAACACACACTCAAAAATTTGTTGGTTTTTTTTTTACAGACAATTAATGAAGATAATGCATAAAGAGCACACCTGAAAAAAGTAGTAAAGCATGCATTTACCTCTTTAGAATCATCAATTCTCTCAAAATAAACGAAAGCAAATCCTCTCGATCGTCCAGTCCGTTGATCATAAACCACATTGACACCAGTCAAAGGTCCGTAACGGGAGAAGACTTCACGCAAATCTCTCTCAGTAGTGTACAAACTGAGACCGAACACTCCAAGACAGGTATTAGGATCTGGATTAGCCTGGTAACACAAATGTTCAACTCCAATTAATTTTAGTTAAGAAAAAACCAACTTACATAAAAAATTATCAACTATAAAAAAATTTAACCTGAAGAAAACTAAACAGGTTAATACAAAGCTTAATACTCCAACAGTTATCATTCTAAATGTAAGATCCTTTCAAAAAGCAACTACTTTCAATGGTTTTTATTTTAGAAAAAAGACCAAGACAAACTTCTCATGTTGGTAAAAAACTCAGTTGATAAAATTTAAGCATTCTGATTTACAAAAAAGCTACAGAACAGGAACCCATGTTATTAGTATTTCATACTGAAATTACCAACAAGGGGCAGACACTACATACAAATTTGTGCTGAGAAAAGTTCTGCCAGCCTTAACTCCCACCTTCAGCCCTTTTGCATGGTCATCACAGGCACTAAAGAGTGCACACTGCCTCCAGCTGCCCATACTACATGTGAGCACTTGAGCTCCTAAGCACAGCCAATTGAACTATAATCTAGCTTCTACTGAAACTTCCTCCCCCTCAGCATTTCCTATCCAACTACACTGAAAGTCAATATTTACATTTGAAAGTTAATCCTTCCACTTATAAACTGGATGAAAGTCACCTGCTTCTTTCATCTAGAGAGCAACAAGTGTTGAAGGCCAGTTCTGTGAAACTGTAATCCAAAAGCATGCATCAGTCTTTAGCACAAAACTCGACTCTCTAACATGATGTGGGATACTTAATAAATTTCACTTCAACTAGACAAAGTCAAACATACAATAGTACAAGGTACAAGTTCTCTTTTAGGTTCAAAATTTCTCTGCATGACAGAGAATTCGTATCTAATGCCAAATCTTCTGTTAGAACTATTTTGATCAAGATCAACATGTTTTTCAGTTAAGCTTCTGACACCTTTAATACTAGGGGCAGCAATTTAAAACACCAGCAACAAGCACAGAGATTCGATGTTTCTGCCAAAGTAACAACTGGAAGTTGACACAGCTGAAATTTGTATTTCAGTTTCAAATAAGTCACCTGTGCACAGTAATTTATGCCTCAGAGCCTGCTTTTCAGTCTGATTCAAGGACTGAAAAGGTTTAGATCTTCTGTCATAGTTTTTTCAGCACATTTGTTCAGGAACCCATTGTGAAAATAAGATGCCTGCACTACTCATATATTTGAAGACATGAATCTGCAATTCCTCACTATAGCTCAAGAGCACAGGACCTGGCAGTTTATAATTCGAAAGTTTTAATTATACACATCAAGATATGTATTTTTTACTCCATATTTCAATCTGATAGTTCAATTGCACTGGCAGCTTAAACTCATTTTATTACTGAACTCTTGTAAGTATAATGAAATCTGTCTTTTAAATCATTGTTTGGGTAAATTCCTCCACACACCAATACCTGTTGCCCTTTTTTAACATCCCTCTTACACCTAAACCCTATTAACTTTTCTGAGGCAAGAGAAGTACTGAGATCAGTCTGCAGACCCTAAGTGCCAAGTGCCAACTATATCACCACTGGAAGGCTGAAATTGACCGTGGAGGACTAAAGGGCAGCTTTTGTATTAGGTTTTTGTACTGCCTCCCATCAACCCAGTATGCAAGCTCTCTCTACAATGAAAGAAGTGGCAAAATTGCTACCAATTTCCCTGGTGTCTTTAGGACCTTGTTATTGAGGGGATTTCAAACCTGTCTGATATCCGTTTCGACACTACTAGAACTACTCCTTAGAATTACCAAGAAATTCACTGTGAAAACACTTGTAGTAGTGTTTCACAAAATCATTTGCAACACAGAAAAACATCTTCACATAGCAAAGCATCCTAATATTTCCTGAAGTAGTAAAGTGGATCTTCCACTTTTCACCAGAAAGATGGATAACACGCTTAAAGTTCAGCTATTTCTGCCAATTTTTTAAGACACTAGGTTAATATTTACCTCATAGTGAACAGATGCTGGCAGTAATCCATAAAAAGCTACTACAAACATTGCTTCACAACAGCGTAAGCCACTACATGCTGGCACTGCTGGAATCTTGCCCTTTCCCCACTCTCGTCTTCTCCCTCACATTGGTATTACCTGCTCCTGGTGATCCGCTTCACCAGCTTAGGCATGCAAAAAAACCCTGTACGTTTTTTGACAGAATCGATAAAAAAACCTTGCAGACTAAACCACATTAAAACTAAAAGGATCAGAAATGTATCACTGCCCTCAACAAGGAAAAGGCAGAGCTGTGTAGCTGTGTGCAATGACACTCATTTAGTTCAGCCTGAAGTGATGTGAAACCAGAAGCTAAGGCACTGAAACATTAGACAAGAAACTGGAGTGGAGGACTATGAAGATTAGGGGATTGGAGCACCTCTCTTATAAAGAAAGGCTCAGAGAGCTGGGCCCGTTTAGATTGGAAAAGAGATGACTGAGTGGGCATCTTATCAATGCATACAAGTATCTCAAGGGCAGGCATCACAAAGATGGGGCCAGACTCTCTTCAGTGCTGCTCAGCAACAGGACAAGGGGCAATGGGCACAAACTGAAACAGGTTAAGTTCCATTTAAATATGAAGAAAAAGTTCTTTGAGGCTGTCTGAACACTGGAACACACTGACCAGAGGGGCTGCCAAGTCTCCTTCTCCAGAGGTGGTCAAAACATGCCTGTGTGTGATCCTGTGCAACCTGCTCTAGGTAAGCCTGCTTTGGGGGGGGGGCGGGGGGGGGGGGG
>VXBT01004764.1:162215-173565 GCA_013400235.1 Oriolus oriolus
TGGCGCGCGGTTTGGACTACCTGATTTCCACAGGTCCCTTTCAACCCCAACCATTCTGCTGCTACAAAGGACACTGGGAGAAATCTCTCCTCAGAATGACAAGATTAGTACTCTAGTTGGTGTAGCTATACTTTCTCCTGCTCATACAGAGACACTTCTCATTTACATTTTGAGAGACTTACTGTTCCTCCGTTTCACAACTGTAGATTTTTCTATCAAGATTTACATATTACCTAGTAACACAGGGCTTTATTTCAAGGTAAACCAAATTAAATAATCAGAAGCATAAAATCACAAGCAACCTTCAATGTATGTATGCTCTATAAGCAAATAAACAGTTGGGAATTTCCTTCTATGGATCCCTGTGTCAATCTTATCAATACTGTCAGGTTGCCAGCACACACAGAGGTGGTCTCATTTTTGTAAAGGTTACATATACCTGGAACTGTAACAAAAAAATAGCATCAGAACAGCTCAACTTCTAGAGCTGACAGAAGCAGATGTCACTGTATCTGCACATACTGACTTGCAATAGAATGTTTTTCAGTTAATTTCTACAACTTCCCTGCCAGTTGCAGGCCCAAGAAATAAGTGCTCAGCTGTATGGACAGAGATTGCTCCACACATACCCCACACTCCCACCCAATTCCCGTATCCTCCAGCGACAACCCAGCAGGTCAAACTCAGCCTGCAGGTAACCTGGACTACACTGGTACAAGCAGCAATTATTTTGTTGATACTCAGCCTTCATGAACATGACATACTCTGCTGCCAGTGTGCCTCCTCCTGTTGGACATTGGAGAATGACTGCGGCTCCTTCGACGACGGTATTCTGGTGTGTACGATCTGCTTCGAGAACGTCTCCTATGGGAATGAGAATGGGATCTGGAACGAGTGTAACGTCTGTGCGAATGTCTTCTGGACCTGGATCTTCGACAAAGAGAAAGCCTTTAGTTAGGTCATACGCATATACTCCATTGAACTGTAAACCATACATTTTCTACAGAAAAAGCTTTTTTTAGATGATCTCTACAATTAAAACCATCAAGCTTCTTCTACCTTGCGTATCTAAAGATTGCATGGATCTCTAATAACTGGCTCGGCAGCACCATTTTTAACTCTTTAGAGTACTTCTGACATACACTGAGGATTATTTTCAGGAATTTCAAAGCTTAAACTTACATCAGCTTGGCTGCTTATCTAACTAACAATTGCACAGTGACACAGAAACTAGATATGCCACACTGCAAAGTACTGTTTTGACTGAAAAATTGAAAAATCTGGCAAGACTACAGTGCTGCAATATCTACAAGTGACATTTGTCTAGGCATGAAAATTACTCCAGACAAAAAAAAAAGCAAAACCCAAACACCTGCTTAACTCCTCAAGCACTTCTTTGCACACATCTTGCTGATGATAAGCTCAGTTTAAAACAGGTAGGTAATCATCTGGCTTAACACTGCAAGAAGAGAAACCGCAACATCAGCTGAACTTTGGCAATTCAGAGCACAGCAACTTTTCAGCTGCTCTCATAATAAAGTGTATAGAGAAGATGTGTTACTGATGTTTCTGGGAAGGAGAAACAAGACTATTCCTCTTCCCCCTCTAATGCTACAAATGCTGTTTTCTGGTTTCTCTCTTGGTTGATTAAAGAAAGATTCAGTAGCTCTCCCCATTTTCATCAGCACGTTGATAAAAGCGAATAGAGAAGATAGGTAGTATAAACCAGGTAATATTTATGGCATATTTGGAGAAAAAAGCCCAAGACATTCCTTTTCTGATGCACGCAAGCTCTGTCAGAACTGAGAGCTACAAAGTTTTACCTCCACACATCCATACTTGGAGTAGAAAAGGACATGTGCAGCATTGAAAAATGAATTTAAATACTAAAACTCTCACAAATCACGAACCTATCCACACCCAATTTAAGACAGTTTTTTATTATGTTTTTAAAGCCTCCAATGAAACAATGTCAAGAACATTCACAAGCAGTGTTTTCCAACATTTCCAACAGTTAGATAGCTTACTCTTCTTATCTAATCCTGACTACCTTTGCACCAGGTCTCCCTTGACTTTTTTTCCCCCCCCTAAAGGAGAGGTCCACACAAGAATTCCTCCAGGAACAATTTTGGGAGAAGGAAGCAGGAGCTTCACAGAATTGAAATGCAATCCATTCTCTTCCTTCTGGAAGAAACACCTACACATTTCAGTTGTGATTTCTATGTTACTATTTCTATTTATTCATACCCATGAAATCATTTCCCAACTTTGTTCACCTATATGAGCACAAACATGCAAATTAACATATCCCTGTTAATACATCCCCAAAAGTTCATAATTTTTACAACAGGGGAAATTTCATCAATCTACCAAAACAACAGCAGTTACGTGAATGAGTTGACATGAATAACTTTCTGAACATACCTTGATTTTGATCTTGACCTAGAGTGCGATTCAGAATGTTTGGAAGCCCTCGATGGACTGCGAGATCCTGACCTGCTCTCTGATTTTACACGAGCAGGACTCCCAGCTGGAGATTTTGACTGGGAGCGAGACTCCTAACAAAAAAGACAGTATTAAAAATGGTATTGGTTGTGTAAATGCCTAACTCCTAACATTTAAAGTACAGTAATTCTATTATATTGATTGCTCCTGAAAAACAAATGGTTAGGCAATACCCTCCAAAACAAATTTCATTTTGCTAACCCACTGTTAATATTGTATGCTTGCCTCAAATAGTTCCCTGCTTGAACCAGATCACCAATTCTCTATTAACTAAGTAATCATGCAAATTCATCTACAACTTGATCATACAGACACTGGAACATAAACCATACATTTACTTAACCTAGGACCCATTCATTCTTCCAGATTCTTTTAATTCTACTTCACTCTTGCTTTCTACTTTTCTTCATTCTTCATTGAGTTTTTCATTTTTCATACTTCGTGTATTCTTCCCCAATTCAAACAATTCATTATAGCCTTAAAAAAATATTCAAGTGCTTCTATCTGACCAATCTTCTGTTCAATTTTTTCCCCCATTCAATTTTAATTTTCTGATCTTTAATACTTTTCATTAGCCTTCTTTTATCTTGATTTATCTTCCACATTCTTGGAAAAAACTCTTCAATTTCTTCACGAACATTAACCTTAATGGAAAAAGAACATTTAGTATATTTAAGCACGTGGGGATTATAAAACTCTGCTGGAGTTCAGATGTTATCTACCAAATTGAAAAGCCAGCAGGTAAAGTGCAAGAAACTATTTTATAAAACAACTTTAAAAAAAAAATATCTTTAAAACTGTATAAGTGTCTATGTTCTAACAATAAGCTTACTAAGTTCTCAGTGGTTTACTGTATTTGCAAAGCTACCCTCCTCCCCTCTGAGATTTTTTTGGTAAAATACATAGATACACTAAAAACTAATTAGCACAAATATACTGAAATATTGATATCAGTGATTCCCCCCCCCTAAAATAACTAGGTGCTTCTCAGTATTGAATATCCCAAATTTTACTCCTACAGATTACTAAGACACTCTCAATTCAACAGAATGGCCAAAGATTTTCAGTCAAAACCTATCTATGCACATACTTACTCGCATAATACATGCACATAGGTATAAGCAACATAAATTATTATTCTTCCTACTTTTTCTTCCTCATTGTTATCCTGTTTTCCTCATATAATCCATATAAACTAAGATGCAGAATAGTATAGTTAAAGCAATCCGATAAAAGTAAAAACAGGAGGGGTTTTTTTCTTGCATGGTAAGGCATACAAGAGAAAAACTAGGAAAACAAGCAAACAAAGAGCAGGTTAGTATTTCCTCACATTTTATAGTGTACAGCATTTCTAGGGATCTTGGCTATAAAAACCCCTACAGAATAGTATGCTATATACATCAGTAACTTCACAAAATACTTAATGGAAGAATGCATAGCAAGTTCCCCTCCCAAAGTTATTACATTTCATGTTTATTTACATGATTTCTCCTCCTGATTGTCCTTACAATTTTTTCTCAATTGCTTTCTTACTCTACCTACGTCCAGATTTGCATTTTCTTTCGCAGTTAAAATTCTTCACTACTTTGGGCTGGAATTCTTTTCAAAGGATGCTGTCCTCATATTTCAAGACAATAAATTCACTAGAAATGGAACCTGAGATGCTCCTTACTAACAACTATTACAGCCACACTACCATTCCCCTTTACCTCAATAAAAAGGATAAAGGACACACAGAGAATGTCACCTATTAGGATGATAGGCCTGCTAACTTTAACAGTGAAGGCCAAATTCAATGCTTGGCCATGACAGCTGGACCATGTAATGAGGTCTACATAACAGGTTACCCTTATGAAGATGGCTATGTGCTAAGCTAACTACATGACTTCATTGTAATAAATTATGTACGTGCTTTTAAATATTACCAAATTTGATTTGGTGCTTTGAAACTTGAAATCCACTGTTTGCAATAAAGAAAAATTTCTCTTAGAACCACTAACACGATATTTTTATCACCTCGCCTCAGTCTTCATACTCTTCAATGTTTGATAGCCTCCTAAATTCTTCCCTTTATAACTCATCCCTTGCAACAATTGCCAATTTCTCTGGGAACTACTGGTATTTCTCTTGCTAGTAAAAACGATCAGTAATAAAGAAAAATATTCACAGTGATTTGAATCAGATTTAGAATACACCCTTTGATAAAAAGACAAATAATTCACCCTCCTCAGACACTCCTTCTTCATAAGGATACTGCGCTGTCCATACTTTTTACATTTGAAAGATCAATTCTTGAACAAGAACTGTGGAAACTTGAACAAAGGCAACTCCCCATCCTCTTGCACCCCCTGCCCTGATCCTGCACAATCTAGAAGTGTTGGTAGGTGCCAAAAATACCACGGACCCAACTGCTCCCATACAATGTAGAGGTCAGCTTAGTGTCCTTAGCTATTTAACTGAAGCATCTTACGATACCACCCATAGAGCCTTTAATAATATCAGCTATGACAGCAAGGCTGTATTAAGTTGACAAAAGCAACTGTTATATCATTTCATATAGGTTAAGTCCTTTTGGAAGTACGTGTGAGACCCTTAAGGGCTGCATTCACTAATACAGAACTTGAAAACTGGAGTGACAGAAGGGACAGCGTAAATTCTTAGAGATTTCAAACTTCCTCAACCAAGTAACTGTAGATGTAAACTGCAGCTGAAGGGAGATTACCTGATAACAGTTGCACACTGTCATTGGCAAGCAATTACATCTCATCTTCCGATGCAACATAGTTCACCTAGTTATGACTCCTACAGTGCTTCAAAAGGAGGCTAACGGAATCACAACAACCTGCAAAAGTTTAAGGACTTAAGGATGACGCTGAAAAAGTACCTAGTAATACTTTTATCAGCAAGACAATAGGCAGGGATTAAGGGATTCAGAGCTTCAAGGAGTCACAAAGGGAGATTTTAAAGAATTTTTCTCCTCTACTTCCCACTATAATGAAACAATTAGCAAGCTATATATTAGTCCATACCGCAGACCAACCCAACTGTTCTTCATAAACTATTTATATCCATTCTGCAATATGTACGACAAAAGCATTCAATGTTCTTAGTACGTCATCTTTAACACAAGAAAACAGACAACTCTATTACTCCAAAGCACTAAAATCTTTCAATTTTGTACCAGTCTGATCTTAGCTCCATTCTTACCACAGAAACTAAATATTGCGCAGGAGAGAAAAGTCTAAAATTGCACTTTGGCTCCTCAGCACTTTCTTATCTTCCCGTTCTAAAGATCCTCAGTCATTTAAGGGACACAGATGAGACTCAGCTTAAATGCAGCTTCTCATCCCACCACCTTCCTACAAAACAGTACCTATCTTAATGCCTTGAGCTTTACTATGCAGCTGTCCAGTCACTACTTTCACCCTTACAAACTTGTAGGCAGATAATTCCCTATCCCCATGTCAAACTACCTAGATTTGCTGTCATTAGAGCCTGCAGAAAAGAAACAGAACTTTGTAATATTCTTCAGATCAGACTTCCCTTTCAAAACAAATCCTGTATCTGCCAATAACACTTTTCCCAGGAAACACCTCTTCCCAAAACACCAACCCCGGCCCCACTTAAACAAAAAACACCCCCCCAATAGTAACTACAAAAAACCCAACTCAATTGTAGTAGTGTGCTTATTCAGAGGAAGATGTAGTGGCTTCCTCAAATACACACCAGGAAATGGGACCAATGACTCACCAAGACTTGAAAGTTGGAGCCAAAATCGTAGACAAACACAAAATCTAAGGGCTGCAGCTTCAGTTACTGATCCTCTGGATAAAATGCACAGCTAGAAGCATTTAAAGAGAGCACTGAGGAGTATTTTTAATCCTTGCTACCTTCTTTCTTCCCAGGAAGAATAACAAACCAAAGCAATATGGAAAGGATCTCTCCTCCTCCCCCATTACTCCATGATCATATAAACCCAGTCTTGAACAACTATCAACAACTGTAGACGATCCATCTGAGTGAGGCATCAGTCAGTCCATGTATTTCACTCACACGGGTAAAACTGTTTAACTGATCCAAGTTCTATCTACCACTTAAATTCCTCGCATCTTTCAAAACAAATCCTACTTTCCAATATAATTACTATTTTAAAAGCATTTAAAACACTTTTACACAGAGGAGAATTGCTGAAGTCTTGAAGAAGTATTCTTTCCATTTTCCACGCATCCAGAGAAGGTATGATAAAGAACATGGGGAGGAACCACAACAAAACAAAACAAACTGACCAGCCAACCAACCAAACCCCGCATCAAACCAACCAAACAAAACAACCCCCTGTTCTTTCACACTACTCTTCTGTCTTGAACATGTCATGCCTTACCTCAACTCCCACCTTACAATTTCAGAGTATGACTGACAGGCTATCAAAATTTAGAGCGAGACACTAACTAAAAATAATGCTGTAAGTTTAAATTAAGCTTTCTACAGCAAAGCATGGGAAATAGAAAAAAAAAATCATGAAATCACACAGAAATTTCAGGTGAAATTCACTTGACCCGGGGTGAAAAAAAGGACAGGACAAGTAGTCCAGCAAGACCATTTCCAAAAATCCTGTTAAAAACTCCTACCCAAATTAAAAAAATAAATGAAGTCAAACTCTATTAAAAGGGGACAGAAAAATGTAAGCAGTCAAAAAAGAAACATGAATTTATCAGCAGTCCACATTCACTGGATAAAACCATTCAGCTAGTGACATCTCGCTTATGAGGACAAGATTACATTTTGACAGGAACCTACCGACTTTCCTTGAAACTTACAAGAGAAGTTAAATCCTTTTTGCTTCATACTATGATCTGTCACTATACTAAAAAGAAAACATCCCTTAATTAGCTACTCTTCAATAAATATTACAATAGTACACATAAGCTTCTGTATAAAAGCATCTCATAAATTTTTACCTTGAAGACATGGATATTTTAAAAGTTACTAACATAAGCAAACTTTATGTGTTTCTCAATGATCCCACTTATGAAAAGAAAGAAAAAAAGAAGAGGCTTCAGCAATAAACTTTCTGAAATTACAAGTTAATCTTCTCACTAAGGCTTGAAAATATACCTCTTCAGGGAGGGTTCTGAAGTCACTCCATCACCATACATGGAAGACAGTAAAAAGAATTTGTGTTCAAAAGAAGCAATCTTCCCACTGAAAGGTCCAGAACAATCCAGAATTTATTAAGCTGGATTAAAACAACAAAAAATAAAAATTGGACTTCCAGAAAAACTCGTCTCTCACACTGGTCATTAGACACGCTACGGTGATCACAACACTCTCCAAGCGTACGCAGAACCCCTGAGCACTAGCAGACCATTGTGCCTGCGTTTCAAAAGGTATGGGAAGCAACATGCCTTCCTTTCCACAGAGGTGGCAGACTGCCACTGCAGGAGAGATGGAATACAATAGCTGAGCAAGCCTGACCCCAACACCATTGGGTTTTTTTTTTTTTTTTGCCAAAGAAATAATCTCAAAATTGATCAGTTAGGTAATTCCATATCTATTTAAGTATTTAAATCCAAACTTGATGAAGCAAATATAAGGCACTTTCACAGCTAAACTAACCCCAAAGCCACTAGCATACCTATGAAACATGCATACCTCCTTCAACAAGCTGGGCCACATGTAAAATCATATATTTCTTAAAGTATTTTTTAGACAATACTATTTATCTCACTGTAAGATCCTGCACAGACCAGGAGGAGGCATCTCATTAGAATGAAGACAATCAAGAGAGTTGTAAAATGGAATTTACCTTTGTTTCTGATAAAATGTTTTACCTATTTAGACGAACAGCACACTAATACTGATAGAAAACGACTAAACTTTTAAGATGGCAGAAATCAAATGTTACCAGAAGCCCAAAAAACCCCACCAAACCAATCAAAGTTTCAAGTGGAGCTACTGAAGTGCAGGTTTGTTCAGTCTCCCTCTTGTTCATTGCTCTGGGAAACATCTAAAGTTGCACTACAGATGGAACACCAAATAAACAACAGCCTATTAAAAACAACAAAAAGTTTGAAAGAACGCAAGAGTTGCCTGTCATCTGACAGAATTTGTCTAATCTGCTCATAAAAAGCACTCAGTGGTGATAAAATACTTTGACTTTTCCAAAACCAAGTCACTGGATAAGAAGCACAACTTAAAATCTTTTTTTCTTCTTAATGTCCATAAACTTAGCTCCAGCACATCCACTATATTTTTAATTCTTCTGTTAATTTCTTTCCATTAAATCACCATGCTTGGGGCAGGGGGGGCTTCTTCTGTTCAACCAGCCACATTCTTAATAGAGAACTTGCTTAAGTTGAAACAAAATGACACAAAAACGGAGCAGATGTTGATTAGTCCAAGCATATTTGATTAACATTTGCTTGGAAAAAAAAAGGTCAATAAAGAAGTGAGTTCAAGAAGGAAAAGATCTACAATGATTTTGCCCAATACTTTAGAAATGGAAGAATTTAAAGACTGCAAACTAAGCAATTTCATTGGAAAGTTATTTCCATAATTAATCTCAATTTCCTGTTCAGATTAGTTAGCATGATTTTAAAATCATAAATTAGAGGCAAAGCACATACGTGGACAGTATCTTACCGATGATAAAATTAGCTTCTAAAAAATTCTGATCATACTCAACTTTCACTGAAGTGCTTTTGGGACAATATGCACCTACACAGAAAAAACAGAGAAGGCCCTAAACTAAACTTAAAACTCTCTTACTCGTTTGGCATTTAGTTTTTAAAAGCACATCACACTAATTAGCACTTAAACTGATCGGGGATGGAAGAAATGAAAGGGTACTCAGAATTCTTATTTGTGCCAATTTCCAGGAAAACAGGTTCTTTACAAACTTTCTTCCAGTTTATGCAGTTCTTTCTCCCAGTGAAAACTTTTGCATTACTTTGCATTACAGTGCCCTATGCCTGGATGTAGCAAACTGAAACACCAGGACATTCAGTGTCTGACAGAGTCCTATCCAAGTGGGAACAGGAGACTAAACACTACAGCCTCAAATTTACATGGGCTTCATCTTATGCCTGTGAGCACTTTCAATGGAAATGAAATATACAACATTAATCTGAAATATAATTTCTTATTTAAAGTATTTTAGTATCATCACCACAAAGCAGTATTACTGAAAAAGAAAAAAAATAAAAAGGCTTACAAATGTTCTTCAGCAGAGCCACAAAAACCCCGAACTAGAAATCAATCAAGTACCTGCCATTATGTTCAGTTATGCCATACCAATTCAGAAATTTCAGAGTAGGGAGCAAAAACAAAAGAAGTCTTCCAAATGAAGACTCAACACAGTCATTTACCAACAGGCAAATTTTCCATCACAGAAAAAAAAAAAAGCAACAACTGATAAGCAGAAGTCACAGAAACTGCTACTGTAGGACTTTTTGGACTTCATGTACTCTCAAAACATTTTACTTCTACATTTGGCAGAAGGCAGTGTGCAGAAACACTGAAAGTACAGAGCTATAACAGCTTTGTAACGTGAACAACAGATCCATCAAGGAACCCAATACCAATATTCTAACAATTAACCTAACACAGTTTTTTCCCTAACAATAACCCCCCGTGAGAATACAAAAAAGAAAATAATCCTTCAAGATATAAATCTTGACTGTAAAATGGGAGATTGACGTCATCTTAAAAAAAGAGAAAAAACCAACCAAGCATACTCACTGCTCAAGTTTCTGAAACTTAGTTGTTTCCCCTTCAAAGATCTGTTTATTTACCCCAATACTGCTTAGCTACACAGCCACCTTTTGTCCAAGCAATCAACACAAGAACAGGTTTTGTTTACCTCATGCGAGGAAGCAGCAGCAGTTATTGCATAGCTAGGTAAAGAACTTGCAGCCTATGGCATTTTTTTATCATCACAAAAATGGAAACAACAGTCATGTAAAAGTAATTCTTGGAAGGTAATGCCGTTCTTCCAAAATTTTATTGCTTGTTTCCCCAGACAGTAACTATATATGTAACTACAAGACTGCTGTCACTGGTCTATCAGAGAGAGTCACCAAGAAAATGCCCAGGTGTTCCTCTAAAGAATCTCTCAAAAGAACGAACCAAAAAAAAAATCAAACCTCCGCAAAATCAAAAAAGAAAGTAAACTGTGATGGAGGAGCACACAGCTCGTTCCTGTTTCAAGCAGCTTCTAATTCCTGCTTGCCCTGATCATCACTAAGAAAAACAAAAACAAAACCACAGAAACACTGAAAATAGAAGGGATCTGTCACACGTCTATATGAAAACCCGCAGCCATCAGAGGGAAGACACAGGCCTAACGAGGTTACAAAGCCACAGCAGCTGGTTCGAAGCCTTCAGCTGCACGATCGATGAGTTTCAATGGTTTAATAACGACGGCCGGACCTCCCCAGTGGCTGGAGGAGGCCTGGCCCGAGGCAGCTCCTGAGGCGGTAGAGACCGCGCATCTCGCACAAAAGGACGCAGGGTCCCTCCTCTTTCGGGCGGGAGGAGGCCTCGGCGGCCCGGCCGCGGCCGGGGGAGCGGGAACGGGCAGGACAGCGATCCCCGGGCCCGGCGGGTAACAAAGCGGCTCGGAACCGCGGGAAGAACACAGAGCAACGGTGAGGAACCCCGGGGGCTACAGCAGCGCCGTTTGCACAGGATCAGCCTGCGCTGGCTGGGCGGGGGCCGACCGCAGCACCGGGACTTGGAGCCCGCGCCCCGCCGGTGCGATGGGAGCAGGGAGCGTGTGAGGGAGAGACGAAGGGAGCTGCGAGGGACGCGGGCCGTCACCCACGGCCCAGGCAAGCCTCGGGCA
>VXBT01004764.1:178540-202698 GCA_013400235.1 Oriolus oriolus
GCCCTGGCAGGGGCGGAGAGCCGCGCCCTGGGCCGGGGCGGCGGGAGCGTGGTGGGGGCCCGTCAGTCCGTCCGTCCGTGTGTCCGTGTGTGTTTTCACGGGACGGGGAGTGGGGGTGGCAGCAGGCTCGGGAGGGACTGGGATGGCGCAGGGTGGCTGCGTCTGTCCCGCACACGCGGGTCCGCACCGCGCCTGAGTGCCCGCGTTGGCCCGCCCCTCTTTCAGGAGCTGCGGGACGGGCTCGTCTTCCTTGGGGCTTCCTTCCCGCCGGGTCGCGGTACCTGCGCGGCTCCCGTGGCGGCTGCGGCGGTGTCGGTGCGGGCCCCGCTGAGGGGCGCGGCGCGGTGAGTCGTGCCGGGATCGGGGCTCCCTCCGGCCGGGAGCCTTGTCCCAGGGCTGTGATGCAGTGTCCTTGGGTGGGGAGGAAGCGGCGGAGGAAACGAGGGTGTTCTGGTTTCCTTTACCATTAGCAGCGGTCTTCCAGTCTTAAGCTATGACTGCAGTGACTCTGCAAGATCGAGGTCTTCTACCGTAAGGACATAACTTCCAAAGAGGCAAAGCATGGTTACAGTGGTGTGATGGAACTTACAGGAAGGAAAAAAAAAATTCGTATTCAGGCAAAGGCAGGATCCTTAACAATGTCAGGTTAAGTGATCTCCGGGCACTAACAAGTCTGCATAAAAAAACTCAAAACAAACGGGTAAATGTTTCACTGAAATTGGTCTCTTTAGTACTGTTGAAGAAATAGGAAAAAGTAATACTGAATGAAGTCTGCAAGGTTTGAAACATTCAGTTTTAGGAGATTATTATGTGTGAAATTTCCTGACAGTGAGAGTTGCAGAATAACGCTTCCTTCTTACAATATAATAAAATTGCTTTTATATGTAACATCTGATGATGTTTTGGCTGCACTTATCTTCGATTAAGTTTATTTTGATAAATATGTATAACGTACGATCATCTCTACCTTGTTTCTGTAGCTTCGTTCATCATTCATAATGAATAAACTCTCTTTTTGGTTCCCTAACCTAACATGGTAGCATCCTGTAAATTCTCTTTTGTGTCTCTTTTCCTCTAAAAGATACTGACAGCTAGAGTGGAGTGTAATTTCTGTTTGTGTGCCACAAAACAAGCAGAGAGAATTTTTGTTCTATGCTATGACATGATGTGGAGTTTCCTTAGAGCAGTTCAGACTGGGTTAACTAGTTCTTTTTGGTTGCTGTTTTGGTTCTTTTTTTGTTGTTTTGCCCCCTCAGTGGGCAAACTGGGGCAGGGGGTGTGTTTTTTCACTGTGAAAAGTGATCTTTGTAGGAACTGCAACTTTTTATTTTAAGAGAACCTTCAGAATATGAACGTGATGTACATCATAGTTAAGTGTGCATGCGATTTGTCCTAACTGTAATGTAGTGTTTATTTTGGAACAAACATAATGAATTGCTGTTTTACTCTCATGAGAATATCAGAGAAAGGAGGCAATATGAAGATAATACTAGATTGTGAGCAGCATCTTCTGGTAGTGTCACAAGCAGTGTGATTGCAGTTTTAGACCAAATGTGGAAATTTATTGTTATCTCTGTTCCTGTTTTGACTGCAGATACTCGTGTGTACAAAGCCTAAGTTGTTCTGGCCTCTTTTTATTATCTTAGGTGTTTAAATATGTAGCTGCTTAATAGGTACTTGAGAGCTCCAGAGAATTAAGCAATTATGCTGGAATTCCTTTGGTGTAGTAAATAGGTCTTTTTCCTGAAGTTTTTAACAGTTGGAAATAAAGCTACTTCCTTCCCCCCCCCTTTTTTTTCTTTTTAAAGCTTTTGTAGTATCTGCTTTTAGAGACTCCTTTTGGCTGTTATCTCCTTGAAGGAGGCATTGGTGTTAGCTAATCACAAATTGTGGTGTATCTTGGGGATTGGATGTCATTTAGCTGCCAAAAGTAAGATATTTCCCCTGGAGTTCAGGATCACTTGCACATTTTCTGAGAATAGTAAAGGGGACTAGTTCTTGCATCTTGCCTAAACTGTAAGTGGGATAAATGCATGCTGTCAGCTAAAGTTGTCAGCTGTGTAGTCAAAGTATCTGAAGACTAGTAAGTGTCAAAAATAACTACTTTTCAGTAGCTGTCAAAAATCTGTGAGGCTCAGTCACTCGAATGTATTTTTCCTGGTGCAAGTTTACTGCTAAAACGTACTTTATATGCTATTTGGTTTTTAACAACCTCCTTCACCTGTGATTGATAATTTGTGCCATTTTATGGGCTGGGTTTTCTCAGCTGAGCATTATTAATAATAGCCTCTTATATTTTCTTCTATGATTTACAAAAAAACTTTACAAACTTTACAAAAAAATAGGTGTATTAGCATTTGCATATGTAATTTAGAAGATTAATTTTGGATTGCTCAGAACTGAATGGGTACTTTGCCTGTGTAAAATAGGGCCTGGACTAGAGACCTAGACAAGGGAATGTAAAACTTGCTCCAATGAAATTGGTTTCTTCAGTAATATTGAAGAAATAGGAGGCTACCATGATATAAATAATCCAGTTAAATTTCTGGGTACCTTCTCCTTAACGTTAAGAAGAAAATATTTTGCAGTGCACACCACTGAGATGTTAAAGTTAACTAGTGTCTGTCATAATCCATTATGCTCGGATGAGCTGACAAGTCAATCTAGAAATAAGATTGTAGAAGAAAAGATATAGAAGAAAAGAAATCACTTGTCTTTAATGTTTCCTCCAGTGTTATTTAACTGAAATCTTCACCTGGGTCAGCCTACTGGGAAGGAGCATGAATTCAAAGCCTCATCTGTATTGCAGTTTTGCCACAGAAACATAATTTTGGTGGGCAAATTCATACTCAGTTCGAATTCTTCAGGTTTCTTGAAAGAAAACCGGACAAGTTAAATTCTTCCTCTCTCCCCAGTGGAACAAGTCCTTTTTTTATTGCCATTCTACAGGAATAGAGTTTGTGTAGTGCGCTGTGTGTGCATGTGTGAGCAGTGGCAATCTCTCTCCCACTGCAGCTGTCACTTTGTTAGTTGTCTCCCCGCTCCCCTCCCCTCTTAATTCTCTTTAATGACACCTGCCTTTCTTTTAGGTCTCTTTAAAACGTTCAGTGAAAGTCCCTCTCTTACCAGTAACCTACATGCGTCATCCTGCAGGCTTGGCTCTCTATAAAACTAGTCAAAATCAGCTAAACATTATCATCTCAGGCGAAAGTTTTGGAGTCTCAGGGGCTTTGGAAAGGGTGATACAAAGACAGCTGTGAAATTTCACAAGGGAATAGAGGTACTATGGGAGTACTTGTCATAGCCTGCAATTAATAAATTGTGGCAGTGTTACTGGGAAATGAGAAGCCAAGAAGGTGCTTTGTACTCTGTCATAAGTGACTCTTAGCAAGGAGCAGGGGTCCTACCGTGATCTGAATGGCGGCAAAAAAGCATGAAGAGAAAATAAAGAAAAGTGTCCCAGGGAAAATGAAGCTGAGATTTTTTTTTTAAAAAAATATTTTTTATTATTGTTATTTTTTAAGAACCTGATACAGAGATATAGAAATGTTTTGGGGCCCAGATGGACCCAGTGGGAGGAGGGGAAGTTCAGCAAGTGTAACATACTGTCCCTATTGATATACTGCCCCTATTGATATCTGCTTGCTTTAATTTTCTTCACAAGCCTTGCCAAGCCATTTCCCCTCTCAAAATCTTGAATCTTGGCTGACTGCCCACAGGCAAGGAACAAAGAATTTCTGTTTTTAAATGGTTGGTTTATTTTAAAAGTATTCATTGGCAGTAGTAGGCAAAATAAAGGGGGAAGGTGCTGAAAAAAAAAAGGTACTCTAAGGTACTTGAGGAGAGTCCGTAGACACAATGCAAAATGAAAATAATTATTGGTAGTAAGTGTAAAGCAAAACCAATTAAAATAGGAATGCATGCATTTAAATAGAAACAGCTCTCCAGTATTTCTAAAATACTGACAAAAGGTAGTCTAGTGTTTGGGCTCTCAGATAATTTTATACCAGAGCCACTGTAAGCTTGCTGTGTGGGTTTTCAAGTCGAAAGCAATGTGTCTGCTTTCAACTTGAAGTTCAGCTACAAGCCAAATTGGTGCTGTTCTTAGAAGCCTGTAGGAGGTAAAACCATTCCTGGTTTAAGATATGCTTGAGGTAGTCCCAGCAGCTCATCAGCAGCAACACTGTGTCTGCTTGATGAGCTGACTTTTGTTGGCCCATATATCCTTTGGCTGCATTGAGAGACAGGAACTGTTGGGAGCACACAAGATTTTCTTCTTTCTTTGTGGAAGAATAGGTATTTTTGGTAGTTACCAATTTTTGCTATTCCCTTAAACCTCATGTTTCTTTCACTTGGAATATCCATTGAAGGTATTCCCCAAAAGACAGCTAGCAATAAGGCAAAAGGATATTTTTTTCTTTTCTGTGTGCCAGGGTAACTGGAAGTCTTGGGCATGTAGAAGCAGGGAATGAAGGAACACGTGCTGCAGGAGAAGGTATAAAGATAGATGTCCTGGAAAAGACACAAAGGCAGACTCCTTTTTGGCAGCACACTCCAAAAGTGGTACAGAACTGCTAAAACCTGCAGCCCAGCAGCCTTCGTAGTGTTAGAGCAGCAGCCTTTTTTTGCCCAGAAATATGCCTTCTTACCTGTTCTTAAGATAGCAGTGTGTTTTATAGTACTGATATTTTCACTTGAGTCTAGCAGCTATTAATGTAAACTGTCTCTTCTATCTACTCATCTGTGATGCAGTCTGGGAAGACCCTTTTTTGGGTCTTCACAGCACATTTTGGTGGGCTCTGTTATGTCAGGCATTGCTGAAGTTTTGTCAGTAAAGTATCTATTCTCTTTTCCCTCTCTGCTGTGACGTTTTTCTGGTTTTTTTAGCTGTAGAAACCACAGCTGAATGTGGTTTCACTTGTGTGGGAACCGGCATTGCTATTAAGGGTTGGTTCCGAGTAGGATATCCTGCTCTTTGTCTGAGTGAACCTGGGAACCAAAGGACAGTGTTGGTCTGCAACAGCCACCAGTATGGGTGTGCCAGTACAGGACAGTAGTTTTATTGGCATCTTTTCAAGAACTCGTGTACTCATAAAAATATGAGGAATACGATTCTTCCTTATGCACTGGTTTTAATCGGGGCTCTGTGTAAACACTTCACTTCTTTGGGCACCTGTTTGCCAGCTGCACCTCACGCAGATTGCCAAACCAACAATTGCCCCTACTGCCAAACCAACAGCCATCTAAGACTGCAAATTACCAGAATACAAACATCATTTTTGACATTCCGAAAAGTCTTAGCATATGATCTCCTGGGCTTCTACGTGCTTATTTCATTGTCTCAGTCTTCTAAAATTAATCAGCTAATGAATATGTTTTGGTGTGTGTCAGTCATTCTTTAGACTTCCCATTTTCATTGATGCACAGAAATTGCAGATTTTTTGCAAATAATGTAGAACCAGCCTGTCTGCTCTCAACAGCGACTGGTTCCTGTCAGCTGAGTGGTGCTCAAAGTTTTCTGTTGGAAAATTAGAAAACAAAATATTTTGGAGGTCACAGAGGTAAATGGGCCAGAGAGTCCCCCCTGTAAATAGATGCAAAAAAGGGGAAAGTAATAGAATGGAGCTTGATGGTACTGTGGAATTTTTTTTCCTGATATTCTGTAATGCCCAGTGATTCATGTCTTCCTGAAATGTTTGTTGGCTATTGCAATGAGATATCCGTCACCCTGCATATTTATAGACAGTTTATTGTTTACTGGTACAGTACCCTCTCTGTACTGAGGGATGTTTGTTGCCGTGAATTTAATAGTAATTTCTTGTACAGATGTAATTTTAGTATGGTAATTTTAAATCATTAATAATTTAATAAACTTTTTGTGCTCCCACTGAGACGGTAATAAATTCCAATTTTGTACTGTACAATTATTTTATAGTAATTATTAATGTCAGCTTTTATTTGTACTGTCCTGATTTCTGTCTGCTGTCTGTTCTACCACAAGATTTTTTCCACTTCCTCTGTAATTGGATGCACTCTTCTATGACTGTTTATGGCTTTTTTTTTTAAGCTCTGTTTTGATAACGCACTTCTTCTGTTTATGCAGTTAATAATAATAACTGGTTGCAAAACCAGACCTGCTCTTGAATTCACAGTGTCATGTTGTCGTTGATCATTATTTGGGAGTGAGGAACAGATAAATACTGTGGTAGTAATAGATTGAGTAAAATTCCCACTTATCAAGCCTATTTTCTTAATATGTTAGTTCATTAGAGACCTGTCTAGGTCTCTAGAGTATCACTGAGGAACTACTGCCTTAGTATTTGAGATTCTATCTTTCAAAAATGTAAAGGTATCATTGAAGAGGTGACTTTATTGGACTGTATGTTAACAATATTATTTTCACTGCATTTTTCTTGGCTTTATCCTTAGAAGTATTTTTGATCTTTGAATCAAATGGGATTCTCTCAGGCTTTGGTTTTCTGCATTCTTTGCATCTGCAAACTGCTTATTAATAACTACCAAAAATACCTGATGGACCTGCTGCTCTCTTTTTCTCTTACAAATAATTATCATCATCTGTCCTGTACATTTTTCAAAACTAGAAGGTACACAAATCATCTCTGCAAGACAGGTTTAAATTTGCCCCATAACCATTTCTAGTGGTTTAGGAAGGCTGGCATCTTTTGGGTAGGCTAGAGAAATGATGATGAATATGTGCCAGTCTTCCATGAGCCAGCTGACTGGCAGAAGTGGCAGTGCTGTAAGGTACAATAAGCTTTTGAGGATTTAGGCATGGCTTGTTTTCCTGATAACCTGAGGTTGTTTCAGGGGACATATGAGGCATTCCTTTGCATTATAGACCACTCAATTTTTGTGTTATATGTTAATATAATCTCTTGGTTTTTCTGTGAATGAGTAAAGCAGAATATGAGGAAGACTTTGCAACAAAATTCAAGAAGGCTGTTTTGTAAGTATGGGCTGGTTTCCATGGAGAGGGGTCAGTATTCAAACTGAAGTCTGATGCTACTGTTTAGTTAAGTAGTGTCAGAGCTACTAGAACTTTGCTTTATTATGGAACATATAATGCATGTTCTGTTGCTTTTTCTTTTACCTTTGCTCCTTTTGTTTCATGCGGTTGATAATATAATTTATATTTGACTGGTTTTGAAATACAGGTCACAAGATAGAGACATGATTTTATTTTGGAGTGGATGAGTGCTTTAGTTCATTGGTATTTTTTGCCAGATGTATGTCAGTGTTGTGCTACCACCGGACAAAGTTGTATCCACATTGGTAGGTTTTGGCAGTACATTTCTTAGACAATCAGCAGTGGCAATAGTGAAGGAAACCAAGCTCTTTATATGACTGTAAAAGGCAAACGTAGTGTCACATCCTCATTCAGGAATTGGTTGTAGCTCTAAGTTCTAATTTTGCTCCTGGCTTAGGCTTGTAATTTTCACAATAATTGAAATATGCATGCTGATTTAAAGAACTTCAGAAAACTGGCACTTGAATCGGTCACTTTAGGCTGCTTATTGAAGGGATTATCTGGAAGATACTCTCTTCTTCATTGTTGTGGTTTGACACTGGCCAAACACCAGGCACCCATGAAAGCCATTCACTCACGTTTCTCTTGCTCTCAGCTGGGCAGAGGAGAGGGAAAAAACAATTAATGAAGGGCTCATGCGTTGAAATGAGGACTGGGAGAAAACACTCTAAGGGCAAAACGGGTTCAAATTTAGAGGTATAAAGTAAATTTATTATTAACAGAGTCAGAGGAGGACAATGAGAAGTAAAAGAAGCCTTTAAAGCACCTTTTTTTCCCCCCAGTCCTTCCCTCCTTCCCACCGACAGCGCAGGGAGACAGGGTGTGGGAGTTTTGGTCAGTTCGTCACTCGAGATCTTTTTCTGCTTGCTCAGGGAGAGGAGTCTTTTTTCTGCTATGCCGTGAATCCCTCCCACGGGAGACAGTTCTCTATGAACTTCTCCAGCGTGGCTCTAGTCTCACAAGCAGCAGCCCTGCCAAAATTGCTGCAACGTGGGTCCCTCCCACAGGCAAACAGTCTTCCCAAAACTGCTGCGGCGTGGGTCACTCATCCACGAGGTGCAGTCCACTAAGGATAGGTTGCTCTAGTTTGGAAGCAAGGGCCCTCTCTCTCTATCTCTGGAAGCAGAGGCCCTCTCTCTCCATTCGGGTCTCCCACTGGATCACAGCTTTCTCTGGTGTCCACCCGCTCCAGCGTGAGCACTTCTCCCATGGGCTGCGAGTGGATCTCTGCATTCCCCATGGACTTTGTGGGCTGCAGGGGGACAGCTGCTTCACCATGGTCCTCACCATGGCCTGCAGAGGAATCTCTGGCGCCTGGAGCACCTCCTCCCCCTCTTTTTCCACTGACCTTGGTACCGCCATGTTGTTCTCCCTCACTTGTCCTCACTTCCTCCTCTTCTCTGACTAGAAGAAAAACTTCTGCCCGTACGTACCATTGCCAACAAGTTCCATCAATTCAAAGATTCTTGCAGGATCCCACAGCGCCGAGAGGTTGATTTTTGTCTAGGTTCCATGTCAGGGAGTCGCTCGCCATGTTTCCATCACCAGCCGGGCGGCCCTGCCGGCACCATGCAGGCAGTGCTGGCTGCTGCGGCACTGGCGCTGTTTAACGCCTCTCTTCATGGAGGGTGCTGGGAAGGAGAAGCCGCTGCCCCTGCCCTTCTGCCCACAGCATGGCTGGCAAGGGGCAGCCAGGCAGGCCAGGCTTGCCATGGGCTGCCGAAATGGTGGCAGTGTGGTGCATCACCGCGGGCTGTGCTGGGATGCCCTGGCGGCGGCGCCTCGCCACCTCTGGGAAGACACTGCCCCTTTGCTGTTTTGATTTTCTTCTTAAATATGTCATCACAGAGGCGATACCAACCTCTCTAATTGGGCCAGCAGCCTGTCCATCTTCAGCAGCTTCTCCCATAAGCTACTTCTGTGGCCCTCCCCTGCTACCAAAAAACCAGGCCATGCCAAATCAACACATTCATGGTTTCTTGGATTGCCATTTTGCCTGCAGTCTGCTTAGGGGTTTTGCTTGATTTGGGTTTGTTTCATTGAGTATTTTGTTTTGGGTTTGCTGGTTTTGGGTTTTGTTTCTTTCCCTCCTCACATTTTCAATTTTTTCTCTGGTCATACTCCTTCATTTTCATGGTTGTCTTTCTTTTGTCTCAGTCTGTGTGATTAGGGATGGTAGGAATTCCAATAAGGTGTAGATCTGATGCACCCTTTTTTCCTGTTGCTCTCTGCAGTGCTTTGACTGCATTTGCCTCAAAAGTCCCTCAGTTATGGTTGGCAGAGTGGTATGCCAGCATTTCTCTCCAGGATAAATCAGTGTGAAGAAGGAAGTCTCAGCTTCCTTTTTTCCTGCTCAGGGAGGATTTCTAACTTGGCATATTCTGTGAGAATATTTGAGAGAATGAGGGGAATAAAGATCAGAAGAGGCAATGTTCCTTCTTACATGTGTGCTGTTATCTTACGGGATAGTTCCTCTGAATTACTGAAAACAAAAGTCCATTCTCAGTCTAAGTTTTGTTGAAACTATAATGTTCTCATGGAGAAGTGCTGACCCTTCAGGGCAACAAGAGGTACAAGAATATTGCAATCCATCCATCTTACTGTGCTATTTTCTTCTTAATATGTGCTCCTGCTGCTCTGATACTCTCTTCTTCCTACTTCCAAATCATGTGGGTATAAGCTTGCTTTTTTTTTTTTTTTTTTCTTTTTTTTTTTTTTAGATCTCGCCAAACCCCACACTGTGTAGTCTTGGAAGGGTCTTGCAGGGAGTGTGTTATGGGTCACTAGAAGTGCATGCTTCGGGGGAAAGAGGAGACCAAATCTCCAGAACTTTGAGATTGCACTGGAATGCGTTAAGGGGGAATGGCCTTTAAAAATTTGTAGGAAAATGACAAGTACAAATAGTTCCCTTCAGTTTGGTACACCTTGCTCCCAGTTCCTTTGCCTAGTGTCAGTATTTGGGTGTTATGCAATTTCCCAGCAGGTTAAGTCCTTGATTTCCATTAGCTTCAGTAGTCAGCATGTGCACTGTGAATCAGATATACATGGCGATGGCCCAGTCTGCAATTCCTGCTGCTGCTTGGCAGGAGTTTATTCAATCTGTTCCTCTTGGCTAGACCTCTTATCCTGGCTTGTGGTCTTATTTACAGTGTGATGGCAGAGTTATTTCTACTGCAAAGGACTGTAGTGATATTGTCTAAATGCTTCAGGGTGAGATATGGCTGGAGATCTGTGGAGAGCTGAACTAAATTTAAGTTTTGCAAGAGCTATCTGTTCTTTTCAGTTTGTTTTTTTAAAAAAATTATTATTTTGATTAATAGAATAAATATAGATTTTTGGGAATGGGGGTTGAAACTTACGGTCTCTCCTTCAGATATGCAGTTTGGTCTTCTGAGCCATCGCATGAATACTCTATTCCTGGACCTCATAATGTTTTCCATCATATTTGATGCTGTTCAGGGATTATGTAGATACATAATGATGTGGATGCAGTTTATTCTTTAAAGTCTGAGTGCAGAGCCATGGATTTGTCAAAGAGCTAGACAAAAGCGGTGTGGAAACCATGTTTTTATTAGAAAATGGACATATTGTGAACCAGCCATTGAGCATGTACACAAAGGCAATAGATGACGGGGAGAATGTGAGAAAGGAACAAGCAGAATTAGGGAGGATGTGAACAAGGAACAAGCAACACTGCATAATCCTGAGAAAGAGGAAGAAAAAGGATAAGAAAATGCAGACGGAAGGACAGTTGTGACATACATGACAGATGATGTGACACACATACAAGAGCCAATCATAAAGCATGAAGTAGCGTGTGAAAATGGGCCTTAACCAATAGTAAATATGCACGATCGCGTGTAGAGAAAGCAGAAATTGTATATTAGGGACAGTAGTTCATCAATAAAATGGCTTCTACTTGGTTCACACTGAATTGTGTAGAGTCCATTGTTTTTCTCCGCAAAGCAGTTTTGGTTAGTGCATGTTTTGGGAAGATCTGTTTCAAGAAATCTTAAACCACACAATTCAAAATATTCATGCTGTGGAATGTAAGTTTTTATTGTTTTCTCTCTTATTTTATGTACTTAAGACAAATTTGTATCTTAAAACAGTTTTGGGGAGAATAAGCACATTCCTTGAACAAAGTACCTCCCATTGCATTTACAGTGGGAGTTCAAATTACTCAGTGTTGGCTGTCTGTCCTTGTGCGTGGTCATACCCCACAGTGGAGGGTGAAGCGGGCTGTTCCTCATTCAGTGACTTGAGATTGCCGCTTGCATTAGTGCACCCAGCAGTAAAAGTAAGAGTTTATGTACTGGCAGTGGCTACCATAGGGCATTTTACACACAACAGGTTGTTACTTTACAGCAACACTGGTGTCCAAGTCCTAATGTCGCCCCTGCCTTGGGTTAATCATTTTCAGAATAATTTAGATATGCGTGTTGATTTTAGAGCACTTCAAAAATTTGCCACTTGAATCAGGCACGCTGGCTTGCCTGTTGAGAGGATTATCTGAAGAGTGAAGGTGAGGGGTGAGCGACAAGCAGGGCACGGCGCCCTGCTGGCAGTGACACTTGTGTTGGCAGGAGACAGCGGTGTGTTGGCATAAGGCCGATGGAACTGGTCAGTGGAGGGGATGAAAAGTGCCATGGAGGCAGAGTTAGGTTTAGATGAGAGTTCAGCAGCACGAGAAACTCGGTCTCAATATTCTGATGCAAACTGAGGCCTAAGTGCCACTACGGAAAGTCTGGTGAGGAACTCTATTAGATCCATAATTTCAGTCTTAAAAGTGCTTGTGTCAGGTAGTATGTGGGGAAGAACTGGGAATAATGAGGGAAAATGTAACTATTGTGTAAAATGTGTAAATTTATCTGGACTATGTTAAATGATATAAATTCTCTTTTAAGAAAGTATTGAATAATTGGGGTAGTTTCAGAGGTGAGTGAAAAATGAGAAATACAAGGTATACACGTAGAAAGAGTCTGAAAATGTGGGATACATTTGAGGGATAAAAATTAGTAAGACAATGATGCATATGTAAATATGTGTGCATGTACATATATGATGAATCTGGAACATCTGTTGTCACTGTCTTATAACACAAGAAGAAGGAAATGCTGAGTGAGATTCTTACCAAGCTTTCTTCTAAAAGTGTGTTGAAGTCAGTTACTGGGCATTCAGATGCCTACATTCATAATAAAATGGAAATGAATTCTATGTTCTTCCCTAACAATTGCTTCAAGTTGGGTTTGAAAATGCATTTCTGTTTCAAAAGCATGTACCTTGAAGCCTTCAAGTGCAACTACTCCACAAGAAAATGAAGGTATCTTCACCTTTTGTTTAAATATTTTTTTTTTCCCAGTACAGAGATCCCTGAAGATGTGTGGCTCAAACTGCTTCAAACTGTCTGAACATTTATTATTTGACTGCTGAAGCTTTCCTACTGCTTCTTTCCCCCTGAAGCCTTAATCTGTTGAAGGATCAGAATTGGGTACTATGGTAAGGCATTTTTTAAAGTTGTAATAAAATGCTGAAGGTAGGTGCAATGTGCCAATTTATTTTGGTTTTATCTCTTTATTCAGTAGTAAGACACCAAAACAAATAAATCTCAATGGTGTACAAAGCCAGGAGGGGAAACTTTGAACTAACTAACCAACCAATCAAAAAACATCATTCCCCATGTTGTCTGTTCACACTTACCTTGTGCTTTGAAGTGAAGAATAAGAATCAAGTGAATCATTTCACAAGATCTTGTGTGTAGATGTATAACTCATCACAATGTTGTATAGAAATGTTTTACAGGTGTCTTTTAGATACTGCATTTTCTTTGAAATGCATTTGGGTTTAATGTCAGTTTAAATTCCAGTATTTAAAATACTAAAGGTGATTTGTGGAAGCACAGAAGTTTTGATTTTTGGAAAATAAAAATCAGTAAAAATAGGAAGAGGAAGCCCTGCAAATAGCAGGTGAGATGGAAATATAACTGAACATCTAAGCAGATAAAAAACCCACAATTGTTTGCTGGATGATGCAATAATACTGCATTTGGAAGCTGATATTTGTTCTTGATCTCAACAACTGTAGCAGTTTTGAATAACCAAGTGGTACTTTACATATTTCAGGAATCAAGACCAACTAAAACATGAGAAGATATATTCAAGATGATCCAGCCAGAAGATTTTTCACTTCATAGAAATATTATTTTTGTTTAATATGTAATATAATTTGGCAAAGCCAAATTCAGTTACTTATCTTGAAATTAGGACACGCCTGTGGCCTTCATCAGAAATGTTTCTAACATTTTCAAGAAAAAATATGTCCCAAAAACTGAGTATGTTTTTACTAGTCTTTGGAATCATTTGGGGTTTGATGTTGCTACGCTACACGTTTCAGTATCCAAGACGCCAAAGCAGTGCTGAGTTGCATGGACAGATATTAGATCTCAGTAAAAGATATGTCAAAGCACTGGCAGAAGAAAATAAAAACCTAATGAATGGTGGTGGTGGAGCCTCTATGGCAGGATACGGTAAGAGGAAAAAAGCCATACTAGTTACTTGAATATATTCTTTTTCTGGAAACTGTAAAGGTATACAGTTTCTTCTTTTTTAAAGTAGTATCTGCTGCTCTTCAGCAGAAGAAAACCCTCTGTATTAACTGATTTGATTTTAGTTTATTCAGTGAAGTTGAAGATTAAGATGAGTTGCAAAATCAAGCTTTAGACATGAAATTTTTGCTTTCCAGGATTTTTTTTTTAGATCTCGCCAGGTACATGAATATAGTTACTCACAGAAGTAACAGTTACATTGTGCTTTTTCTGAGTCTTCAGCTACTGAGGAATAAACACGTGCTTGATACAGGGACAAAGTTTTATCTTAAGTCACTTCAGCATTCCAGGTTCTTCTAGTACCTCATTGCTAACTTCCTGCTTTTATTTCTTGAATTTTCTTCTCCTTAAAAAAGCAGTGAAAAAGCAACATACTAGTTGAGTTTGCAGTCTGGAGACTGCAAGGCAATTATGAATTTAGCAGACTCTCTCCTTGTTTTAGAAGTAGCTGTAACAGATAGGGTCCCTTGTCTTGCGAGCTTTAATACTTGCTGCATCATATCTCTCTGTCTGATTTGCATGTCTTGTGAATATGTACCTAACTTGATAAGTAGGCAGCCAGTATTCACTATCTTCTGAAAGATTGAAAAGATAACTAAAAATGTTTATTTTAAAAAATAGTGTCTCAAAAAGATGTAGTAATATACTTTGATCCCTGTCTTAAGATTTCCTTAAATGGCTCTGCCTGTTGTAGGATGCCCTTTATAGACATTTGGTAAGAGTGCAAGCAGCAAAAATGTGTCTGAAGTCTTTTTGCTGCTGCTCGGGAAGAAGGAAGCAAGTCTGTGATGACAAGATGTGCAGGAGCAAACCAAGAGGAGTAGGACAGTAAAAAGCGTTTAAACCTTTAATCCTTTCATTCTTAAAATTAATTTTTATGACAGTAAAAGACTGCCTTCTCTTTTCTTCCCTGTTTTCTCCTTCCACCTTTTTTTTTTGTCATCAAGGACTTCCTTCCTTTACTATGTAATTAAGTTTTTCTGTCATAAAAAAAACCCCCAGAAAAATCCTTGTGTACTGCAGCTTTCTCTTGCTCTATGAGTCTTACAGTGTATTTCCAAATGAGACTTGTCTTCTGAGGTTTTGTCTGAAGTTTAATAAAAAATTAATTCACCACTTGATCTACATGCTGATCGTCGGAATTAAAACTTGACAATTCCTTCGCTCGGATTGTTGAGCACAGAATGATACTACAGAGTACATGACCCACCCTCTGTTATTGGCAGTAGACCCTGCTCTGGCTTGAACTGATAAGCAATTTATTTTTTATTTTCCCAAAGTTAACATTACTAAACAATAACTAGTTAATTTTAGAGGGAGGGGCTGACCTGAGACTTCTTTTTTTAAAACTTAATTTACTACTGATTTTTAATTTTATCTGTTTTACTCCTATTTTTTCACTTTGATGCCTGTGATCCTTCTCCCCAACCTTTCTGCTTAGTTAAGAACTAGTTAGAGGGCAGGGGGTAGAGACAGAGTTTGTAGATGTTTTCATGTGTAACGAGAATCTTGACACCTTGTAAAACCCGGTGAGTTTCTGAATTTTTTTCAAATCTGAAAGAAGATGGTGATTGGCAACAGCATAATTAACTTTTGTTGAAAGATGTTACTGGTTTTATGTTCCAGAACATGAGATTTTTTTTTTCCCCATCTTCTCTCCTATTTTTCAGTCAATAAATATGTAAATAGATATATTTTTTTTACCCTTGCTTTATAACTTACGTAAGAAGCAATAAGATACCTTCTAATAGCAGCTTTTCTATGGGCTAAATCTGTCATTTAGGGGAAAGCTACTAACTACCTTCTTTATGCTGGAAAGTATTTAGATGTATTCTCTTGCCTCCAAGGCTAAAAGATGACATAGCTGAGTATTCCAATGCTGTTGTCTGGATGAAATTTGAAATAATGTCTTTGAATAGTCACTTCTAATGTTCCAATTAGTGTTTTTAAATATTAGAGTATACTCTAATATTTAATTGGCTGCCTTCACCGTTCCTTATTAGGGTGGTATCTCCCTTCCCTAAAATAGCAAAGAAATGGCATTAAAGAAAAATCAAGCAGCTGTTTAATTCTGTACTTGTATACCGATCTGCACTCCTTTCCAAAAAGTGTGGTAGGGAGGATAGCAAGTCTTAAGATGTGAATATGTTGAAATGGCAGTTCTTTTCCACATGTAGTAAATAACAGGCTGTAATTTGTTTTTTCCATTATCTTCAGCTGATCTTAAGAGAACAATTGCTGTTCTTCTGGATGACATCTTACAACGCCTCGTGAAATTGGAAAACAAGGTTGATTACATCGTTGTGAATGGCTCAGCAACAAATACCACTAATGGAACTAACCATCAGGTGTCAGTGACTTCAAATAAACGTGTAAAGCCAGCAAGCAACGTTAGATAGCAAACAGGGCCGCTTTGTGTTGCTACGTCATTGATGGATAATATTTAAGATAAGCTTTTTATCTCTGGCTAGGGCAAAGCAGTAGTTGACTCTAAAACAGGCGTAAACTATTGTATTCTACAATGTGCTTGGATCTATGTAGGCCTAACATGTGCTTAGGTTCTCAAAGCATTATTTCATTGCCTTTGAGCAGTGCTTCTGAAGTGATCTTTGTTGTCTCTAAAGATATTTTGATATCATTGATTTGATGTAGTAGGCCATTGGATAATAATGATACGTCGAAAGCAATGAGCAACTTATAGGTAGGTTTCTAAATATATTTATTTAAGTATGGATAGAACATATCTTTTGGATAGATGAGCAGTATTGTAGCTTTTTCATTTTTTGTGATCTGCATTAAGCCGAGGTAACTGAGGAAAATGTGTTGCTAAACAGATGTTAGAAAATGTGTACACTTAAAATATTTTGTTACTTATTTACTAAAACAATATTAAATTGAAGATAGCATTGGTGGTAATATTTTAAAATTGTGACCCAAAGAATGTCTTTATTTGCACTATCTGTCAGAATAGTTAAAGAGAATTTACTGTATATTTAAGAAAATTTATTATAATAGGAAAACATTCTAGGTAGTAACACTGTCCAGGTTTATCTTTATGCCAGAGATGGGGCAGTTAGATTATCAAAAGCAAATCATCTTCTGTGATATCTTAGATGATTATTTCTTAAAAAGATATTTAAGTGTATGTATTTTGTAATTGCAGATAAAATTATTTAAGTGATGGAAATAAGTTTTGGATATGTGAATACGGTTTATTTTTATTCATTGCTGTTTGTTTTTAACATTTTAATGCCTTGTGGTTTGTGTTGAGTATAGCACACCATCTCCCTGAATTGCTTTCTAGATCAGAAGGAAGAGCAATGAAGGGAATCAAGGCATCTCTGCATTTAACAGAGGTATATGTACTAAGGGTGTCTTATCATGGAATATTTGAGAGCTAAGGTAATGTTTGCCTTAGGTCTAAGTCAGCCTTACAGCAAAGTGAATTGCATGCAGTGTGGGTGCACTGTATCTCAAATGTTACTGAAATCATATTAAAGTGCCACTGAACCTGTTCTTTAAATTGTACTGAATGTTTGGAGGGGACGGAATGTTCAGGGACTTTTGCCAAAAGTGTCCTGTAAGTGAGGTTTTGGGGATGAGTAAAACTGGAGGTGCGGGATGATATACCAGGCAAAGTTATGTGTTTTTTTCCTTTCTTCTGTTTCCCTGCTGATATTCTCAATGGTTATAAAGGAAAATACAATTGCAATCTTAGTTAGTACTTAGTTAGTATCCAGATGATTTCTTTTTGTCACATTGTGTGTAAACATGTACTCACTTCAATGCAGAAAGAGAAAAATAAATTTTTAATTGTACTTGTAAATGGTCCTGTTTGGGTTTTTGGGGTTTTTTTGGTTGTGGTTTGGTGGTGGGTATTTTCTTTTTCTTTTTCTTTTTTTTTTTTTTTTTTTTTTTTTTTTTTTTTGTTTTTTTTTTTTTGGTAATTACATGGTCTTGTCATTCTTGCTACATGTGCTCTATCTGTTTCTGGGTTGGAAAGTTGTACACCTCTGAGGTTTAGTAGTACTCTTTCTGGTATTCTTCCTTCCCAGTCATTGAGTTCTTCTGCTCTTGAAATTCTAATGCCCTGAAACTTTCCTCAGGTTAGAGGTGAGGGGAGAAAGAAATGAAAATAAAAAAACTGATTTAGATCTTTAATGGCGACATCTTCGCTGTTTAACTTAAGAGTGAAGAAGATACGTGTGGAACTTCTTTTGAACCTGCAGGTTGACAACATGAAGATAGATAGATTTTTATATCCGTCTGGTTTATTTCCTAGATATTTGATTGTTACAAACCAAAACTTTTGTGCTATAAACACACAGTTCTTGTGTGTATATACAAAAGTAACTTTTTTTTTCTTATGAGGGTATGTGAAGCCTCAGAGTTATTGAGGAGTCTTAAACAAGCATATCAAGTCATGCAAGTTGAGTCTTTGTCGCTGTGTGCACAAGCAGGTTATTTTATATAGGGGATTTGGAGACTGATACATGCAGTCATGGTAATTCCTAGGGCCATTAGCAAATAGTTGGTTTTTTTCTTATGTCTTGG
This sequence comes from Oriolus oriolus, assembly GCA_013400235.1. Lineage (NCBI taxonomy): Eukaryota > Metazoa > Chordata > Aves > Passeriformes > Corvidae > Oriolus > Oriolus oriolus. The sequence goes on from VXBT01004764.1 coordinate 196,747, forward strand.
TAGCCCAGTGGCTCATTGGAATTAGTTTGTACTTGACAAAATGTTACATATAGTTATATAGAGAAAACTGTGAACTACCTCACTTATGGCATAAAAGTTCCATTCATGAATATGGTTGAAAGAACTGTGCTCCAGCAGTGCAGAAGGTGAAAGCTGACCTTCATCCTTTTTGCTGAGATGACGACACTTTTCAGAGTGGCAAAACTAAACTTAAGGTGTGCAGACTAAGGTAAAAAAGGGTAAGGAAGGGATAAAGGGAGGGTCTCAGCTGACTTTCCTATTAACAACAGTAGTAAGAAAACATCTGCATGTTCTAGCCTGCAGCCTCCTATATAGGACATGTGAGAGGTGTGGCAGCCCTACAAAGGCAGGAGGTTGGGTAAAGAACCCAAGGGCTTGTGGAGAAGAAGCAAGAGAAAGCCTACAACTTACCCCAGGTCCAAAATACTTGATAGTATCACAGCATTTGGTTGTGTTGCCAAGCATATTTTTCCTTTCTGAGGAATATTTAAGTAGTGTTTCTGCTGTACTGCAGTTTTTATGATGCAGCTGTGTATTTCCCATTTCCGATGACATCAGAAAGCCCCCCAGAGTGACCTCATTCAAGTTTTGTGTATATGGAACCTCCTTATGCTTGGTTGGTTCTTAGGCTGGATGGGGTTTGGGGTATTATTTCCTTTTCTTTCTTCTCCTTCTGCCCTTTGGAAGGCAGGAGACCTCTCTTATATAAAGAACTGCTGATTTGGGGATGGGGGAGTGTTTTGGTTTTGTTCTTGAAAATCTTTTGGTGAATTAGGAGACTTGAATTTTCCCAGCTGTAATTTGCTTCAGGAGTGTTTACCAGCCTATTTCACTAGGTAATTGGCAGTACTTCTGTGCCTCTGAGTGATTGCTTAATTTAGGTAGCAAAAAAATGTTCAAGACCCACTTCCAAACAAAAGTTCTAATGAAGAAAAATGGAAAGAGAAGAGTATATATTGATTGCTGTCTAAATAGACAGAAACAGCACAGGTCTCAATACAGCTCTTGAGGTCTACAACTAAATACCTGGCAGGCAAAAATCTTGAGGGAATTGTCTTTATTCTTTTGTTCCTTCTGTTGCTTTTCTCATCCAAATAAATAATTTTGAATCTCTGCATAGTAACCTTAACATAATGAAGATATCCAAGCATTGTCTCACGATTGTGTGTGAAGAAGAAAAAGTGCTGAGTGGTTCCACATTAGAGAACTTTTGGGATGAATGGGTGGACAGATGGACAGACCCTCTTAAACACACTGAGGCAGCTCTTAACAAGCTGCCTATGCACTGGTAGGATCAAAAAAGTTTGCTGATCTGTTTTAAATGAAATAATTTTTAAAATACAGAAACATGGCACAAGAATATACAGGTTCTTGTGTTTAGTGTGGTGAAACATCAGTATCCTTGGCACCCAGTGTTATGCATCACATATTGCACAGTTGTCTGTTTTTCCAAGTAACTGCTAAATCCTTGTTTTTCAGTAACACAATCATTTAAAGAAGCTGACTAGATAGATCTGAATTCTAATTAAGAAGATTTGCTAATGCAGAGGTTTCCAAGCCGCAGCATGTTTGTAACGTGTCTAAGTTGCTTTAGCAACCAAGCACCTCCAGTGCAGGTACATGTTCTGGGGGTATTTGCTGCTGTCACAGCCTTTCTTTGTGGGAATGCCGAAGCAGAGTTAATTTGGGAACCTCTATCAAGAAGTTTATTTAGAAAAAATGATTGCATAAAATTTAAGATCCCAGTTTATTATATTTTCTTGAAAACCTTATAATTCATAAAAATATGCTGACTAATTGAATGAGCTGAATGTCTAAAACATTCTTAACATAAAATTGTTGTGGTATTTTTAAAGGTCATATGGAGTGTCAATTGATATATTTAACAATCCAAATATGACCCTCCTTACCTAATGATTGTGCTCTTTCATTGTTTTGTACTTTACAAAACAGAGCCTGCTGTCTTTGGGGTTCAATTTAATGCATCTGATAGTACACCACCTTCAAAGGCAAGAGTGAGGTGGGAGACTTCCCTTTATAGCAGCCAAAAAAGTGAATTAGACTTTTGCTGTTTTTCATGTAGAAAAGACCAGTACTTGAATGGATATTTCACTAATCTCAGTTTGTTAGGAGTGATGCACACAGGCATTTGAAAATATCCTTTAGGTTATTAAAATGAAGCCCAAGTTAAAAAAAATTCACATTGCATACATTTGTGGAATCACATCTCGTAAGCACCAGTGGCATCACATACTGCTGAATTATCTTATCTCTAAGTGATCTTAATCCCTACAAGTTTCCTAACTATGTTTGTCAATACCTCCAGCAAAAACCTTTCATTGTTAATTGATTTTTGCTTGCATATGAGCTTCCATATTCCCTGTGGCATCCATCAACTTACTCTGTCAGCTGGTGTCTAATAGGGTTCTTTTTTTTCTGATAGCAAATCTGAAGAGAAACGTTGACCTTTTTAAATACTGTAAACTAGGTTTAATAATACACAAACTAATTTTTATTGTAGCATAGTGGATGGTCATGGTTAGAAGTTTATAAAAGTGAGTAATGCTTGCATTTGCTTTTAGGTGTATCAGGATATTGATAACACGTGGAGGGAGGAAACAATTTGACGGAAACTGTTTCTGTTGTTCTTTATGCCACTTAAATTCTTCTTGTTTTCAGAAGAGCTAATCAGATAGTCATTGACCAGATCCATAGAAATAGAATGACTGTCTACTACTTCAAAATGATGACTTGAGGTCTAAAATATTAAAACAGGTTTTTCCTGAATTAATTATTTTTGCATTGGTGAAGTGGCTATCTTCAGTTTATAGATGTTTCACTGAGAATAATTTTAAGCACTTGTCAAACTTGTAAGGGTTTTAAAAATTTTAAAGGGTCACACATTTTATTGTTAACAGAGGGTGTTGAGAGAGACTGTCAACACCCTATGAAGCATTAAGCTGTTGCCTTTGATGTGTAGGCAGCACCTTAGGTCTCACAGAGCTGTACTGTAAGTATGTGTCCATATGTTCAACCCACTTTGATGTGTTCAGGGATCTTGGGCCAGCAGTATCCGTATGCTACATTACAACTATAGGAGGTAAAACATGCCATCTGGATTCCTTTTCCTTTTACTTACCTTGTGTCATGGTTTCTTCGTGGTAGCAGAAAGCCTTTTTTTTTTCTTCCCTGCTATTCGAAATTATTTGGTAGTTTACAAAAAAAAAATCCGTTTTGAGCAGTCTTTAATGAATTTTATTTTGGATGTCTATTAACAATCTTTTAGAAGGGATGAGAGACAGGAATGAGTTTTCTAAATTTGAAATGTATTGCAATACTCATGCTGTGACAGTAAAAAGAGAGTGTTTGAGATACTTTTATTAGCTAAGAACTCCATTTCTGAGTTACAAAGTGTTTCACCTTTTATATCTGTTCCCAAGTGAGTCTACCAATCCAGATTTGGATCCAAGCAGATCTTGGGGGTGTCTTATTTGCAGTGGGTGCTCATAAACTGAACACTTTCTGTATTGCCAAACACTTGCTGTGATCTAATCCGGGAAAAAAATCCTCAATTTTTTCGATGGGAGGTAGTTCATAGGACAGATGCCTCACAAAAAAATGACTTGATTTCCTACTCTCAGTAAGTTCTCACTGGCTGTTCATGCACAGACACTGACACGAGTGCCATATAGACTAACATTTGTACCCCTCACTGAAAGCTGCCTTATTAAGAAACCTGGCTCTTCTCTCTAAACCCAAACTGTATTTCAGAGGACTGTTTTTAACAAAGATCTTGCACAGATGAGGCACATCAACCCATGACACAGGAGCTCTGCTCATTCTGCATGAACCAGGCTTGCCAGATCACTTCCCCGCCACACACCTCCCCCTTCATTGGCAGTGCTGAGATCTCTGGCACCAGCGAAATGTGCATACAGATAAGGTATCTCAGAGATCTTCAGTTTTGTGCAGCTCCTGTGCAGCAGAGTGTTCCTCAGTATGTTCAAACTCCCTGTCTGTAAAGCTTCTTGTCCTGCTTTCAAGGTCCCCTTTCTGCCATCTGTTTCTTTTTCAAAGTTTTGGTCACAGGAGGAATTTTCCCTGATTTTCCCCTGACAATCCTGACTTTTTTTGTGTGATTTTATTTTCTTCCACTGGCTTGCTCGAAGATGAATTGACTGCAGTGGGGACTTGCTCCCATATCTTTCCTGCCTTTGAGGGTGACCTGTTCGTGTTCAGATCTCAGTGTGACAGAATGTGTGTGTTGTGTTGCAGTGCTGTCTGCTCTGATGAATTTTCTTACACATGTGGCATAGCCACAGGACAAATGCCCAGACCATATGCCCTATCAGCTTATTTGGATACTGCTGGGAACCTGAGGGTGTCCCTGTTGTTTCATCTCTCTCTGGGGGGTGTTTTGGCAAAACATTGCCATGGTCCTTGTGACGTTCCTCTTCACCTTCTGCTGCATTGCTGGTGGCTTGCCCAGTTCAAAACAATGTGGAGATTTCCCTGAATTGCTGTATACTTTTTTTGGGGGGGTGGGGGGATAAGTATCACTGTCTGGTATGGAAAAAGCCTGTCTTCTTAGATCTCAGTTTGACAGTCTGAAAGGTTGTAGCTTATGCTAGCAGGCAGAGCATAATTTAAAAACCAATTTCCTAAAGCTTGGATAAGGAAAACGTACTGTATTTTTTCTTCACATATTTGGTCACTTTGTGGCCATTCTGTTTGTCAAAGGGAAGCAGTCAATTTACACTGATAATGCAGTATCAGAAATAGCAGCCTGTGGTGGATTCAGTAAAAACACGTTGGAGGAGTTGTTCCAATGCGGTGACAATTGATTATGGCACATGGAGAGGAATTGGGACTTGCAGGTTGCCAGTCTAAGAACCATCATTTGTTAGGAATGTTTCCCACAGTTGGCCTCCTGTAGTCTTGAACTATGGACAAAACATATATTTTCTAATGGAACATATATTTTATTTTGTAAAGGAAGAAGGATCAGTGACCAACCAAAAATACCCCTCACCTATCCACCAGAAATATAGTGGTCAAAATAGTAGCAGCAGCAGAGGGCAGTGTGGGTGCAAGGCAGGTGCTGGGCGGGCTTGGGTGCTGTGCTGTGCTCTGTGGCTGGTGGCACCCGTGACTGTGGGTGTCTTTCTGAGGCACTGCACTTGGGGGTGTGTGTGTGGCCATGCCCTGGCACTGATGCTCAGGCAGCATGTCCATCCCAAGGGGCACAGGGGGTGACTGCTTTCCCGGGGAGTGTGTGCACACCATGTGTGCCCTGTCCTTGATATCGAGCCCCTCAAGTTTTGAATCAAACTTTGCAATTTTTTAAGTTGTTAATCAGTAGCCATAGCTGGACAGTTGTGAATGTTGTATGCTCGGCTAATTTTTTGTTTTAAGGAAAAGAGAAGACAATCCCAAGATGAATGGTCTGTCTGGATGAGAGCCACCACTAGTGAAGCCAGCAGAACTGAGCAGTAACTGGGGGAAATTCCAGCTGTGGGCAATCGTGACCACCTATTCAAACAGACCCCAGACTCTCATGGGCAGAACCGTGCTTGTGCCCTAATTAGCATGACAAGTGAGAGATATGACTAGCAAATAGGGGGTTGAATACTAATTCATAGAAAAATTATGTAATGTATAGTCAGTGAATGCTGATGCCTTTGTTAAAATGTATAAATAGTGTAAAGTTTTGATGATCTAACCTTTTGTGGGTTACCACCTAGCTCCCTGCTTTGCGCAAACTAGAATAAAACAAAGTACCTCGCCCCGGTGTGTGACTTGTCTCTGCGCGCCCGGTAACGAGCGACCGGGACAGCACCCCGGCGCGGGGCTGGCCGTGCCACGGGCGCCGCACAGACCTCCCGGGCCCGCACGTTTCTCAGCCGCCGCTACGGAGCGTGCTGCGGGCGA
>VXBT01004764.1:202752-335186 GCA_013400235.1 Oriolus oriolus
CCCCGTCCCCCACCTTTCCCCCGCCTGCCTCCCGGTGCCTCCCGCCTGCAGCTCTCCGTGCGCGGGCGACGCCCGGCGCTCCCGGGGCCCTGCCCGCTGCCGGCGCTGCCCCGGGCGGCCCAGCGGGCATGGAGCGGCTGCAGGTGGATGCGCAGGCCCTGGAGGAGTATGCGGAGTACCGGCGGTGAGGGCACGGGGGCGGCGCGCTGGGGTCGCTGGGGAGGGGGCCGGGCGCTTCCAGGCGGCCCAAGGGTGCCGGCGGCAGCGGTGTCGCATCCCCGGTAGGCGGCCCGCGGCCCGGGATTCCTCCGGGAGGCGTGCTCGCCCTCCTCCGGCCCTCCTGAATTGGCTGCTTCGGGGTCTGCGGCGGCTTCGTTGAGCCACACGCACCGCCCGCCGTTCGCTGTCGCAGTCGGAGGTGCCGTGGCTGGTGTGCCCTGGTGAGGACACCTTGCAAACCTTGGCTGTCAGCAGTGAAGTCACGCATCGTCCCTCGCATCCAGGCCCGCCCGGCAGCGTGTCTGTGCGATGTGCTGTGAGAGGCCATCTGGTCTACCAGTGGCATCCCTGCCCACGGCAGGGGCGTTGGAATTAAGCGGTCTTTAAGGTCCGTCCGGCCCAAACCATTATTTGATGATCTGCCAGCCGTACTGCTCTTTCAGAATACAAGCACTTCCGTGCATCATGAGTTCCAAGTTTTGCATTGCATAAATCCCTTATACTGCTGCGTGTCTTTGTTAGTCTTGCCAGTGGTCCTCTTGAAAGACTGAACAAAAATAAACACAATCATTGTGCTGAGATGAGATCTTAATTTAGTTTAGGAAAACCTTGAGTAAAACACCAGAGGAAGGCACAGTGGTATTTCTTACATAAGATGTGCAGTGATTCAGTGGGTGTTGGCTGGGTTGACATGCAAATGATAGCATTGTGTTGGCACATTATTCTGGTGCTGTACACTGCTGGCAGTGCACAAATCCACAGAATATTTGACAAAGAATCACTCGTTCAGTATGTTTTAGCATATCTGGTAAAGAATAACTGAAATATTTACAAACATTAATAAAATCTCTTTCACCATAGGTAAGTGCTGCAGTTAAGTCTCAACCGTATTTAACATATTTTATTTATTGTCATTAATTGTTTCCATAAATGCAGAATTTGGATGCTGCTCCAGAGTTCCAGCTATTCAGGGCCCTTGAATTTGAACACAGTGATAGCTTTAACAAATGGGCCTATCTGAACTGAGGGCACAGCTCCCACCAGCTGCGGCTGCAGAAACTGGCATAGTCTTCTTGCAAATCAGAAGACAGCTTGGATGTGTTGTTTGCTACTTTGATGGCAGTGTGGTTACCTGCTTGCAGCTGAATACTCAGAGTAGACTAAGATTAATCTCCTGATGTAAGTTTGCAGTACAGTTGGGTGTAGATGGGTGAAGTGACTTGCCAGAGGTCAGTCAAGAAGTCTGAGGCAGAGTTGGCCGGATACACGGCCCCTGATGCTCATTGCTTTTTTTTCCAAAAGAACCCTTGGTAGTTTGTTGTATTAATTTTTTCCTTCTCTCTTCGAACTGGTTTTCAGTCCATCAGAGCAAATTTTTAAGAAGAGCATTTTCCAAAAAAAAAATTGTCAAAAAATCAGCTATAGTTCTGTTAAGTCATTCGAACAGTAATATGAAATACAAGATTTGTTTTGCATTTACAGAGGAAGTGGTGTTATACGTTATTTGAAAAAAAATGTCTGGAGAAACATACTTTTATTGTCTTCATTTTCTTGTGGCTTTTTTTATGCTGTATATGCAGAATTGTAGGTGATGATGATGGAGGAAAGCTCTTTACTCCTGAGGAATACGAGGAGTACAAAAGAAAAGTATTACCAGCTCGGCTACAGAACAGGTTGTATGTGAGCTGGAGATCACCAACTGGTATGGACTGTAAGCTTGTGGGACCAGAGACACTGTGCTTTTGCACTCACCGGTGGGTAGCTTCCCTTCTTTTACACTTTCATATTTTTAAAAATCAAGAAAATGTGAAATATTCCCAGACACATTACAGTAGCACATAGGCTTGTTTATTCAAGGTTTAAGGCTTGAGTAAATTAGGTTTTAAACAGTAAGGTTTTAAACATATGTCAATATGTTTTTGAGATGAAAATGACTTTTTAGTCTCAATAAATTCAGCCATAAGGCATGAGTTAACATAGATCAGACTGATTCTAGTAGTGGTCTCAAAATGAAACATAATGATATGTGATATTTATGTAATGAATAGATGTAAAAGCACCTGATAGCATGCATTTAATTGAAAATTAACAATTAACAACATAATTAAAACCACTTCAAAACCAAACCTGTAAAGTAAATTATAAACCCTTCAGTTAGTTATCTGATAAACACTAACAAAGTTATAAAAGTTATTATTTTTCCTGTTATAGGTATAAACAACACAAAACAGACTATGAGGTGCTTCCCAAAGAGCGCCCCATCTGCGTGCCTTGCAGAGTGAAACGTTGCCCGTGCCAGTCCTACCACTTTGTGCCCCTGAATGGCACCCAGCCCATCCGCTGCCGCTGCAAACACTTCCCTGATCAGCACAGCGCAGCACCTGGCTTTCCCTGTAACTCGTGTAAGTTACTGCTGGGCTTGCAGCATTCTTTGCCAGGAAAATCAACAGCAACAGCATGTGAGGGATCTGTGTTCTGCCAGGGGTATTGGGTGTGCGCTGCACTCATAACCGATGTGTGTTCTCATCCTTGAGGAAGGATGAGGAGTGGGAAGGAAGGCGGCACCTTTTGCACAGGAGGGTTTAGAACAACATCGTTAGTTTCCCCAGGTCCTGTGAAAGAGTTTAAATCTCTGGATGCTTCAGATAGGTGCTTATGGAGATGGATGCCTGAAGACAGATGGCATGAAGGCACCCCGTTTGCAGCTTGTCACTTCCAGCTGCATGCGCGTGCCTTTTCTACGTGAACTTGGTAGTTTGAGAGAGAGAAGTGTTGATCTCCATTCCTCCATTGCCTTGTGGACTGTAACATTAATATATTTCTATATCTTTTCTCAAGTGAGCAGGGTAGTACTCTGCTCCCAAATAATACTATTGCTAGCACTCTAACAAAGCAGTTCATGAGCATACAGATTGTGGGTCCAGAAATGCAAATGGGAATGGAGTTTCAGCAAGATCATAGAGAAGAGATTAAGAGGAAGCTTTTTGCTACAGTTGTTTGAGGTTAATGTAGTGAAACAGCAGTAACTGTTAACCACAGGAAATAAATAAAGCATAAAGATGTTTTAGTTTGAAACCTCAAATTACATAAGATGAAGATTTTTTTTGCTAGAGTTCTGTACTGTTATTAAATTTCTTTCATGGAATGTCTTTATTTTGTACAGAAAAAGCTGTAAACAGCTTTTGCTGGCTGAGAATCATATTCCACAGAATAAACCATAAAATATCTATTTGACAGCCTTTCAAGAATTTGCACTAAGTAATGTGAAAATCTTAAATGTGCAACTGGATAGTTCAGGCTGAATCCATAGAACACAGTGTTTTCAATATTAATATATATAATGTCTTTTGTTTAGTGTTTCTCAAAAATACCAGGCACCTCTGAGGGCTTCACAGATTTCACTGAGAGGTACCAAGAACTGCTTGTCTTTTGGAATTCTGCTGTTTTAATGTAATGGTATTAGTCTTGTCCAGTGTTGATAAATCTAACGTGATAGATAAGCTACAACTGAAAAACTTAACTGCTTGTTGCTCTGTATATATTGCATATACTGTATTCTGTGTCCAAACACAGAGTTCTGTTATGGAGGAGTGCCCAAAATAATATGAAAAAGCCTTTAACATTTTCAAGAATGTGTTCAACACATTACACAAGGCTTAAAAGAAATCTTTCCTGGTGCTCCACAAAATGACCTGTGAGTTGGTAGCAGGGTAATTTGTATAATGCAACATTTGCAACATCACTTCCTCGATTTATTGGTCACATTGCTCCAGAGGGGCTTTGTTGACAGTTTCAGATGTTGCTAGAGCAGACAGGTCACTTTACTGTATTTCTGAATGTTCCATGACATTTGTATAACTATTTCAGTTACATCCTGTGGCTGTGTAAGCTTAAAAAACCCTGAAAGTCAGGCTAATGGTAATCTTGTATAGAACCCATTTTGTTGCTTCCACAGTCTCTATTTGCTACCGAGAAAGTTTCGCTAATTTTAAAAGACATTTAAATTACGATTTCTGTGATAAATTGCAGTATGAAGTTTCTTAGCCATGCAACACCGACACGTGCTATACACCTTTGGAGGGAATGGTGCCAAAATGCTGGCAGGTTGTCAGCTTTACCCAGTGTCAGAACTTCTTTTCCTTTTATTCGTTGTAAGTGGATGGAGGTGGGTGTTGCTAATGACAAAGGACACAAGTTGCAACATAGGAAATACAGTTGGATAACAAAAGGGAAACTTCTGATCCAGCATTGTTCCAGGCTGCTCAGAGAGGTGGAATCTCCATCCTCAGAAGTACTTGAAACTTGTCTCAGTAAGATCCTGCCACTGGATGGCCCTCATGATCTAATCCCAAGAGGTGTCCTTTCTCTTTTGTGCCACCTTTTCATGCAGCTGGATGCTTAAATTCCATCACCATCTCACTCATTTACTTGTTTCTTAGGTTCCAAGTGCTCAGGCTTTCACAGCTGCTTTACCTGTGCATGTGGCCAGCCAGCATATGCTCATGAAACAGTTGTGGAAACGAAAGAGGAGCGCTTAGCCCAAGGCAAGCCTGTGGGGCAGGATGTCCCTTACGCTGCTATGGGAGGACTGACTGGTTTTAGCTCGCTAGCAGAAGGCTACATGAGGCTTGATGACAGTGGAATAGGTATGTGCAGCTGACCTGAGATGAAATTTTAATTCTCCACCTAAGTTTTGAAAAGTGCTAAATCAAAATAGATTTTCAAAGTTTGAAGGCAAATTGGATCAATAGTAGTAGGACTGCAGAAATGTTCCTTTCCAGCTGTCCTCAGGTGTTAAAGGATCATGTTGTCCTACTCCTGTAGTGACTTGATAAAAACCTCTTTTTCAGCAATTCTGGTATTCAACCTAATTGCTTCTGGTTGAAATGCAGGATGTTCATAGAAAGAACCTCTAACTTCTAATACTTCCTGTAACCTAATACTTCCACCTTCTATTTATGTTAGTCCTTTAGGCTAATACTGCCCAGGTGTTTCTTGGTTATATATTTACAGCATTTTTGTTTCCAAACTCAAAGGTTAATAGCTGTTCAGCATAAAAAAAAAGAGGCAATTGGTAGAACTTTTAAACAGACATGTTAGTTGGTCTTGATACTTCTTCTGCTCTGTGATTTTGTGTCATTTAATAACGCACACGTTTTGTCCTGAAATACTGTTTTATCTATTACTGCCACACACACATTTTTTTAAAATCTGATCTGGATTCCTGGATTTGTCTGAAGTTTAGGAACTACAGCATTACTGTAGTAATTGAAGAAACAAAATTTTTCATTCCTTTGAAGCCATCCTTGTAATGCTTTTGTTAACTCTAGTTTATGGGGTCTGTGCTGAGAGTTGTAGATATTAATCTGTAACCTTGTTTTGACCCCATCATGTGTGTTAGGACTATATCTCCTGGAGTTAATTATTGTTCTCATTCAACTTATTTTCTAACAGGTGCTCCTTCTGCTGAACTTTTAGAAGCCCCCATTACTAGCATGGATCATCCATTTCTAAAAGCATTTCAGGGGCCTTCGAGCTCTGCTCAAACCATGTCACAGATAGCAGGTGATGTATAAGTAGGATAATATTTTTATGCAAAAAGAACTTAATATAAAATTAATTGATTTTATTAATGAATTGAAGGATGCTCAGGGCATTAAAATAAGTATTGAAGCCTTGCTATGTAAGTTAGTACAACATTCATGTACTTCAAATGCTTAGAATAACTTCATGCTTGCTGGTTTTGCTTGTGATGTGTTTTTTCCCTCACATTATTTTTTCCTTAGTGTTTTTTATCTTTCCCATTAATGGTGTCATGTATTCATTGGATCAGTTTTTAAAATTCTTAATTCCTCTTAGCAGCTCATCAGATCTGAATGGGTTGTACATACTCAGCACAATCCTGTGAAACTGCCATCTGCCAGCAAGCTTTTTCTACAGATCACTCACACTTACTTTATGTCCCTTATTTAGTACAACAACTTAGGAATTACTGTAACTGTTGAACTCCTTTAAGACAATTTATAATAGGTGCAAGCCTAGACTAAAAAGGTTTCCCTTTGGTCTCAAATGCTGTGTTTTGTACTTGCCTATAAAGGTGAGTTCCCATTTTAAACGGGTTTTGCCAAGTGTAAAACATAACTAATGGAGTAGCAAGTATCATTAACAAAAAAGAGGTTTTGTTTTTTTGTTTGTGTTTTGTTTTTCAGGTAGTTCAAGTGCCACAGGGCAAGTTTCTCATGGAAGACAATCAGAAGCTGATGATATGGCTTACTTTGAAAAACGTTATCAAGAACGGGCAAGTTACTACATTTATTGGTTAATTTAAATACACTTCCACAAGAGGATGTCTGAAACTGATAAATATATGATTTAAGTGGCATATAAATTCATTATATAATTCCTTCTCAATTCCTGAGAAAGCTAGCTTCTTAACATAAATTTTTAAATACAGTTATGAGCTGTTACAGGATTTCAGAGGTCAGTCATGTGTGAGGTGGCACTTACCTTAACCAGGCAGATTTTAATTGAGGCAACTCTCTATTACAGAAATCCAAAACATTTTACTATGTGGCAAAAAGAAACAACAACACAGACTCACAGAAACTCCCCAGTGACATTTAGAACTGCATGTTTTCTACTTCAATTATAAAATTTTATAGTGCTCTTTTTTTTTAATAACAAATGTCTGTGTAAATTTAGTTAAATCTGATCTGCTAAATGATCTGTGTCACCCACTTAGAGGTGCCTCCTCCACCCCACTGACTAACTTTCATTTAAATGCCCTGTGGTGTAGGTTATTCACATGTTTAAATACCTATTCTTTCCCCACATTAGCCCTTTAGCTCCACCATCTCAGCTGAAGTGAGTCTTGGCTGTTTATGAACTCTTTTGTAAGGCAATGTTTCATAATTAACTTTTAAAATCTAAACTATTTTGCTGTTTTGCTTGCTGGCTTGCAACAAGGTGTTTGTTAAGGAGAAAGCTGTTCTAGCTTTGTGAAATATTAAATAATTTCCTTTGTTTCGTAAATCATCACAAAATATGGACAGGTGTTAGAAATATTACATCGGTTCATAGAAAACATCAAATTCAAATTTCTCCGTTTCTTTTTCCCCCCAAGATTTCATTTTCCTTGCAAAAAGTAGTAGGAATTTTGGATAGAAACTTCAAGCCTCCAAAAAGGGAAAAGTGTTTTAAAATGCTTTTCTGTGCAGACCAACAACATTTGCTTAGCAGCAAGGTCATTCGGATAGACATCCAAATGAGGTCTTTTTTCCTTTTGATATTATTTTGTGGTGGGAAAAAGCATGTTAATTTTTTTTTCTTGCATTTTTGATAGCACCATTTGTATTAGGTGAGATGCAAAAGTCTCTGCATCCTTTCTATATAATTGCTCTAAATATGATTTCATTAACAATACTTGCGAAAAACTGTAGCTTCTAAAACCAACACATGTATTTGTTTGGATTAATAGTCTTACTACAAAATGGCAGACTGAAATGTGTATGTGTTGATAAATTTTATCATGCTGTAAGAGCCCGCTGTGTAGAAAAGATCTTTCAAGAGGAAGTCATGGCCTTGTGGGTTAGTGGGGAGACGCTGAGAGAAAAGTTCAGCTCCATTCCTGGGTGGTTTTGTGCACGCTGCTTCATCTAGCTGTGTGTGTTAGACATCTGCAATAAAACAGCTCTACCTTTCATTGACATAGAGATAAACCCATGAACATTTGTGAGGGACTCTGGCCTTGAGGGATGCTTAGATACCTAGATTGCCATTATCAGAAGTAAGGCATCCCTGGCTTCAATAGGGGAGGAGCTGCAGCACCATGGAAGTGCTCCTTTGTCCTACGGTGCAAACGTAAGCAGTGCTAGGTTGGGATGACAATGTTGTGTACCTTTCTCCACTGCATGTATCACCCTGGTAAATTTGTGACTGGATGTAGAAATTTAATATTGCATTGTTAGCCAACTTGCAAATCAATGCTTGAACCACTGCTGGTGTCTTTTTTTGTTACAGCTGAAAATGGAGAAAGCTGCTAAACGGAAAGAGAGGAATCCAGTGCCATCAAAGAAGCCATGAGATTAATAAATAAATATTTATTATTTGGCACATGGTTCATTATTACACTGAGTATTTTTCTCTGTGCCTACCCCCATGCTTGTATTTATTCATTTATTTATTCTGTTGTTTTGTTCCTTTGCTGAAATTAATTTTAAATTATCTTGTTGTAATAAAATTGGATTCTTTAATCAATGTGTTTCTAATCTCCAGAACTGTTACATAGATATTTGTTTGAGAATGGAGAAGCATATTTAGAGAGTTGCAGAATTGTTATTTAAGGTCTGAGAGAATAACCTTGTGTTTAAATATTAGGTTGTAGGAGGGCAAAGAAAAGACATGTCTTATTCTTAGACTTTTATGATATATTTTCTTTATTTATAGAGTCCTTTAAGCTCATCTTTATTACAGATTTTTATGTGGTGAGATGTGTTAATATTGACATTTTAATATCTTCTTTAAATATTTTTCCCCTTTCTGTTGATTTAATTGCCTTCACATAAAATTCAAACATATTGTTCTTCTCTCGTACTTCTGTAGGCTCTATTCTTGCCATCATATAAATTTTTTTTTCAAATGTGCCATTCTGTACACTTGCAAACCCATTTCCACACTTACGAGCTACTTGAAGGGATCTTGCTGGTATACTTTATCTGTTTGTCTGTCACTGCCCATAACAATTATTACACTAAACTTCTGAAAACTTTAAGTGGAAATAGATACGTTATTTATAGAATGTAAAACAATAATTGCATGGTGTTTGGTACAAACTTATTTATCCAACAGATTCATGATGTCTAATCCAACACAGACTGAATCACCTCAAGGAGATGTGCTTTTGTATTCTTTGTCCGTATTCACAGCTGTGGCAACATAGGTTGTATTAAAGGTAGTGGGCAGGAAAATACAAAATTTAGTGACTGTGTGGTGGTTTAATTCTGCAAAGCAGCACAGCAAGAACTTGGTGCAGAATAACTGGCACAGAGTGCAGCTTAGGAGACAAAAGCAGAGCCTGAGTTAACTTATTCTCCTTTGAGAACAGACAGGTGTAGGTCACTTTGTTCTTAAAAATACCTGAAGATATCTCTTGGACTGGAGACTTTATGGCAGGGGGTATGTACTGAGACTCTACAGCTCAGTACAGAACTGGGGGAAGCCTACAAAGCCTTATTTCCCATTGGAAATAATGCTTCCATGTGCCTGATGTGCAAAGGAAAAGAGGTGAGTCTGAAGGCATTTATTGCAGGGCAACTTGGTTTCTGTTCAGATATCAGCTGCACTGTGAAGGCTCAGTTTTAAGAGAGCCTTTTACCTTAACTCTGACCTGTACCTCCATTACTACAGATGCCAATCAGACAGGCTAAGCTGCTACTTTAATTTCAATGCACGATGTATCAAAGTGTCTAATTAATGTTTTAAAAGTACCTTTACTGTTAAATTCTACAGTTACATGCTGCTTTAGCCTAATCAATGAAAGTACTAATTTGAGCTCCCTCTTCTGGCCCTGGATGGCAATCCATTCTTCACATCCTCTGCTTGGTCTTGAAAATAAATGGGGTTTTCACTGTGTAATCACAAGAAACAAACAAATACAAATAACATTCATAAAAGTAAATAAAAAGACAGGAAAAAATTATTTCTGTTTTTCAAAGAGATTATTACAAGCTTAATAGTGGGAGTTTACTCTAGTTGCCTGCTTGTCCCCGTGACTATACCCATGAGGGAATGCAGCTCTGGAAATCTCTGTGTGTGTTGCAGCAGTGAGCTTTCTCACAGCAAAATATTGTTAAAGAGAGAGGTTTTAATAATTACAAAGAGCTTTTATTTTGTCTTTGTTTTGATACTGACACCATAACTTTTAGGAAATAATGTATTTTTTTACATATTGGGTTGACAATATTTGTCTGTTTAAAATGTTAGCTCTGCCAAATTCAGTCCTACTAAACTGTACTTTGATCATCACAAACTGGTTTTATTAAAATAATTTAAAAAAATTATTACGTGCTTTAACCTTTTTAATGTTTCCACTCTAATGATAAAAAAAAATTACATTTATTTCATGATACTTAGTTTTACTTGGAAAACAGGTTGGATCATAAAAATATCAATGGCATTAAATACTGCTTAGGAGTTCTGACCACTTTTCATTCATGTTGATGATGTCCAAGGAAAAGAAACTCACCTTCCTTACTAGAAGGCGTGTTTTTGACTTAGTATTTGCATAGTACCTTTTTGCTGAAATTTTATTGGCATCTATACATGAAAAACCAGCTACAATATATCTCATAACTGCTGGCTGTGAAAACTGGACACTGATGTCACATCTGAAGTGAAATTTGAATTTATCCTAAAAAAAACAACAATCGTTTTGTAGGATCACTATTGTAACCACCAATTCTATTGAAAAATTTCTTTATATGTCTGTTGGAAAATAATTTTTTTAAAAAATTGTAAAAGCAGAGAACAAATGCTAGCATGTGTGCCATTAGCTGTGTCTCTTAAATAAAGAGCTCAGTTTAACACGTACTCGCTGATGTTTTGTTTTCCTGAGAGCAGCCATGAACTTCGAACTAAATATCATGGGACAGATAAGTTACCAGTTCATCTGTGTGATTTATTGGGTGGGTGTATATCTGCCGTTCAGCAGGAAGCGTTAACTGTTTGTGACCCTAATCCAAGGAATCAGGCACAGGGAAAAGGGTTTGTTCTCATACACACAAGTGCTCTAGGCTGCTAAAGCCTAATTGCACAGGCCCTGGGCAATGCTAAAGCATGTCTTACTTTTAAAATAGGTGGCTTTCAAATCAGTATTTTGCCATTATTATAACATTCCTAGAGTGCACAACAACATTTTTTCACTCGTTTTGATCATCCTGTGAAAAGGCTTAGATGTGCCTTGGCTGTTATGATAGTGGACACTGGTCAGTGATCCTAGGTGGAGCGCAAGGAGCTCCTCCCCCTTCTGTGTGTTTCTGGTACTAAATATAAACCACGTCTGTCTGTCTCAGGTTTGGGAGCGAGGGGAATGCGATGTGTGAATTCACAGCCGGTAATGGCATCCGCGCAGTTACTGTGTCAAGTTGTCGGTGTCTTTACAGCATGTTGTGCATATTAAATGGTTGGCTGGTCTCGTGACTTTATGTCCCCGAGCCTCTCTAGAAGTAGTTTGTAGCCATGTGGCCTAAGAAAAGAGACAGCTTCACAGGTAGTGATAGTACTCGTTCTTAGCACAAATATAACTGAAAAAACAACAAAGGTTTCCGGTCTAAAAGA
This sequence comes from Oriolus oriolus, assembly GCA_013400235.1. Lineage (NCBI taxonomy): Eukaryota > Metazoa > Chordata > Aves > Passeriformes > Corvidae > Oriolus > Oriolus oriolus. The sequence goes on from VXBT01004764.1 coordinate 214,306, forward strand.
CCTTGCACAGGTGTACCTGTTGTGGGTTTTTTTTGTAACTGAATACACTATTTTTGTCTAGAAGCCTATTCTTGCTTTGGAGCCTTTAGCATCTGTCTTCTGGTAGAAAGAATCATTACATGCTTTACACTGGTTTTAGCTCTGATTTTACATTCACTGCGTCCATGCTGTCTGAGCTCTAATCCCACAGGCTCCTTTAGTTACCTCCCTAGGGAAGGTCCCAGGCTCAGCCATAACATGTCACCTGCATGATGCTGTGTCACAGACTGGGAGCCTCACACAAAGCTTATTAGTTGAGTCATGAGGTGCAGAAAGGACCCCCTCACTTTCTGAGCTCCTCAGAGAGGAGTCTAGGTGTGGCTGGACCCAATCTTAGCCCCAGACTTAGTCACCAGTTTATGTCTAAAGGATTATACCGGTGCTATTGAACCTTTGTACAACTTCGTCCTGCAGAATTAAGCATGGCAAACCAGACATATTTATATAAAATATTTAATTTATTATGATAATGATTAGACTAAAGTATCCTAATGAGAATTATTTACTCCACAGGGTAGAAGCTATAACTACTAGTACAGTCTAGTGCACTGTTTTTGAGGAATATTGAAGCAATTATAGGAAAGCTAGCAAAAACAATTAATAAGTACAGATTGATGTTACTGACTCACACCAAAGACTGTGGGCAAATCTCTTTGGCTGAGCCTTGAGAAATAACGTTGAGGCGCAACCCCAACCCAAGGGAGGATCTCCACACACACTCCAAGAAGGGGGATGTCAGAAGACCCTGCCATTAAAGAGTGGGACTGGTCAGTCAGATGTCTCCAGGCCAGCTGTGTCAGTTCAGCAGCTTTAGACAAGTTATCAATAGTATCACTTTATCGTTCCTTTATCAGGCACTTCACCAGGCCAGCTACATCTTCACCTCACTCTTGGGATGTTTAATTTTGGAGCTGATGATCAGTCTGCTTTCAGCATTATTCAACACCAAAAGCAGCATGGATGGCTTTGCAAATAGGGTGTTTTTCAAACTGGTTTACCCCATTCCAGGCAGAGTACCCTGTTACGCACTGGCTGAGTGTCGTTCAAAATTATTTGATTCTAACTGAGGTGTTCAATCTTATCCTCCTTCTCCCAGCAAGTTTCTGTATGACTAAGAACAAAAGATAGAATTTAATTTTGGATAAAGATAATTAATATAATTCAGATTTCAGAATTTCAAGTACTGTTATTCCCCTTCAAACTGCCTTCAGTCATTATTTTCTGAAATGTCAAAAAGAATTGTTCGTCAAATGAACACATGATGAAAGAGAATCTGTTGCACAAATAAGTTTGTAGCTATCCTTTCTTGAATATTTGGTAGGCCAAAAATAAGTTAATTGAGGGCTAAAATATTTACTGTTGACTGAAGAACACTGTAGGAGGCAGTTGTAGTCCTGCTGGGAGTGGATCTCCTGCCCTAAAAGCATCAATATTTGTGTAGATGGGCAGGAGGATGTTGGAAGCGGGGAGTGAGAAAAAGTAAAAACTCTCCCAAAATAGTTTTCTTGAATGTGAGGGGTGCAGCAGGGAGAGGGGAAGGAGTACCATAGGTTGTCTTTCCTCTTTGGTGGCTAATTGGTGTGTGTATATTGGTCAGAATCTGTGTAGCTTTGAGCCAGCTGGAGGAGGTAATGCTGCTTGTCGTGTTCCCAGTAGGAGTTTGGGGAGGCAGACCAAATTTTACTCATTCTGTTTATGGATGACTTTTTCTAATAAAGGGGTTTTTAGATGTAATTGTCATAGGTAATTCTGCTTTGGGTTCTTATTCTGGCATTCTGAGACTCAGGCAGAGTGTTTTGTTTAATACCGTAAGGTACCGAAGTTAGGAGGGTGCTTCTAAGGTTATTGAAATATTTGGCTGCACAGACATTTTCTTTCCAGCTCTGAACTCTGGATCTTTTACTTTGAATTACAGGTAGAACGCTGTCTACCAAAAGCCATGTTTCTGGAAATGACCTTGTTTTACAGTGGTTCAGATACCAGTTATAACTGGAGAAACGATGCTTCTCTCAGCCAACCCAAAACCCAAGGCTTGCATGTAAGCAGAATGAGGGGTATGCCAGAAGTGCTGCCTCCTTTGATTGAGGAGAGAATGAGAACGGATACCACACACATGCTAATATTTGTGAGGAAGGATTGATAAGTAAGATCTGTGTACTGCTAGCTGGTAATTAAACTGTTAAAAATGTTCATTACGAATGATTTCTCTGAGGTACATCACCTGTCCTGATCCGATTCATTAATTCTTGGAAGAAAATGAGAGCAGGCTTGCAAATGCACCTAAAATTATAAAGACTGAAAGCTTAAGGTGGGGCTTGACTTGTCTCAACAGCAGTGCGCCTGTTTTGATTTAATTTTTGGCTGTTACAAGCCATCAAGCATCCATGAAAAATGACAGCTAATAACTTGTATGCTCTCTCCACACCTCAAATGTCAGTAAATGTAATGACTTCTTGGAAACACGTTGTGCGTTGACTGAAGCTTGTCCTCGGACTAATACAGTTTTTGGCAAACCTGATTTTAGTAAGGTAAGTAATTTGTGTATATGTGGAGTTTGTTTTTCACTTGGATGTAAAAGCTTTAATTCTGTGCAACCACTTTTTAAGGTACTTGCTTGGTCTTCGATTACACTGTGGGTTATATTATCTTAAGCTCTCTTCAAGAAGTGTTGACTCTCCTAAAGAAAAACTTACTTTGTGTGAGCAAGTCTTGCTGCACTTCACACTTCAGTAAAATTATGGAAACACTGTTTTGGGTTTTTTTAACACTCAGGAAATACTACAAGAAGGTAATGTACAGAATGCTGAATTCTCTTTCTTCGTCCATTATACATTATGGGCTTTCTTTAACAAGAGAGCAATGCTTTTTTAAGAGAAGTGGTTCTTTGCTCCATCTCAAGAAGTGAAAAAGATCTTTTAACAACCTGTAATGTTGAATGTGCTGGACAAAGTACTCTTGAGAAGACAACAAGGACATATTTAGTAGCAGTTCTATGACACGCATAAAAAGGTTGATGGCAGCTTTTGGCTTTGGCTTAAAACCACTGCTGGTGGTTTTAAGATGTGTCTGAACTTTTTTAGTGTGTAGGTAAATGACTTAATACATTCTTATTGGAAAAGGGAAAAACCAAACCCTGCATGTTTATTGTGTGGCTGGCCTGTTCCTTTGTCAGGTGTATTAAGACGTCAGTGTCAATAAAATGTAGTAGCAACACATTAAGAGAAAAGCCATGTGAGGCTGCTGTGTAATGTGTCTGTGTTTTCCTAGTCACACAATTCTCTTTGATCTATTGTTTTTAGATTAGAGGATTATGTTTTTGAAGCATTAGCATATATTTTATGGGAGATATCAAATGCATTATTTTTTTTTCCATAGTGCTGTTGGGATAATTATAGGAAAGTATGAAAATAAAATCTGTATTCCATTCCACAAATACCAGTTTGAGGTATGCTTGTATTTTCCTAATGGTAGTCTTGATTTTTTTTCCCTAATTTCCTAATACCTAATTTCCCTAATTTCCAAATTTATGGTGGCTGTTTTTCTGAAGACAGATATTGGTACAGCAACAGATCAACAGTGAATAGGCAAGAACAGTTTTATTAAAGTTTTTAATTGTATTTCAGTTCTACATACAAAATGATAGTAATAAATGAATCTTTCTCTTTTTGAAACCAGCTGCATGAATGTATTTTAAAAATGAATACACGTGTGGGGCACAAATTCAAGTGACCTATAATTTTAAAAAATGATAATGAAAAAACTGAAAACCATGACATATTTGCAAAGTGCTGTTTGTATCCCTTGATAAAGAGGTTCACGAGTGAATGTTGGTAAGCAATGTAATTTAATTTTGTAACTTCTGGCAGATGAAGATGGTAGGCTTTGTGTGACATGTTAGCACTGATGGAAATGACCTGAAAGAGCTGCTAATCAGCATTAGGAGGGCTACAGAGGACTAGTAGTTCCTATTGAAAATGTTAGGGTCTAGGCAGGCTGTTTGGCATGAAAACATTAGACTACATTGCTGGCCATGGAGAAAGTCTTCTATATTGCTTCTTAACTGCAGCCTTTAGAGAAAAAAATTGCCAGCAGAGATCTGTTCTGTTACTTAAAGTTTTGTCATTAAGCTTTTAGACACATGCCAGTGGAAGAGATTTCTCTTAGTTCCTTCCTCTGAAGGGTATCGGGCCTCAGTATGGAAGATTCCGATCCCTGCAGCATGCTTATATTCTAGTAGTTGTCAGTGCACATTTCTGTAGGAGGTTTGCATAATCTCTGCTGATTTGTATATTATCTTATTAAGCAGTACCAGACGACCATGGAAAATCTTAAGTTCTGAACAGACCAAACATCTTTAAAATTCCACCAAACCTGCGATGTCTGAGTGTTGATGAGAAACAGAGGCTCTGGGCACTGCAAATGCCAGCTGATCTGAACTTAAACATGTGTGACCAGGTGAGTAAGAATTTTTAAAGTGTTTAGATCACAGGACGTGTGGCAGATGCTCGCAAATACCAGCACAGTGCTCCCCGGAGGAGTTGTCTGTTTAACTGGAAGCAGAGCAGGCTGGGAAGGACTGTCTGAGCTGTTGCCATGAGCATACTCTAGAAATCAAATGGTTTTGTCAAAAGTGGTTCAGGTTGTGCTGGGAAAGTGATTTTTAGAGTGTGATTTGCCTCAGGTCTATTTCTGTCTGACCCAAGTCTGGTGCCGAAAAAAAAAAGTACCTCTGCTTCTTCCCCTTCTGAGGAAAAGAAGGCCTCCCTTGCTCACAGAAGCTTAGTTGAAAGTCAAGGTTGTAGGACATTAGGCCTCTAAGCAGATTTTGTAGTGATGCTGATTTTAGCACCTGTGTAATTTCTGTAGGCTTGTCCTTGAGGCTTTTTGTAGGTATCCCCTCTTTATTTATCTCCATTAAAAACTCACTGGACACAAATATGGATTGTAAAAGCACACTTGCCTACCAGGACAGACATATTATGGTGATTTAGTTGTGTGGGAATGTAACAATGCGTGCTTATATGAAATAAAGCCAGCTATCACAGTTTGAAGCAAGCTTTAGGGGATAGCGGTTTCTCTGCAACTTGTAATTACACTGACAAGAGGTGCTGCTAAGTTGGCAGATACAGCTGTTGTCAGAAGTCTTTTTAAAGAGACTTGTCCTGCAGTTGCTAGGATTGCCATGGCAACAGGCTGCTGAGGAAAATGCTCGTGGGTGGGAGAAATGGCACTTGGCATTCAGAAAGTTGAGATGGTGTAAGGAGTATAATGTGCTCCAAAAAAACTTGTTTTGAATTTGCTAATGTTCCATAATTTGAGCTTCTTGAACATTTTAATGAATCACCTGAGGGCACACCCTTCCACATACCAGCACAGTATCCAATTCTGGTTTAAAGTTAGATCATTTAGGCAAGTCTGTGCTGTTAACAAATTCTAATATGAAACGAGGCGCTCTTCAAAGTCTAAGTTTATAGTGAAACGCCTCATACTGAATTATTTTGATACTCTGATCTGCCCTGTTTTTTGAGTTACAGTTGTGCTGCGAATCTAATTTTAAAAAATGAAGAGGGCTTTTTGGGTTTTTTTGGCACACAGTGTTGAGATACTTTTATGTACAAAGCTGCCCTGACTGGCCTGAGCAGGTGGCAGCCAGCAGAGTCTCTGTTCCATTTCTGTATGTTTTGCACATCACAGGCATTATTGGGGTGGCGTGCCTGAGAAGGAAACAAGCTAGGATGTAACCAAAGCCATGCAGGTGAGGATGGAGTTGATGTGGAGTGTGTAGTGGAGTTTTGGCAGTGTGTAGTATTGTCACAGTACTCAGAGATAGATTGCTTCACATCACTCTTTTTTGTTACAGAAACAACTTTTAGGATAGAGATCCCAAACACTAACCCCAGTGAGCTTTGGCTTATTAAGTAGATGGGAGATTGGAGCTACGATGAACATTTACTTTCCCAGGTCTTGTATTCTAAGTGTGTATTGTAAGATATAAGTGTGTTGTAAGATGGTTTTTGGATGAAAAAGACTTTTGAGTTAGTGACTGGGAAGACACAAAGGGTTTTCTGTAAATTATGTATTTTTTAGATTAATTACTCTTAGTTTATTTTTTAAAAGGAAAAGATGCTAGCTTCTACCTCAGTGCCTGACACCAGACTGGCACAAATAAGACCAGATCAGAAGCTGTCCAAAGAGAAAGAAGATCTCAGAAGGGAGAGTGTAAATCTTTTGCAGAGGGAGAAGGAACTAGAACTGAAGGTTCAAGAGCTGAAATGTAAACTTCAGGTACGTGGAAATGCAAAGTGGATGCACCTCACTGTGGGTGTTTCCTGCAATATTTCTGTCTTACGGTCTCGTCATACTGCAGTTCAGCTGTGGATTGTTGGTTGGAACACAGAAGGACTAAGCTGGTTGTGTGAACACTTGTCTTGCCCTGGTCCAGGAGATGCAGTCACTGTGTGCCAGTGCGTATTTTGCAGTCCAGCTCGGACCCAGCTCCACTTGGTGTATGTGCTGGCCTGCCACCACACTTGATGCAGCTCCTGGTTTGGATGTAGGTGTTCAGTTTGACCATGGAATCACTTTGTGATTAAAAATGTGTTTTGTGTGTAAGGACGTAATCTTTGCCTGTTTTATTTTTTTTTCCTGCATGGAGGGATAAACAGGTTTCTGTGTGTTTGGCTAAGAGTTCCAAAGCATCACAGAATCATAGCAGCTGTGGAATTTTAGAGTATTTCCTTAACTGCTGCCTAATAAAATGGATGTTTCTGTTTCTTTCTTGGCATTATCTGAGAACCACAGTACCTACCAATAGTTACTGATACGGTTAAAAAGGCTGTGAATGGTTTTGAGTGTGAAAAACAGCAGGAATACGAAGAGATTGTGTGAAAAGATGCTACCTTTGCATGAATTCAGAAAAATGTTGTACAAACAACAGATATGAAAGGAAAATCTGCCTCTGTGTAAATCCTTTGGCATCCCCAAAACCTGAATTTGCACACAGCTCTTTCTTTTCCTTGTAGACTAAAACTAGTCATAACCAGCTTTGCTACTTGCTTAACTTTTCCTAGAACAGTTATGTTTTTACATAAACCAGACTGTCATTGTGTGGATCCCCCATCCACTGAAGATACATTGTTTGTGCACTTCTATGCAAACTAAATTGCCACAGAACACACTTTTGCAGCTAAGAAAAAACATTTGAATGTAAGGAAATCTTACATAGTCTGATGATGTTTTAAAAAGACTGTTTTCTACAAATTTTAATTACTATTTTGTGTTGAATGCAAATAAATTACTCTGAAAGAAAAGGTTGTGGATATTGTCTTAAGTGAGGAAATACTTGCTCACTGCTAAAAACACCATGATAGGCAATGATTTATTTGAAAAGGGTGATTTGTGGTGGTGGTGGCTTTGAGTGGCACTTAAAGAAAGTGTCATCATAAGACTTTATATGCACATCTGAAAATACAAAATTATTTAAATCCTTCCTTTTTTTTGGTTTGTTTGTTTGTTTGTCTGTTGGCATTCTTGGTTTTGTTTTTTGTTTTAATATCATATAAGTGGGTCTGAAAGGCTAACAACATTTCAAGACCGTTTCAATACCTAAAGGGGACTTAATAAAAACATCTCCATGGAATGAGAGCAAGAGTTTTTAAATTTAGGTTACCCCTTGAGGGACAGAGCCTGATGTGGTGTTTGGGCTTTTTCTTGGGTCAAGAATATTTCTTATTCTGTCTTAAGAACATTCCTTGTATGAAGGTCAGGCTGGCTGTACACAGAGTGAGAGTTTTGCTGCACCACTTTGAGGTGTGGCAGTGATGGGACTGAGGAGTTTAATGAGGCCCTGGACTTGATATCCCTGAACTAATGGGTAGGAATTTTCAGCAGGGGAAGAAAAAATTCCGTGTTTTCTGGAGACTTGCTAGCAAATTGGGAGTAGTTGGAGCAATGCAGTGCTGAAATGAGAGGAAGGAAACTAACTATTAACCTTTACAAAGCTATTAAAGAAAAGAAAATGATTCTCATTGGTTTGTATGTCTTTCTAGGCATTTTGTTAGTGTTTTGAGGAGGGCCAGTTCTGTGTGTGTTTATCTCTAGTTTTCAATTGTCTAAACTGTGGTCTGTGTGTTAGTAGCACTGGCTGGCTGTCGTGACTCTTGATGTATCTTTCTCTGGCTTTGTTGAAACACTGCTCCAAAAATGATAAATAATTCATAGAGAAGGAAGCATCTAAGAAAACTGCTGAAAGCTTTGAACAAACCCTACATACTTATATTAAAATAAAAACGAGAAGTTTGCCTGTTAGGGTGAAAGCATCGAAAAAAGCTGGGTATTGTTTTTTTTCTAAAATAGGACTATTAATCATTGGCTTGCTTATCTCTTGAAGCCATGCCTGCTTTTTTTGTTTCCCAGAAGTTTCATTTTCTAAATTTTCTAGGAAAAATGTAGTGTTGTATGTACAGAGAAGGGAGTATTTCCCAAAAGCATGGCTGAAACCCGATTTTTTTGGCATCTCGTTTTGGAATTTGCCTTATCTGCCTCTCAGTGCTTATCAGATGCCTTTGGTTCCCTTCTGCCCCTTTACTAGAAGAGTTTTCAATTCCATCTCCAAGGAAGACCCTAAATGCGTCTATTTGCTAGAGGTAACTGGATAGTCAGAGTTCCTTTGGTGTTTGCATTGCTGTGAGAGGTGTATCCCTTTGTGTAGCCCAAATTACTCTTTTGTTTTAAAAGAAGAGACAAAAGTGCCGTGGGAAAAGACTTGAAATAGAAGTGAACATCAGCTCCTTTAAGAAGAAAAGTGGATGTTGGTATATGTGTGTGTGAAAGATGATTCAAAAAAATACCAAGAGAGGAAATAGGATAAAAGGGAAATTAGGAGCAGGAGGCAATTGTCATGTACAGCCTGGTCAATACTGAGGTATAATGAATGTGTTTTTGGTGCTTCCACCCTCCTTAAAAAAAAAAAGAAGAAAAATAAATGATGTAACATCTGAATGAGACAAATTGATGCTGCTACTTTTTGAAAGAAACTAAATTATTAACATAGCAGGTATTATCTCAAAAATCTGTATGTTCAAGGGGCTTGAATAGAGTTAATTTTTAAACTGCTTGAGCTGTGAAAAAAAAAAATCCTGGTAAAATGTTGTTTCCTCCTACAACTTAGGCACCACAAATAAGAACAGTCATTTTGGGGAGCAGTTCTCACAAGCCATAAAAGTGGTTACAGAAGTTTGTCTCACTGTTCTGTGTTCCTTGGAAAAATTGCAGAAGACTTGAACACAGTATGACTTAACTCAAAAGAGGATTTCATTATGCAGAAATGTGGTATGTTGGAATTATTTTTTTCTTAGAAATCAGGATTTAACAGCTATTGACATAATATTTTAGTTTTATAAGTGTAGCTGGACAACATCAGCACAGCATGAAAACATCTGTCCTTTGCTCGATAACATCCAAAGCTTTGCTACCTTTGCCACAACTGATGTGTTTGTGGAGTTTTATTTTTCGTGTGTGTCTAACCTAGGCTTTTTGACACCCTTTCTTTTGTAAAGAAATATAAGGAAATCAGAACATGGTAGCTAAAAGGTTTCTGTTCTGTTATAGTCAGAAGCCGCTTCAGCTGTGCAACTTCAGTGCCTGTCCTCGAAAGCAGAATGCCACCACTTCGTGTGTGCTCCCCTCCTATGGGGAGGCACGGGGGGAGCGGGCTGGGAATGCGGTGGGATGGGAAGATGGATTTGTACAGGGGGAAGCTGCCATCTAGTGCAACTTCCCTGGAGCCACAGACCTGAAGAAACCTGCCGGCGTGTGCTGGCATAGCTGTGTGCTGAGGATGGGGGTGTGCTGCTTTTGGGAAGGGGGTGGTTCCCCGGTCTGCCGCAGGCGCTGTGGAAAGGCAGGGAAGGGATGGTGGTTGTGCATTTGGGAGAATGACAGCAAACATGTTGTGCCTATTTTCCAGTATAACCTAAACCACTTTAAATGTGTTTTCTTAAGAAGCTTTGCTGTTTTATACTGAATTTAGCAGCTTGTGAAGTGGACAAGAAAATAATGAGCTACAAGGACAACCCAAGCAATTTCTGGTTTTGCTGCTTGTGAAGGGAAAACATGTAGAGCGTGGCATACATTTGATTGCTGTTGGAGAAAAGAAATTATTTTTTTTGCTAAACACCAATTTCAATGTTTAAACTTGATAACATTAAGGTAAGTGTTAATAAACAGGTGAAATTACAGTGTTGCCTCCCATATGTGGGAGTAGTGCATAGAATAGCTAGGTTGTGAGACAGGGCTGCTTAGGGATTGACTTTCATAAACTTTACTGATCCCTCATGAAATAGTAGCAGTTGCAGTTTTCTGGAGATCACAGGAGTAATTGAGCTCAGTGGGGTCCATAAGCAGTGTTAAACAACAGTCCACAAGTAAAGAAAAGCTGTCCTGGAACCTGTTCTCACCCCACCGTCAAGTTTGGCTTTGACTCAGTTGGGTTGGAGATAAAGGGAAAGAAAATTGTTGATGTGGACCAGAGTTAGAACAGATGCAGATTCAGTGGTGTGACTGGGGAGTCTCAAAGGCATTCATTTGATAGAGGAGATAGCTTCTTTGGTGCCACTCCGGTGACAGCGTGTGTGAAGTGTTTTGGGGTTTTGCTTTTGGTTTTTGGGTTTTTTTGTGTTCCCAATCCCAGCTAGTAGCATTCCACGATAAACATCATGTAAAGGGCTTTCATTCTTGAAGACTACTTGAGTGATGTATTAAATTGTTGAAATATTAGAGAGTCTCGACATTGACACCTGTTTCAATTGTGAATAGCCAACACTGAAGTCATGTCTGCATGATGTATTGTGTCTTACACTGCCAAAATACTTGAAATGCTGCTGAAATGAGCTTACAGCACTTTGATGCTTCTGGTAGCTCCACATGTATTTGTGTAGCCCTCTTGTTTCGTGTTGACAATGTGTGGCCTCATGTGTGGCTTGAAAACTATTTTTATTCAGGAATGCCACAACCCCCACCCCATCTCCTCACCCATTCTGACATTATTCCTGGTTGCCTAAGCTAAGGTGCAAATGAATGGTGACATGAAATCCTCTGACTTTTCAAGAAGATGCCATCGTAAAAAAAAAAGAAAATTCCTGCTATCTGAAATGGGGAAGTTATCACAGCAGTCGCACAAATATTCTAAATGGGGAACAATGAAGAAGACAGGAGTTCTGTTGAATGTCAGGTATCCCCCAGAGTGCCTGAGTGCTGCAAAGGTTATGCAAGTGGTAATGAGCGTGGAAACATAGAGCTCCCTGCAGAATTAATGCAGTTTTCAAGATGAGTAAGTAGCAGCTGGAAGCAGGCCATCTGAAGACTCCGGTGGAATTTGTCCTAAGTATTTTGAGATCTTCGGTAGGTGAAGGATACAGAGCGTAAGTCTTGCTGGCATCGTGCTAGAGCTGTGGAGCCACAAAAGTTGTCCTGCTTAACGCACAGTGTAGTGATTCAACTTCTTATTTTGCTGAGAGTAATTTTTAAGGGTCTATTTTCTGTGTTGTACCATTCCACAGAATCTTGGCTACGGTATTGTCAAACAGAAGAAATGTCCATGATGCACACAGTAAAAAGGTGTGTTTAGTATTCTGCCTGTCACACCACTTGAATTATACTGTCTGTAGGTAGGAGGGAAAATATTTTTGATAGTGCAACCAAGTGTGATGATGTCACTGATTTTGTTTCCAGCTCAGTTAAAATGAAGTTTGTGCAAACTCATTGTACAGGAAGCCCAGTGAACCCAAACAGATGGATGAGATTGCTGGCTATTAAACTGAGGCAGACTGTTTAATTCTGCTTCATCTGTCAACCTAACTGTCAAAATTGGCTTTACTGAGTTAAATCTTGCTGTTCAGTTGCCTAAGCAATGTGCTCTTCCTTCAAGATCCTCAAAGTGCTGGTGTCCTCTCTCACTGTCACAAGCCTCGCTTGTTTTGAAGCTCTTGGAACTGAGCATCTTGTCTTGCCTTGGGGAAACCTGGTGCATGTCAAACAGCTATCGCAGGTGTGAGTAAACCCAATAAAGTTTGAGTGCAGAGTAAATGGCATTATTTCAGCTGTCATTGCCTGTGCTTTCTTAGTTGGTTTATGCTGATTTAGCTGTGCCTCTCCTGGATACTGTCCCAAAAATAAAGATGAGTGACTGGAACATTTGTTCTTAATGAAGTATTTATATAACATGTGTCTTGGAAACATAAGGAGATAATCAGTGAACTGGGATATCACGGGGACATGGCATGTATGAAAATAACAAAGATAGTTCTTCTGGAGTGGAAATGATTAAAAGTAATTTCAAAACTGATAGAATTTGATGTAAATTCAGTGTCCAAAGAGGAATGTAGTGGTGCTGACCACTTTACCAGCTCTCCTATCAAACGTTGCTGAGAGCATGGCAGCTTCACGGATGAAAACCCAGGGATAATTAGAAGCTCCCTTGATTGCAGCTCAAGTAGGTACTCATAGTAATAGGATGTAATATACATACTGACTTTTCAGACACTGTAACTTGTTTTATGTGGATGTGTCTGCTAATTTGTGATTTCAGTTTTCAAACTTACTGGAGACTGTAGTGTACATATTCAGCATTTTTTTTTTTGATGGGAAGAATTAAAATATTATTCACACTAATGTTTAAAAAAGGGGAACTATTCAGTTGCTCATAAAAATGAAAAAGTGGGGGAGGGCGGGGTAATCTGAACTATTTAAGGATGCAAGTTGATGCCAGAGCTAGCTTTAGCTATTCCATATACTGCAAAGTAGTTACTTGCACTAAAGGGAATCAAAACCTGCTCTTGTGGACTTTCATAAGCATTGCTATAGTGATCAGAAACAAGATGGTAAGCTAGCTTGGAAGGTGGTATGGCTGAGTCTGGTGGTTGGTTGTGTGGGGCTGTTTGTGCAGTTGTTTGCATGGTGGTTTTTGTTGTTGTTGTTGGTGGTTTTTTTCAGTAAACTAAATTTTGTAGTTTGAAAATCCTTTGGCCTGTTTTAAAGGAATTTAATTCTACTGTTTGCAAGAGTGAAGAACTTGCATCTTTGTAAAGAAGACTATTAAAATGCTGCCTGTGTACTTAACGCTCTGTGAAGTTATCTAAGGGGCATTATCTGAGCCGTGAACAGTCTCATGTACACAGGCTGGAAGGAGATTTGTCCTGTGGCTCCCAAGCCATCTGTTGAACTCCTGGATTTCCATTTAGTCATGAGTAGATTGTTAAATTTTCTCTAGTGTTTGAACTGGTATTAACTGGAGTTTGGTTGCCTGGTTGAATCTTCTGCTACATTAAGTTTCTATTGCTCTAGTGTTTGAAGTAATATCCTGCAGAAATCTTGTCTTGGAAAGTGTTCTTCATGAGATGGGATCCTTATTATTTTTCATGCAGTGCGCTACAGTATTTTTTTACAAAGTAGCTCTTGTCTTATGCAGGAAAAACAGCCCAAAGTCTGTAACAAGTGTGTGTTTTTCATCACCAGAGATGCCCCAAACTGCAGGAGTGCTTATTAAATAATTTCTGTTGTTTCATATTTTTAAGTGTTGAAGCAATAAATTCTGTTCACCTCCTATAATACAACTTAATCCACTGCCTTTTGTTATCCAGCCCATTAATGTCTGGCTGAATTACAGCAACTGTTCAATTGTTAATCTAAGTACTTAAAGCAATGTGTGCTACAACTTGGCAATTTATTTTTAGTTGGAGTTTGTCCATCTTTCCATTTCCAATCACTGGATCTCACTCTGCCTTTTGTTTGTTATGGGTAAAAGGTTTCTAGTCAATCTTCGACTGATATTTAAAAACTCCTGGTGAAGTCCATTTTAAAGATTTCTCTAGATAAACTGAATTTAAAGACCCTTTCGAACCTATGTTTTGTATATTTATTTCAAATGTATCTGCAGAAACATTTATATTACATATTGCTTGTTAGTAGGAGATAATTCGATTGTTCTTTGGCTCCATGTGGAACTGGTATTAGTGCCATGTTAACTCTTCTGTTGTGTCCTGTTTCCTCACTAACTGCCCTCTGCACCAGACTTTCCAAGATTTTGAGGCGAATATGTGTGTGTGTGTGGTAGGGAAGAGAACACGTGTCAGGACCGTGTATTAGAGGTACTTCAATCATTTTACTTAACTTTTTTTTTTGAGATGAATGTAGAAGGGAGCAGCAAATCTTTAAGCAAGTCTATAAAGCTGTACCTTAGTCTCCCATGGTCATATATATTTTCATATTTCTGCGGGCATGTTGGTTTAAGTCACAGCAAAAAGAACGTTGCAAGCCTGCTTCTGAGTATGGATTTTTAACTTCCTTCATCCTATTCAAAAGGTTTGTTTTTGCTGATGTTTGACAGGAATGAGGGGTTCTTCTAACTAATCCTGCCAGTCATTCAAGGAAGCTTTTTGTTTTGTTTCTAGAAAATTATGTTTAGTTTAATGATCTTTCTGCAGATAATCAGTAGGGAGTTCACAGATCACCTGCTTTTCCTGCTAGAAAGCAACGATTTTTTTATTCTAGAGAATTCTTTCCCAGCAAGAAATCTTTTGCAGTCTGACTTTGTGGATGTTATTTTGAATGTATGGAAGTGTGGATAATCCAAATTCTAAATTCTGTAGTATAATCAAAAACTGGAGGACAACTACGACATTTTAAGCTTTCAGTGGCAGTTAAGACTCCCACTGTTATCAGCAGTCATGCAGAAACTCTTCCTTTAGTTGTCTGATCATGCAGTCATGTTTTTACTCTGTGAAGCAAGGCAGTCATGTCATAGGAGTAGAGGTTAAAAAAATTTGCTTTTCACTCATTTCTCATCAGGCATGTATTTGTTATGCATACTTCACAAGGATCAGTGCTTTTTTGGTATCAGTTTCTACGTCCTTTGGGTGAGAGTTGCTGGCTTGCTTTTCCTTCTGCATAGGAAGAAAGAGATGAATTGATTATCAAGTGAGATGAGGTTCAGCAGAACTTGTGTTCAGCAGAACTTGTGTTCAGCAGTGACAGAATTAACTTCGGAAGTGCATCATCTGCCCCTCTCTGAGCACTCAAGAGCATTACAGGTGAGGAGGTTGCTCTGATCAGTATTGATTTTGAGAGGGTGTTTCTTCAATGTGAAACATTTTATAGTTGGGGACCTGGCAGCAGCAGATGAAGCCAGGTTTCACTTCCAAGGGAAGCTGTACAGCTGACAGCTCTAGTTCTTAATGGAACCTTTGATCCTGGTCTCCTAGAGGTTTTGTTTCCAGAGGCGAATTATTATCTAGATCCTGGATTTGAGCAACAGCTTTTCTTTTATGGTACTGTGTTTGGTGACTGACAAGACTTCACAAAGTGCAGAATACTTAGAAGTCGAGTGCTGATGAGAGAAGCTACAATTAAAAAGTCAGTGCAGTTACCCTGTAAATTGTGGTAGTGTGTTGGTTGGTTGGATGATATGCTTCCCTACCAAGAGTCTCTTTCTCTCCCAGCCAACCCAAAACAACCCCAAAATAGTGGAAAGACGCTCCATAGTGGCAGTAAGAACTTCTGCAGAGGACTTTGCCAATAAAATTTTTACTGGCCTTTGCTATTAGAAATAATTAATTTTCTTCTTTTTTACCTCAGAAATATTAATTTCCTTAATTTTGACTGGGCAGTGTGTGTGGAGAGGGGAACATTTTGTCGGTAGCTGGGCATCTTGTCTGTACAAATTCCAGAGATTTTTTCATCCACACATATATGAGATTGCATTCTTATAAATAACCACCAAGATTTCAGTCTGCATGTAAGTTTGTGTAAGGTTGGAGCAGCAGTAATGAATCAAAGCATTCAAATTTTCATGGAATGACTCAATTTCCAACAGAATTAATTTTTAATGCCACTAAAAAAATGTTTGATACACTTATTTTTTTTTAATGGTCTGATATACAGATTGGTATCTAATTGGAAAAGATACTGGATAGGTAGCATTCTGTGGCTCTTTATTGCTGGAGGCTCTGTGAGCACCCTGCTCCTTCAGATGGAGAAAAGCTGTGGTGTGTTGCTTGTAGGTTTTTTTCTGTTTTATAGTTGGTTTGGGTATTTTTGTGTATGTGCATGCTCAAAGGTTATGCTGTGCAAATCCACTAGGTGGTAGGCATTAAGCATCTTCTAGATAACTGTACAGCAGTGAAATTTTAAGAGTGTTCTGAAAATATTTGAAAGGGTACTGAAACGCTGCTAGTAGGTGTGTTGATTGAGTTTTGAGCTTTAGCTTAACAGTATTTATGGTCCTCTCTTGTGATGGGAGCTGGAACCTGCTTCTGCATCCACATGCTTGTGAAATTGGTAGTGTTTTAGAGAACTGTGTTTATAGTATGAAAAATAAATGGGAAGAAATAAGATGTAACTTACAGCACTCTTCCCTCAAGGACAGACTGATGGAATACATGCAGATACTCTTCTGGTGTGACTAGTGCTGTTATTTTTGTAAACAGAGTGTGATATTGGACATGAAACTGTTACCAATCACTTTTCTCTGCTCTATTACCCACTTTTGGCTGCTGTTAAATGGGCTGATTTTTCTCTCTCTCCTTCAGGGTGTTCCATTTGAGCCTGGCTTTTACCTTGCCCTGCCATTTTCTACCCATGTGTCTTCTGGTGTATTGAATCCCAGCTATTCAAAGAAATGCAAGGAAATTCTGTTGTGAACTTGAATGATTAAAATGGTCTCTGTAAATATAGCACAAACCTCTTTCAGGTACTTACTTATAGGGAAGCACGTTTGTACAAAGCTCATGCCACTTGGCTCAGTTGGAAATTGTGGTTTAAACAGCTGATTGCATGGAATGAATGCTGTTCATTGTACCAGCTATTGTTATGGAAGTAGGTTTATAATTTTTATAAAATACTGTTGGTTTTGGATCTCTTTTTGTCACCATGTTCAGTAATTATAATGTGAGGAAACTCTTACTCTTTTGGCCCCAGTCTGAACTTTTACTGTGGTATGTCTGTAGTGCCAGTTCAAGTTGTGGCATCATCATGCACAGTTCTACAGAACTGGTTAAACTCACTTCCTCACCTCCACAGTACCTGCAGCCCCCAGAAAGGGGCTGTTCCAGCCTCTGGTTGTGGTGTCAGTCATTTTACTTGGTGTTCTACTTGGTTGCTCTTACTGCTGCATTTCAAGGGTCGAAAGGCTTTACATTCAGAAGCATTCCTTGGCTGCTCACCTTCTTTCTTAGTACAAATTCACTTTGTTTTCTGAATTTGTTTTCACGTTTTTTTTGTGAGTTTGAGCAGTTCTCTGAGGAGCATTATAAATTGAACTCCATTTAGCTCTTTATCCTGATGAGCATGACTTAAAGTCCACTGGGGAGAAGTAACGAGAATACAAATAAGTTCTTATGTGATGTTAAGCTTTTTGTGCTGTATTTTTTCCCCATGATTTCAGTTTAAAAATCAGAGCCAATGATCTCTGTCTGAGATTCTTTTCTGCTTTGCATTTTCTAGTAGACATACTGGCACTTGGTCTCATAGGAAAGTGGAATGTAAAATAAAGTAAAATATACTTCACTGGATATAGAGAGAGACTTTTGCAGTAAAAGTAGTTTTACAGCAGCAGATAGTGCTAACTTTTTCTGTGTTAAATGAATCTTGATTTTAGTGGGTCATATGTGGTCACAGAATTCATCTGGTATGCAAACCTGTTTTTGTTTGGTTCACTTGACACACAGGAGCTGACAGTTTCTCTGGAGATGATGTATGGTCAAGATTCTGAAGCAGATGACTCAGGGGGTATTTCAACAGTTCTTTCAGTGGAAGAGTGTTAAAATGAAGAAATTAATTTGTGTCAGAAATAATATGGGCAAAACTCTGCAAATTCTTGCTGACTGGTTCAGTGACATCTTACAGGTAAGACGAACAATCAATCTTTCCTGTTGTTGAAAATGATGAAATATGACACTGTCTACCCGAGCTTGTGAGGAATAGGCATTAGTAGGGACAACTGTCTGTGGCAGGGAGATTGTGCATATGAACAATGGCTCTAAGTCTCAGCCTCTCAATACAGAGGGAAAGATAATGTGTTGAGGAATAGAGTGTTATTTTTCCTTTATTCTTGGTGCAAGGAGCTGGAGTTTACACAAAAGATGTGCTCTCAAAAGAAAACACGGATGTCAGTACTTTCATGCAAGTATAATTTTGGGTGTGCTCTTCCATCTTGGTTGTGTGGCTGAAATGCTTTAATTAGTCATTTCAAGTGACTTTTGGGTAGAAAGATTTCAGATTTTAAAAGGCTCTAGTTCAAAAATATTGCTGAAGGTGGTGATGAAAGACTACTGTAGAGAGCAGCCAATCTGACTGGATGTGATGTAGGTACAGGCTGCAGACAAGTATACAATAGATTTTCTTCCTCATTGAAATGCTGAGTGTGGAGAATTTATGCAAATAAAGTGCACATCATTCTGCAGTAGCATTCTGATGCTCTGTCTCAGTCTGAGTTGTTGGAGGTTTGGAGCATTGAAGTTGGGTGCAGGTTATTTGTCTTAAAAGGAGATGGATGGTGCAAGTGGATTACCATTCATTGAGTTCTGCTTGTAAGGAAAGCACAAAGTAGGGAGGTAACTTTGAGACTTTCCTATCTCTGTGCTTAATATCTGTGTTTTCCTCAGTTTAGGACTCAGTCTTCCTGGAAAGACTGTCAGCTGCTCCTTCTCCATTCCTGCAGGCCCAGCTTCCCCGATCTCCTTCTTGTCACTATTGCACGTAAATATTCTGTTTGTGTCAGCACAACCTCCCTGCCCATGTGAGTTGTACATAATTACAAGGGTTGTGCCCTCCCAGTGAACAGATTTTCTGTTCTTGCATTTCTTTGTACCCAGAGCACTTACTGTAGCCAGATGCAGCAGTTCAGACCTGGTGCATGTCATGTGGAGTATGATGTTAATGAATATAATTACTTACAGCTGTTTATAATCATGTTGGTTATTAGGGGGCACAAACAAACATGCAGGTGGGTTTCTGTGATTGCAGTTCAGAGTGGTATTCTGCATGTAGAAGCATGGCTGAAGTTTGTTAGTATAGTGACAATGTTGGTTTGCCTATTTCAAATCTGAGCTTTGTTGTAAAAGCTTCATAGGCACAGGAAATATACATAAATTTGGTATGGATTGGTAGAGCACTGGCTGGTAGATCAAGGAAGAAATTTTCATTCATCCTTCTTTGTCACTCCAACTTTTGCTATGCAATTTTTCTGCTCCAATTTAACTTCTACCTCCTTTAAAAAAGGGTGAGCACTTGTGTAGAGGAAATGCTTCTTTGAAGTGTTTACTTTCTCTTTACTTTAGATACATACTCCTCTTCCTCTCTTTCTGAATCCAAATTAATCTACTGTAGCATCTATGAGAACCTTTACAGTAGGAAATGGGTCACTGACAGACAAGGAAGTTTTCGGAGCCTGTATGACTCCTTTCCAGCACGCATCTCCAGGCTTTCGGGAGCAACCCTGTTTGAACTCACTGTTCAAGATTTTATTTTTAGTTCCTTCAAGGTTAAGACAATGAAAAATTTTCACGATATTACTGGAATACACAAGTTTGATAGGTAAATGAACAAGGTGAGGTTTGCAGGTTTCTCTTATGACTGTGTGTCTTGCATGTTAAATACAGGACAATATTTATATTTTAGTTCTGGTTGCCAGTGTAATATCTCTGCTTCTGCAGATATGAGCAACCAAATTTTGCTAAGAACAATATTCAGTGTAATTATAAGCTGATCTTACTGATTCTTCTCTGTCTCTTTCTGCATTTCATAATTTGAAGTTATTTCTGAATTTTGTGAAAGTACTTATGGTTTCCTGGTGAAATCTTTAACCTCATGCCACACTTGATAAACTGTGAAATAGATCCCAGGGTGTGTCTTCATATCAGGCAGTACCATATACGAATGGAAATCTTGTGTACCACTGTGTGGGCATCACATGTTGGTTTTTGATGTGAAACTCAAGAGGAGAGGGATTTCAATTCTTCAACTGTTTCATTTTTTGATAAAACGCAAAATGAGATTAGGAAAACAAAAGCCAATCAAAGGAATGCTTAACTTTATTTTTGGCTGGTGATTCTCAGTTCTGTTAGTTCTAGAAATTGTTACATTACTCAAGTGTGAGGTGAGATCTGACGTGAATCCTGATTATATTTCCAGTAGGTCAAACTCTTTGCATTTCTTCCTTGTTTTTGCTGTCTGATTGCTAACTTCTTATTTTCAATTGCAAGGCTGATTGCTTGGGTGGGTTTGGTTTTTTTTTCTCTTTCTGCTCTTTGAAGTGTTGTAACTTGATGCCAGAAGCATCTTCTGATTCAGAGGAAGAGGTTCGCAGTGGGGATGAGGATGAAATTCTTGAAAAGGTTGAGTGGGCTTAACTAAGAAATATTGGGAAAGCTGGTTCTTCCATCTCTACATGCTGAGAAGCTTTCTTTGAGCTTTACCAAGTTTTGGTGCATGTGCTGAAAATACAGGTGAAAATTCTGTTTGAAAAAATAGTATTGCCTCGCATAAATTTACTTTTACCAGTCCTAAGAGATTAACAGTTTTTCATCGCTTTCATTTTGCATGGGATGAGTGTTCTTGCCTTATTGGTATTCTTTTTCTGTGCTGGTGTTAGCCTTTTTCTCAGTTATTTGCATTTTCCAGTAAGCTTTTCCTCCATTCTCTTTCGCTGACTCTGAGGTACTTGCATTGTCTCTGTAATGAGAGTCCCTGCTGTGCCAGAGAATGGCCAT
Source organism: Oriolus oriolus (assembly GCA_013400235.1). Classification (NCBI taxonomy): domain Eukaryota; kingdom Metazoa; phylum Chordata; class Aves; order Passeriformes; family Corvidae; genus Oriolus; species Oriolus oriolus. The sequence goes on from VXBT01004764.1 coordinate 235,107, forward strand.
TCCAGTAAATGTTGCACCTGTCCTTTGATGCAGCACCATACTAACAAAAACCCGGGAGTTTAGCCTGTTTGTGAATGCTCTCAGTGACAGAACCAGTGACTGTCACTGTTGGTGTGATTTAATGTTCCATATCTATTTAACTGTGCTAGCCTTAAAAAAACCTCTTTAGTAGCACGTGGAATTGGACTTCTGCATAGAAGTACCAGGCAGTTTTATTCTATTGAAACTCTTGGATGAACTCTTAGACTTGCTAACTTCCCTTTTAGAATCTCTACAGGAAGAGAGAGAAAAATCTGATAAATTAATTTTTCCATAAAAAATGGAATTTCTCAGTGAAGGTTTTGCATCTTAAACATTGGTGTGCATGAATGGAGAATGACTCTCAGTCTTTACTCTCTCTCTCTCTCTCAGTCCAGGGGCATGATGAAGCACAGAAGGGAGTAATTATGAGTGCTTACAATAAAGTTGTATATAAACTTTACCATGAGGAAAGTATGATCACTATCATACAGAAAAGATACTTGGCCAGTGTTGAGGTCAGCTTATGCCTTATTTATTTCTATCACAGTGATCTGTACAGTGATACGATTTCTGATACAATTTCTTTTTGATAAATGTTCTTTTATCTTTTTAGAAGAAAATTCTAGGAGTGTATTGGTCATGAGAGGTCGGTTGGGTTAAAGCTTCAGAATCCCAGTGGTACGCTGCTTTAGCCAATGCTTAATTTCATACATTTAAATACAAAGATACTTTCTTAAAAAATAAAGCAGTGAAAGCTGGAATTTCTAGATTCGTGACAAACCAGTAGTATGTAGCTTGAGGGGATTGAGCTTTAAGGAGAATGTTGGTTTTTCAGAAGATTGTTAATGTAATTTAAATGGAACACAGTAAAAGTCCTCTTCTGTGGGGAAAGACCCTGAAAAGCTGAATTCAAACAGGCTCCAGGCTGTTTCCTTAGTGCACTGAATAAAACACTAAAATAGAAAGATTTAACAATTTCTGATTTTTTTCTTTTCCTCCTAGTTCAAAAAGCCAGGCAGAGGAATGGCTGAATAGAAGACATATTATTAACTGCTTATTATCTGTTAAGAAAACTGTGAAAAGCTTAAAGACCCAGTTAAGGTGGAAGCTGTTTGAAAAGAACAACTTTGAGAAAGTTTAAAAGTGTTATAATGTTAGTATTTTTGTCTGTTGTTTTTCGGATTGGTTAAGAAACATTAAATTTGTCTATTCCAAGCAAGCAGTAACTATCTAGAACAGTTCGTGTTTTCTGAATTCAGTTTTGCCTTTCAGTGTGGAAGTTTTACAGGCCCCTGAGACCAAGTTTGAAGGGTTTAAAAACCAAAAAAATCTCCACTAACCAGCCATCAAGAGCAAAAAGAAAAGTACATGGACTTTTCTGTCTCCAGCCATGGCACTGGGCTTTTAACTAATTCCCTCCGGTGACAGGTGCTGTTCACAGCATGAACAGTTTTGTCCAGCCCTTTCTGCTGTGCTCATTACTTTTGACTTTGTTGATAATGTGCATCTCTTCTCCTTGGTGACAGAAGTCAACGTCTGTTCCAGTTTCCAGGGCTCCCCACTATTCCTCAGAGAGGTTTAAAGAAGGTAAATACTACTTCATCTTCACTGCTGTTGGTTTGATTGCACATTAATTATCCTGATGATGATGCTTAAGGAAAAAAGGAACCTGCACGTTTGCCTCTAAGCATTGTAAAGGGGCAGTAAGGTCCCAAGAGGGATTTAAAATGAGATGCACTAAGGAAACCTACAGGGAAAAGAATTCTTGAATAATGAGGTGACATGAAGAAAATGCCTGCTTAGGGGAGAAAAAAGTGAATGAATTATGGAACATGGTGTTGCTGGTAGATGAACGACATTGCTGTTACTTTTATATGCGACCACCTAATTAAAATAAAATAAATAAAGCTCTTTGACTTAGGAAACAAGTTAGGCAAAAGGCTATAACATTTGGCTTGTCACATAAATAAAGGGAGCACCTTTCTCAGTGATTAGGTTTCCAGCGATTCTCTTGGGTTTCCAGGAATGAACTGAGTAAAATATTCATTTGAGAATATGTTCAACTCCAGAACTGTTATATGGAAGCTGTTTTTAAATCCTGGTACAGTAGATTACTGTTGCTTGGTGTAATACCAGAATGAGAATTACACACAGACTTTGCTGTTCCTAATGCAGTCTGATGATTACAATGATTTTGAAATGACATGAAAAAACTTCCTCTTTTACTTCGCATAAAATTCAATTCCGCCTGTCATAGGGAATTGTACTACTTGCTGACAGCTGAGTTTTCTGAAAGGTCATTCTAGGTACAGGTGGTGTAATCGTGAAAAGCACAAGACCTGAGGAAGACTTCACCCCTCCCTGCAGGTATGGGCTGTGCTGAAATAGGCAGCAAGGGTGACAGAACAGGGAAGTTTCACCCATGGTTCCCAGCCTGGATCAGGTCTGTGCCTTCTCTGTAAGGGTGTCAGGACTGCTCAGTGCTCCTGCTTTCTGTGTGATCACAAAAGGATGGAGCTGGCCACTGGTGTGTTACCAGGGACTCCTGCCAATCTGCACACTAGTCTCCTCCTGTCTGGCCAGAGCTGGTGCCGGCTGCCATCATAGAAGGGGATACAAAGTCAGGGTCTGGCTTTTACTTTGACAGTAGACAGTCCCAAAATATGTCGTAAACCAGGAGGGGGGAAACAACTATTAGCAGGTAAAAACCAGAAAGGGAGAGAAGTAAAAATAGGCGACCTGGCAGAAACGAAATTCTTTAAAATAGTGCTGCAATTATTTTGTATTTGTAATTTTTTTTTTTATTTGAGAAGTTTTGAAATTTTTATTCTCTGCCACCTTATGAGCTTTAATAGTTTCTTAGTGCATGGTATGCCAGGGAGGAGAAAACAGCCTACTTTCCTGCATTAGGTGATGTGTTGGACAGCATCTCTTCCACCTCCTTGTTGTCTTCTGGCACTGTATTGCTGCCTCCAGAACTCAGGAAAGCTCCCAAAGTTGAAAAGCCACAAGCGACCCAGCAAGTGCTCATGTTCCTATGCAGTGGTTTTGCATGAGCAATTAATATATTTGAACTGGTTCACAGAGTGCCAGCTGGAGCTCCAGCTTTACGGGCAGGTCTTCTTGGGAAATCCCAGCAGTTCCGTCATCTCTACAATAATGGCTTCAGTAAAGCTTCCTGTGCTGTCACTTTTTAAGAACAATCCTAACAGAGACGTGAACTTCAAGGTGATGACTAACCGCTGTCCATTACCCGTGCTGAGAAGATGAAGCTGATTCATATAAAAGTCACTCTTCATCGTGTTTTATTCCCTATTTAGAGAGCACTTGCTTAAAATTAAGTAATTTTTCTATTTGGATGAATGAGTGATGAAATAGATTAACTAATGTGTAGCTTGGTATCATAGATGTTTATAAATTATTAACGTGGTAGGATTTAGTTAGAACACTTTTGCTACCATTATTTAGATCTTGCTCTGTTCTAGAGGGTTTTTCATGTAGAAGTGAGGACAAAAGAAAATGTAAGAAACCCCACCAAAACCAACCAAAAAACCCCAAAAGGAGCAAAGACAGTTTTACAAATGACTGATTCTTGAAGAGAGTATCTGGGGTGCAGCAAGACAGGCATTTGTGAACCTCACCCAAGTTTGCCAGGTGAATTTCAGATTGCTCCGCATGTAAATAATGTTCAGCTCAGACTTAGTGTTGCATCGCTCATTTGATGGAAAATTCTCAGTATTGTGTTCAGCAGCTGCCAGTTTCATGTTGGGCATCTGAAATTGTGTTCTTCCTCATTCAATAGCAGTGCCACTTCTAAAATGGAGACAGTGGTTTTCCAAGATCTCTGCTGATCTGTGTCCCAAGAGCCCAGCACTGACTAAACATGTTTCCTTTTGCTGTCTATGTAATTGCTCAGAACAGAGGCATTTTCAGCTTAACCTGCAGGCAGTGTCTGAAAAATGTTGTACTCATGCATGCCTCTAGGAAATAGTGAAGACTGGGGGGATTTTACTTGCTTTATGAGTAAAGCTCACGTTTGTCAGAGTGCGCTTACCCTTCAGCATTTCTTTAACATACAACTTGGACAGGGACTTTTCAGCCATATTTTTAAAAGTCTATTTCTTTTGACCTCTAAAAAGTTCTTCTGATACTGTTCTTTCCCTCTTATTTCTATGTAAAGGGAACTTCAGCCCCTTGCATGTTTTACCCTACTGTAAAATTAGAAAAGAGTCTTTTCTTGCCATCTTTTCATATCAATCCATTTTCATTTGGAGCCTGGTGAATCTCCTTGACTGATGTTTGGTTTTGTTAAACTAAAGAGGAAAACCAACCAGTGTCGTGTATTATATAACTTTTCATTAACAGCTTTGTATTCAAAACCAGTAGTTTGGTATAAAAGACGATGGAACACCTGGGGTAGATGTTGTCATGCTATGTCAATTATCAGATGAGGAAGATAAGACTGTCCTTGCTTACAGGTGGTTGGTTGGATTTTAAAGTGAAATATTCATTTTAAGTGCTGGCCTGGCAAAATATTCATAATTGACTGTTTGCATAATTCTAGATAGCCTGCACAGATAAAACAACAATTGAGAAGGCAGAAAGCCCCAGAGTTTTCTTAATATTTAACTCAGATCTCAGAAGGAGCAACTAACAATTGAACAATACCATGATATAGACTTGGAAAATAATTCATTGAGATCCAGCCTCAAAGGAGATATTTGTACTAGAAACCCGTATTTTCTGAAGTCAGGAAGTTGACTTTTTTCATCTGTCTTGCTACACAATGACTGCACAGTGTTTGAGCATTAATAAACAAGCCAAATTCAATTTTAATCACGAAAACGCAGTTGAAAAAGTGTACTGTGCCCTTTAGTCTTTGGTTTGGGTTTCTTTTTTTGGGCAGCAAGTTTTCCTATGCCTCTAAAACAAATCTATGGATAAATGAACCCTGCATGATACAAATTGTTGTTGATGTTTTCATTCTTTCTACTCTCAACTGTTATTCTCTGCCTGCCTTATGACAGCAGCTGGTGTCTCCTTGAACTCTTTCTGTTTGCAGACCCTTTTTTGAAGCTTATCCTTGCCCAGTGTCTCAGTGACTCTTCAAGAATAAGAAGTAGATCTGTGCACCTTCATGCTTCACACCTCGGCTCTGCAGCTTTGAAGTCAGTCTTCACTAAGTTACCTTTCTCTTGGATGTTAATCATAAGCACATAACTTTATAGCCTCATATCTGTGCATTGTTTACCTGAGTGCTTGTCTTTCCTTGGGTTCATTTTCTTGTGTAACTACCTCCTATAATCTTTCAGTCTTCTGGCCAGGAGTTGAGACCAAATAATAAATCCCTCTTTCTTAGTTACACTCATGTATTAATGATTTGCCAGCTTTACAGAGATGACTGTTTAAGCATAAGCTAAATTACTCTATGAGTTGTGCTCATTATGAGCTTAGTGTGTGCTGTTTACTGTGTTTAGGTTAAGAAACTGTCATGATACAGTACCAGGCCAGCACAGCTGCAGTGGCTCCAGTGTCCTGGCAGGGTAGCTTGTGTATCACTGCATATCACTCATACAGTACAGTAAGTAATCTTGTTTTATTACATGATTTCTCTACAGTATGTCTTTTAATAGCTTCACTTCAACTGTTTTCTGCAGTGGTGGAAGAATCACTGATAATGCATGGGACTGTCTGCCAAATCCTTCAGCAAAATTATTTCCAAGGGGGCACTACCATGGAAAACAGAAGAATAAAACATGCAGCATTTGAGCAGGGAAGTTATCCTGTAAGTAGCAAATCTTATTGCTCATTGTAGTTGATTGGGTTTTTATTAAAAATTAATTTATTCTCATGAAACACACAATACTATCAGAAAGAAGATTCAGTACTTCATGACTGAACATTAGGCCAGCTAGGGGGTTTTAATCATATTTCACGAAACTTGGACAGAACCATGTGCCCAGAGCAGCATTCAGGATTGTGCATAATAATCCTTAGATATTAAAACCCTCTAACTTTCTCTTGTGCATAAGGGAAACTTACTTCAAAGATGTAGAGGAGATTTCTCGGGACATTAAAACTAGTTGGTTCACTTCTGCTTTCCATTAAATCTCTGCTGTGATAATGTTTTACAAATAAGGTCTGAAGTACGCAAATCAAGATTTTAATGGCCAGTTTCAGGGTGTTATACTTCTGCATTCTTCTGTCACAGGTACCCTCTGAAGTGCAAAGAGCTACTGTTATGTCAAAAACCATTAATGAATTTAGCTGGTATTGTTTTAGCATGGGTTAAAAAGTTTTACAGCTATTAATAAGAGCAAATTTCTTTGACTTTTTTTTACCTGATGAAAAGAAGCATTTGATTTTGACTTTGTCAGGTGATACAATCCTAATCAATATAACACTGCAGGCACTTTTTAAGGATTCATTCTGGGTGTGTGTACATGCACGTGCCCCAACAACTGAAGTCCACCAGAAAGCAGTCTGTGCTGCCTGCAGTGCACTGAAATACAGATGAGAGTTTTGCTAAGAACTGTAATACTAATAAATATCTTTCAGCTGTTTCTTGGGGAATCTTTTAGACCTCTGGCTGTTAATCCTTGTCCCAGTTCTTGGGGAAAATCTATTTTGCTTCAAAGAGCTTTATCTATAATCAGCTTATTCAGAATTAATCTCCATGCCCATCTGCAGGCTCCTGACAGACCGGTAATTTCCCTTCCGTCTCAGTCTCGTGACCAGAGGAATTGCACACTTGTAACTAGTAAAATTTTTCTTGTTTTCAGCAAATGCAAAATTGCCCCAGGAAGATAACATAAGGCTTTAGAACAGGGATATTAAGGTTAGGTGTAGCAAGAGCAATGTTTAGCAGTAAGATCTTGCAGCCACTCATTTAGCCACACTAAGATTCAATGTTCAGTGTGTTTCAGCACCCAGTTTTGTGTACTTAAAAAAAAAAAAAGCAAGTAAGATCAAACACAGTGAAATGGAGTAAACACTATGAAATGTTTTCCTACAGCCATATTCCTTGTAGAATCAATTTTCAGTTTCCTTAGTGTGATAAGGGGATATTTGTTATTGACAGACATTTGACAGTATCTTGAAATGCAAATATACAAGTATAAAGCTTTTCAAGCTCTTCAGATGCTCAGATTTTCTTCACTTTAATTTTAAGTGTGTAGCCATGGTTCACTCCTGTATTTCTTTGCATGTGTTTGGATCATTTTAGCTAGAGATTTTCCTTTGAGTATTTAAAATGTTTTATAAATATTGAACAATCCTTTATGCCTGAAAGATCCATGGTTTTCAGATCTCATCTTTTAACCCAGATTTCAGGTTGCTTGGGGAGTGATTAATTCTCCGGAGTCACTCTGATAATTAGTGAGAGTTGGAAATTGCTTGTTTCTGTCTTCAAATTTTTGACTACTTGTGTACAATCCCTTACATCACATCCTTCTGTCTGGATGAAATAGGTGAGAGATGTACAGTTGTCTTGCACTTTGCTGTTAATATTGACCTATGTCAGAGGAGTTCCTGCCTTGGAGGCTGTGAACAAGCAAGTCTTCCTGTGGAAAGATTCTGTTCCTGTTGAGTTTTGGTAATCTAGATTTCTAGACCAGCATTTGAGATTGTCTTTCTTCTAGTCCCCTTATCCAAATCCAGTGTGTGCTCTTCCTCCTCAGCAGCTGATGTTTATGCATATGTGTAGAGCTGTGGATTTATGTTTTGTGTATGGAGTCTAGTGCTGTTAATGTGCTAAGTATTTAGGCATGTAATCCCTTCTGATAAATCCAAAGAGCCTGAGTGTAAGTGATGGTTTAATAGCAAAATAGCTGCTGTTGGTTTAGAGTCCATTACTTTGAGCTTTTTTCCCCCCCGTGCTCTTCCAGAGAGATAAAACAATACAACAAAAGTTAAAAAATGGAGTTATAGAAGGTGAATGGCGCCTGTTTCCTTCGTTCTCACTAGAAAGACCAGCTTGAGTATTTCTGTAATTTATAGTAGTTCAGTGAATTAACATTTTAAAATTTCAAAGCTTCACACCCTTCTGGCTGGCACGGGGTTGGCAGAGCTGGTGCGGAACATTTGCTTGAATTTTGTTGTTAATGAGCACTATGATGTTAAGCGCTGCTGTCCATTGGCAATGCTATGGTACAACACCTTGTGAAGGCTTTAGGCCCTAAGCACTTACAAGGTGTGTTCACCAAATGCTTGGTTGTTATTTGCAATCGAGTTTGTTTTGCTTACTGATGAAATCCTTCTCCCTCTGCTTGTAGGATGATAAAGTTAAATCTCTTCTCCTGAATTTGTTCTGCTGTAACAGACTGATGCCTGAGCAGGTGCTGAGGAATGATTGCTTCCTCATAATTGATGTGATTCCAGTTTCACTGCAACCAGGTGAAGAGTATGAAACACATGAAAACCAAAATTCTGAGACAACAGATGGGAAAAAAAAGGTGATTAACCACGGAAAATGGAGTAAACCCCACTCAAGAGATGAAAACTTTTCCATCAGGTGTTTGTTTGAGACTTCTGTTTTGAAATAATTGATCTGATCTGAAGTATCAAAGGTTTGGTAGGTGCATTCATTTTTTGAGATTAAATAGCCTTCACTGTGGTTTTTTTTGAAGTATATTTTATTCTAATTAAGTGGGTTATAATTAATGATATATTATATATTAATATATATAATTATACTATTAATTATATATTATATATAATTAAATATAATTAATTGGGGTTATAAGTGTGATTTTATTGATTGTGTTCTTGGTTTGTCAGCCTTTTATTTTTACTCGTGTGTAGGCTTTAAATTTACAGAGACTAGTCTTGTCAGATGCCAGAGATTTTTAAGACGAAGCTTTAGTGAGTTGGTTTCTTACTGAGTTTTCTATCCCTCTTCATGCTCTGATTCCAGATTACATATTCCCCTTGAAGATGCTCTAGGGCATTATTTTTTGCTGAAGGTTTGTTTTTATTGCATACACCAGTTGTTCTTACAGCAACTGCCTTCAGGATTTAAGGAAAAACCCCAATATAATGCTTTGACAACTTGTTAAAGAAATGGTGAGCACCCTTCCTCTTTCCTGTCTTTTTGCCTTTGAAAAATGCAACTGGCTTTCTAGAGAGCAGTCATTCTTCTAGTTGCTCCTTTGCTGTGCTGGTGCCAACAAAAATATTCTATGCACACCTTTGCAAAACCAGCTCTTTGTTTGCTCTGCATCACTGTGTGTATATATCACCTGATATTAAATGCTTTTTCAAAGCAGCTATGAGGATGTGATTTTCATGAATGGGTTTGTGTGCCTGCAACACATTGCTGCTGATATTTCTATTGAAAAGTTTTGTCATCTCTTTATCTTCACGGGAAATTGTTTTTTATCTTTGTGAAGGTTTTCCTTTCTTCTGGGAAAGGAACAGGTCAGAGTGTGCAGTGTTGCTGTAGCAGTATATTTAGCCTCTGGGTGCTGCTCTTGGACAGCGCTGTTGGCAGACTGCTATTTTGCAGAAGAATTACTGAAGCTGCTTGGTTTTGGATGAAGAATGTCAAAATGCAGTATGTAATAGGCAAGCAGCAGCACCAGGGGAACTGGGGAGCCCTCAGGTACAATAACATGGTCCACAGTGGATAAGAGACCCTTGGCAGGCTCATGTTTGATATTAGACTTGGATTTTTACCCTTAAACCAAAATTAGGTCTTTTATATGGAATAGTGTGTAAGATGCTTCATCCTCTTTGCATTAAATGATGCTGATTTTTTGATTTCTGTAATGTGTGTATAACCAGTGACAGTAAAATATTTGTTGAAAGTGCTTTCATGTAGAATTTTTGGTTAATGTGATAAATATTTTCATTACAGAAGTCACAGAAGAATAATACCTTGTCAATGAATATAAACATTTTAGAAGTTTTGTGGAAGGCTTTCTAAATATTGATTGCAGTCTTTCACTATTAACAAAATGCTAACTCTAATTTCAATGAATGTTAAACACTGAAGGGAGGTTAGACTAACCTGATTGTTTGTATCATGCTGTGTAATAAATGTTAGGATAAATTTTTGCCCGGTTTTCCTGCTCCAGTGTCTACGCAAACTAAAGTGTACTTAAATCCCCAAATTGTTAACCTTCTCGGTTTTCTGAAACCAGAAGTCTTCATGTATGCTTGATTGAAGAAAAATAAATTGCAGATTATTCAAAATTTCTTCACAAGCTGTAATATTATGAAACCTTTTGTTATGTATGAGCCTTTTCTGTTTGAATTAAATGTTGATTAAAGTTTTAGTGTCACCAGTTCTGTTTGTTTCTACGTTGACATTTTCTATGGTAATTTTGTCGCTCTGGCTTTCTTTTCATTTCTTATTTGCCGGACGCCTTAAGAAAATAGGTTGGTTCAGGGTCAAGTTGCACAGCTCTCCTGCCAAAGCTGAATACTAATCTATGGTAATGGACTGCCTGCTGTGTAGTTTGAGACCTCTCCTTCAGCTGCATCTCTTCTGGCTAGAAACGGGTACTGGGAGGATGGGGAAGGGAGGCTGAAACGATCCTGTAGGAACCATCTGCCTCCTTGCTCACTTGCTGCTGCTTCTAAGAGGCCCCAAAGAAACTTGCCTCACTCTTCCTTGGTATCAGCCATCTGCAGCTTTTAGCAGCGTCCTTGCACAGTCCAGGCTGGTGAGGGCTCATCAGGGGCTGTATATTGCTCTGCTGGGAAGTAAGGGATTCAGCTGTCATGGGCCAAGGCTCCTTACAGCCTTCATCAGTAAGCCTGCAGTTCCAGCCCCGGGTACTGACAGCTTTCTGTCGTGAGGGCTGTTACCTTTGTCACTTGTTCAAAGCTGTGTTCTCTCTGCACTCCTCACCTCGATGCTCGCCAGCTGGGCCTTGCAATCAGTCTTGGCTTTTGCTCAGTGCGTCGTACCCAGCCGGCCACTGCAGCTGCCTTCCAGGGTGTACACATGGTAACAAAGTTACCTCGGAGGAAATGCTCTCTTCAAACATCAGCGACTGCTTCCTCTGGCTCTACCTGACCCAGCCTACAGCCCTACGGTAAGGCTGGTTTTCTTTGGGAAGAGGAGTTCTTTCATCAGCCTGGGAGCACATCAGCATTTGTTATCTCCATGGTTTGGGTGGAGCAGGAGGAGCTATTTCTGTTCTGACTGCTGCGCCGCTGGTCAGTTCTGGAGACTCCTGCTCTTCTGTTCAATGCCTCCTAATTTTCGTGCCTACCTTAACATCCATAATAACATTACTGCATCTTTCCAGGTGGCTTGCTGCTCACTTCATTAGTATTTAACACTTGTGCCCATGTAGTTTTGAGAAAGGTAGGTATTTTGTACTTCAAAATAGATTTCTGCTAGTTAAGAATCTTTCTTACCAGCACTCACTGGGAATTTAACCATTTTTTCATGCAAGTATGTATAGCCTGCAGGTTAAATTATACTCCTTCATAGGTAACTGCCTCAAGAACTTCCCCTAAATGGGCAAAGATTGATTTCATCTACAGTCACTTAATTTGCAAGGAAACTGGCATGAATTTATCCCGATTTCAAATCAGGAGTCTAATAGCTTTCAAGTTGATGACTTTCTGGACTGTGATGAATATTTGAGAGTATGTTTCATTCACATAACTTAAAACCCTGGTGAAAACTTCCCTCAGATTTCTGGGTGTGTGCTGACAGGCACTAAGCTGTGCCACAGCTCCTGCAGGAATTGCCTTGGACTGTGTGTTTTTCACAGCAGACGCACCATGGCTAGATAAACAATTTTCAAATTGTCCTAAATCTGCTGTTACCACATGTGGTGGTGGCACGTGGGCTCAAGTGCTGGAGTTGGGTTTTGGCAGCTTTAGGTTCAGGGACTGCAATACGTCAAGACCCCACCATGTAGAAGCCTGAGTTAAAATGCTGAAATGGACTTTCTGTAATTATATTTTAGTATATTATATATGTCTAGCATCTGTGTGTTAATGCTGTAAGCTATGTTACCAACAGGTGCGGAGAAACAGGATTTGCTCTGCTGTGTGAAGATGTGATGCTGTTTTGCATTTGTCACCTGCTGTGTTGCCAGAAGCTATTTAGCTGCCTCAGGCCTGTGGGTGAGACCCCCTTCCACTGGCTGTACTGCAGAGATGGGAAAGCTTGCCAAAACTCCCTGACATGCCTTTCTTCTCTTGTGAACTTTCAGCCGTTCAACTTTCCTGCAGCCTTAACAATTGGTAACACAGTCAAACAGATCAGATCTGTTCTGTCTCATCTTGGCAATCCAAGTGAGGACCAGAAGTTTCTGGTATTCTGAATATGGTATTGCAAGTCTAATCCATCATCTCAGCAGCCCTCTGGCTTCTTTCTGACCTTCTTTTCCAGCTCCATGGCCTGGTGCTTCAGCAAAGCCAAGAGTTGTACCGCCTGGCATTGTTATACTGGATACTGACAGATTTCACAGCTCTGCAGAAAGAGTCCGTGTTTGAAGTCAAAGAAGATGGTGAATGTGAGCCTTGGGGCTTTGAGATGCAAGATGATATTCCTTTAGATGTCTCAACAGCAGGTTTTGCCCTCATCAGGTGTATCTTGGGTTTTCTCTTCTCCCAGATGTGGCCTAGGATGCTTGTGCTGTAAAAGCGCATGTTACAGCCTTGGTTGCATGCAGTTAGCTGCAAGGGCTGAGGGAACATGTACATCCTCCTCTCCATCACTTGCTGAGCCTTCCGTGCATTGCTGCAGCTTTTTCTAACCAAATTCTTGACAACTTTTCTTCTGCTTTTTCTCCCTACTTTGGTAATAAAGTTTCTCTGTTGCTCTCAAAGACAGTCTCCTGTGATGTTACTGGAATCTGAAAATCTGTGAAATGCAAGTCCTTGATAGTGTTGCCTGATGCACTCTGGAGTGGGTTAAGTCGTTGCCCTGCCAAGGCAGCAGTAGAGTAGACACAAGGACAATTCTTGAAGGAGAATAAGAGTTATGCATCCAGTAGACAGTATTTGCAGTGTCTTGAAGCTCTGTAGAAGGATTTTTAAGTGGTAATTAACACACTTCAAATTTTTATGCTGTGTTTGCATGAACTGTGCTAAATTGCAAGCTGTGCAAGTCCTGCCAGCTGAAACACTGAATAAACACACAAGAAGCCTTGTGCAGCGTAAAAGTCACATGCAGTGTGAATCTGTACAGCCAGCACAACTCGGAGGATTTCTTTGTGTACAAGCATTTCAGTTTACAGGATCGATTTAATCTCCCTCAGGAGAGAAACTGGGAGATTTCTTTTGGAGAAAGTAGATTGAAGATGCTTTGGTCCAACTACTGCAGTGAAAGCTGGGTGAATAGTCCAAAGGAAAAGCCCATTGACCTCTAGATCATGAGATGCAGGTGAAAGCTGCTGGAAGTAGAAGTGGTGTTATTTTAAAAACTTTTTTTTTTCCCTCATAGAACTTTGTTTGAAGTTGAAATCTGCTGTTGGGAAATGCAGTTCTGCTCCACTGCAACTTTTCTTTTTTCTCCTAATTTAACAGAACTGTCAAAAAGGTGATTCCACAAAAGTAAAACCAAGCTCTCTTTCAAGGCTGGTTGTGACTTGCAGGCACAGTTAAGGCCACACTTTCCAACATATCACATGAAAGGAAGAAATATTTCAAAGTTGTTCTGGCTGGACAACAGTATGTTTACACTAATGCCTTTTTCCTAATACTTTTAAAAAATATTTTGTTAACCAGAGCCTGACTTTATTGTATTACAGGGACATATCTGCAAAGCTATTACGTTCTTTAGACATCTTTTGCTGTCGGGGATTTATCGTTCAGTCACTATGACTCGACAGACTTTGTATTTCAGTATGAATTGCTTACGTTTCCTCTACAAATGTTGCTATTGTAGATAGTGAGAATGGTTGGTGCTAATGATCTCTTGGAGACACTGTTATTTATTTCATGGTGCCGTTTGCAAGTAATGTGACTGCTAATGTGCATAAACTGTGAGGCTGAACATTTGGGTATTCTGTAGTGATTTATCACAGAGCAGCCTTTTCCCCTCCAACTTAATAATAGACTTCCAGCCCTGCCTGCATGTGTGCTGCAGATTTTCCCTGTGTTTTACTAGGGAAGAGCTATTCTTTAAAGATAGGATCAAAAATCTCACTCTTATTTATAGTCTTCTGTTCCTACTGCTGCAGACAGAAATGGTGTGGGGAACTCGGGGAGATGCTGGATACCAACGACTTGGTTTTTGAATGCCTCTTTTTCCTTCCTGGGTATTCTTGTTTCAGTGAAAGTCTCTCTAAAAAAAGATGGGTTCTGATAGGAAGCTTAATAAATATGCACTGAAACTTGCTCTAAGTAGTTCATATGAGGTGTACTTGATAGTGCCTATACATAGCTCTCATACACTGTTTGAAACACGGGTGGCAGTATTAGTTCCTGCTGCTCCTAACTCTGTCAGAAGTTACAGTTCTAGTCATTTGCAAGAGCACAGTGTCAGGAAACAACCTGTGAGTGCTGTTAGGTGAGCCAAAATGCTGAACCTGGTTTATTGAATATTCGGTGTATCGAAAATTTTCTAGTCAGAGCATGCTGACAGGCCAGCAAGTTGTGTTAGTATTTTAATACCTCAGGGCATTTATAAACTTAATCATTTGACATTTTTATTTGCTTTTTGGCTCAACATCACAATCAATTTTTTTATCTTTTAAAAGTTCCGTTTATGACTGTAATTTAATTGATGATAACTACAAATTATACTAGCTGCAAAGCAATAAATAAAAGAAATGCAAGTAGTATAATTTGGAACATGGTAATCTTAGTAGCCTGAGTCATGAATTTCATCATCCGCTGCAGTTAGTATAATTTTATGATTCATAAATCTATTCATTTCTTTTTTTAGTGTGTCATCAGGTAAACAGCTCAACAGTAAGGTGGCAGAATTGTCTTGTCTCACCCCAGTTATAGGAGAGAAGGCAGGTCTGATTGTTCCTTTATAAATGTAGTAAATCAGTCCCTCTGACCTCTTAAATCTGCAAAACAGCTTCCTGGGCTTCAGTGAAGCACTAGCTCATTAAGGCATTCAGATTATCAAATGACCACTACCTCAACCTAAAATTTATAGTTTGTTCAAATTGTTTAGAAATGCATTTGTTCATTTGCTGAAGGTGACCTTCCGCCATGGATCAGTGCACAGACACTTACAGAGTGATCCTGGCCTGACTTAAGCAGGAAGCGAGCAGCATTTGCTTAATGTTAAGTCAGTGCTACTACAGAAGTACTGTCAGGCCCTTGAATAGTTGATGTCTCTAATTTAATTACAGAAAATGTGTTTTTTCCCTTACTCTCTCCAATTTAAAATCCGCAAGTGGTGTGATTTCTTTTGGAATGTCCTCTCTTTCTAAGTGCCATGCCAGCCACAGTACTTGCCACTTACTAAACTTTAAGTTTGAAAAGCCCTACAGAAAGGCTCAGTCTTTAGACAGATAGGTAGGTAGAGATACATCATTAAATCAGAACTTGCCTTAATTCAAGAGAATGAATTTGCTCCAATAATGTTGCTTTTTCAAGAACCCGTATGGTGAGAAGAAGCAAATTATGAGCATATGAATATATGACCAGTATCTTTGAGCCCATGGTCATTCATTATAAAATCAGTACACTCAGTTCACAGCATCACAGAATGGATGAGGTTGGAAGGGACCACAGTAGGTCATCTGGTCCAATCTCCCTGCTCAAGCAGGGCCTTCCTAGAGCACAGGGCACAGGATTGTGTCCAGATGGTTCATGAGTATCTCCAGTGAGGGAGACTCCACAACTTCTCTGGGCAACCTGTTCCAGTCTTCAGTCACCTGCACAGTAAAAAAGTTCTTCTTCATATTCAGGTGGAACTTCCTGTGCATCAGTTTCCGCCCACTGCCTCTTGTCCCATTGCTCAGCACTGCTGAGAAGAGCCTGGCTCCATCCTCTTGCCAGCCTCCTTTCAGATACTGATAGACACTGATATACAAATAAGCTCATGCTAAGGTAAATGTCACACAAGCTGAAAGTGCTGGGTCATTGGCTTATGTCACTGTCTTGGCCAATTAACAATAGAATCACACTGTGCCATGAAGAGGCAGCACTTTTCACTGCTCCAAACCCTAGGTTTTTAAAATGCTTGGCAGGGTCCCTCTCTGCCACGTGTCTGTCCATGACAGCGGAAACTATCCTGCGCTGGCGTGCATACATGTATGCATTTTGGTGTTTGTATTTAGATTCCTCTGTGGCTGCTACTTTCTGGTTTTCATTTCATTCATCTACATCTCTGTGGGGCTCTGTGAAAAGTGGTTCAATCGTGCCATTAGAAAAGCTATGTTAATTCTGGAATAATCCATGAACTATCAGCCACTGTGTAATATCTCCAAATTTTTTCTTTGTTTTTACAAATCTTAGTACGATAACTAACTTCCATTAGCATAAGTTGCTGTGCAAGATTATGTCACTTCTAAAGCACGTGCAAAATCATGTATTTTGACCATGCGCTTGTCATGTTAGTAGCCTAAAAGCCAGGTTAAGTTAGTTTCATCAAGTTAAATGCCAAGTAACTTCAGCAGAAACAATTGGAGAAGACAGACTTTTTTAAGACTTAAAACATATCCAGTGGCCTCAGTGCTATGATCTCTCGCTTCAGTAAGATAATGGAGAAACTCTTTTTGGCCAAGGCACCTTTTCCAGATTTCGACATCAGTGATCAAGGAAGAACAAAAACTCACCAGAGACAGTTTAGAGAGGAATATAACAAAGTCAAATGTCTACAAACTGGGATCTATGAGCCAGAAAAAAGACTTGCGTAAAGAGAAGGTTTAATTCTTCAAAGAGGCAGAAACCTAGAACAGAGCTGAACAAAATGGAGTTGTCGTTCCTGTGTCTTCCCTTTGGGGATTAATAGATTAAATTTTATAGCAAAGCAAGTTAAAGTCAGATATGGCTTCAAACTGGAGGAGAGTAGGTTTAGATTAGATACTGGGAAGAAATTCTTTACTCTGAGGGGGGTTAGGCACTGGAACAGATTACCCAGGGAAGCTGTGGATGCCCCATCCTGGAGGTGTTCAAGGCTGGGTTGGATGGGGCTCTGAGCAACCTGGTCTAGTGAAAGCTGGGGGGGTTGGAACTAGACGATTTTTAAGGTCCTTTGAAACCCAAATAATTCTATGACTCTATGATGTTAGTGGGAAGAAAACCCATTCTAATTCAGCATAATTAAACTCTGGAATGTATGGCTTAGTAGTGAGACAAGGTAACTGTCTGGCAGTGACATAGGTATGTATAGTTAATATTGAGTGCAAGCTGGGCTGGAGAACCATGTTTTCTGTTCTACTTGGCTCTGCCTTTTGTGGGTTTTTTTTAATGTGCCACTTTGCCTTAAGCCATCACTATTAGGTAGTTTGGTTTCAGCAAGAAAAAAATGTGTGAACTCGAAGTACCTTGAAGTGGGTAAATTAAAAAGAGGAAACCTGTGTCATAAACTCTTTTGCAGATGGTAGGGAACAGAAACCTGGGTTAACTGTGTGCAATTGAGATGTGTCAGCCCTGGGAAACTTAAAAAAGTGGCTGACATTTTTCCTTTATTGGAAGCTGCACACCGGTTGCTTTGTACCAAAGGCAACTTGACATTTGTAGAGACCTGCAGATCCCAAATTAATAGGTTCTGCTCGCAAGGATGACTTCAACAAAGGCTTTCTCGATATAAAGCCTTGTTCAGTACATCTCTAAATCAGTTTTAAAAGTTTTTAGTCTATTTTATGCAAAGGCCTGTTGTCCTTAGCTGGTTGTCAAATCCATTGCTGCAAGCAGCACCTCTCTTTTGTGGCCAGAACGTTATGGGAAGGTGATTAGCAAGATACTGAGCTTTGTTTGGATACAGGGCTGAAAAACACCCACAACTGCCTCATCCTGTTGGAAAACATTCTATTTAGAGTGTGCTGCCTATACCTCTTTCACAGGGGAAGACTTGCCAGATAGCACACTGCCCTCTGGCAAATTGTCATCGGGCTGGGCAGGAAACTGCGTTTACATCAGTATTCACATGGGACCCAACTGCCTCCCAAATATCTGCTTTAAACGGGACTGACTCTGTCCCTTGAGAGAGTTTACCAGAACCTTACAGGCTGTTTTCTGCCTCTTCTTTTTTTACAAACAGTGCCTGACTACAAAAACCATGTTTCTTTCTATACTGGTCATAATTTGCTGTTGATTTCCCTCTACTGTGCTTGTTTGGCATATCTGCTGCAGAGGTACTTACGCTGATCCAGTCATAGCTGCCTTCAGACAGAGAAATAAGCAGCAGAAGGAGGGGAACTTCTGAGAAATACACCTCCTGCTTTTGTTCAGCTGTTCCTGGTAGGAGTAATATTAATAATAATGCACAAGTATGATGCAAGCAGACTTATTTTTAAAGGGAGCAAAATGTTCCAGACCATTAGCTGATACTGTATTTTTGCTATTAACCTCTTTCTCAGGGAAACGGAAGGTCAGAGGCTGAGGGGGAATCCTGAACCAGGAGAAGGTAAAGAAACCCACCTCATTCTTTGCAAGGTTGGAAGGGGCAGCAGGAGATTGTCTGGTACTCTCTCCCGTCCAAAGCAGGATCAGTAGGCTGCTTGGGACCGTGATCAGTTGGGTGGTGAATATCTCCAAAGATGCAAACTTCAAATGTCTCCATGCAGTTTGTTTCATTAATTGACCAGCTTGACAAGAAAAAAAAAGCTTTTTCTTACATTTAAATGGAATTTCTTGTATTTCAGTTTGTACCCTTTGTGTCCTTTCCTTGGGGTCTACAAGGAGAGAAGAGTCTGGCTCACTTTGTTTTATACCCTCTCATCTGATATTTATACACTTTGATAAGATCCCTCCTGAGACTTTCAGTTTTCAGTCTGTGAGCTCTCCACTTCTCCGGGTGTGGCGTCCATGTAGCATCTTCATGAATCTTTCACTTTCTCCAGTGTGTCCATGTCCCTTTTGTAGCTGTGAGCTCAGAACTGGACTTCACGGTCCAGAGAGCTCACCAGTGCTGAGTAAAGGGGAAGGATCACCTCTCGATCTGCTGGTGATTGGCACAGGCAGGTGCTTCCCCTCTGCCCCAGTAAAGGGAAGATCCCTCCTGAGATGTCTTGGAGGAGGTGTTTGAATGGGTTGCTGTGCACCTGCAGAGCCGAGCAGATGTGTGAGTACTTTTGCATATGTTCGTGACCTTGGTGACTGATGGGGAAAGTTTGATTCTGAAAATACTTGGTGTAGTTTAACTGAAAGAAAAATCTTTTGTTACTTGAACAATGACAAGGGTTTGCTGAGGTGATCAGCTCTGTTGCAGGAACATTCAGCAGATTAGAGGGGCATCATGATGACTGGGGGGCAGTTTCCTGATCCGGGAAAACTCCAGGCAAGCTCAAGGTCCCACCAGGAGCTGGCAGCTTGTAAGGATGGCCACCCCACTCCAGAAAGAACAGCCCTGGAGAGGACCAGGACACCAGTGGCCTTCCTTTTTATCATGAGCTGGCTCTTTGTGGTTTCATCTTGGTGTCTGAAATGTTGATAGGGCCACACACTCTAACACAATTACTGAGATCTGACACATAAAAACAACCCAATCCCCCCATAACAGCTCAGTGGTGGTACTCCTGCTCTCCACTGCTGGGTGCTGAATAGCAGAAACAGGGTCTGATTCATGCAGGTTGAGAATCTTGCCTAAAGTGAAGCATCACCAGTGCTTGTGTGTTATACACCCTTCTTTGGTGTCTAGTCCATAATTTCATACTCTGAAGAACACCAAGTCTTTGGAGGGCAGATGGGAAGTAGGGGGAAGGTGGAATGACCTGGGACCTTGGAAACTTGGTACTAGACAAGGGTCCTTTCTGCCATGTTTTGCTGCCAGATGAGTCCCACTAAGTACTGAATCATTGTCCAGCTATGGTTTTGCTGAGGACTAAGCATTCCTGGTCTCCAGCAGGTATGAAAGGGACAAGCTTTGAGTACTCCTATCCACCATAAATCCTACCAGGAGGTACTGCAAAGCAGGAAGTGTGCTCTCCAGTTGTGATCACTGAGAGATGAAGCAGAGTGCTCTTTACTTTCTGCAGAGTCGCAGGCCTTGGGGCTGGTGTGTGAGATGATGAACCAAAGCCTTGACGTTCTTTTTCTCTTCCACGTCATCAATGATGCAGATGCCTTCCATGGCAATCTTTTGCTGGGGCTAATCAGTATGGCTTGGAAACCCAACTTCAGAAGTGCTTTGGATGTTGGTAATCAGACTTCTATGCTGAAATTGCTTTGAAAGCAGTAAAGAAATAAGAGCTGACTCCTGTTAAAGCAGCTGTCCTTGAAAAGAAACCATCTGAATCTTTGTATAGGTCTCTTGGCTAAGGTGCCTGATACTTATTAACCTTCCTTCTATGAAAAAGTATGTGTATTTTGATTCCAATATCTTACTATTTATTTAAAAAAAATACGTTTTTTTGTAGTACATGGTCAATCAAACTCACTGACAGACCAATCATCTCATGACACTTTAATTGTTCTTCTTTCATTATGAAAATAAAGAACTCTGTGCAAAATCTCCTGCTATAAGGAAGGGCACATCCATGTAATTATAGGATGCTTTTGGTGTTAAAAAATAAAAGAAGTTAAATGACTAATACATTTTGGTGGTGGAACTGACAGCTGTAACAAACCTGCTTCTCCCATCAGCTGTAAGCTTTTATCCCTGCCTTGTACTAATGAATAAATCATCCTATTACATAAAATTGCATTCTAATTGCTCCCGTGTCAGTCTATTTCAGGTTAGACCTAGGCAGTAAGGTTCCCTTGGTGCCTGGGTTTTCCCTTTCTGCTTAACTGCTGAGCAGTTGCATTTAAAATTACTGGGAATTGTCTTGGAGGAGAAAGACTGGGAGACGGTAGGAGGCAAAGGGAGAGAAGGACAAGAGAGGATATAAAGGGGACAAGGAATGAATACAGGAGACATGAGAAAAATCTGAAAGAGCTTTTGAATGGAAGAGCCAAATGAAAAATACTTAGAAAAGCTAGTGGGATGTGAGTGGGAAGAGAGGGAAGATGAGTCAAAACTACGGCAAACCTTTCTGTGTTACGCCTTGCGTGGAGCAGCTCGTGGGAGTTCTTGGTGTTGGCTAAACAGCGATGGCCATTTGTGTGACAGGAGCTTTTCCTCAAGCTCTGACAAGTTGTTATCATCTAAGTTCTTCTTTCCCTCTTAACTTAAAATGTTACCTAGAAAACATTAATTAGTCATTTAATACTGCAGAGTGAAGGGATGTATCCTCTCAATCCTCCCCACTCTCAAGTGAAATGATTGATTCTCAGATCAGAGAAAAAGGCAATTTCAGCAGGCTTTCTGTAGTAGAGAAAGTGTTTCCAAATTAATTGTAACTAAATGACTTGGAATTCATCCTTCAACTACCAACAGGAGGTATCAACTCTCATATATCGATTTTGTTTAGGCTGATTAGATAAAGGACCAAGAGCAAGACAGAATCCCTTGCACAAAAACAAGTGCACCTGTGTAGAAATCATGCAACTTTAATTAATTAGGTTTAATAACTGATTTAATTGAGGCTTTCTGTTGTAGATAATGCATTTGGAAATGATGGTGCAGCTCCTAAATTACTGATGTAATAATTTGCAAAATGGAAAAAGTAGGGCTTCTCATTGCTCCTCTAAGATGTGCTAAAATGATGTCTAGAATTTTTGCTTTTGTTTCTTTTCGTAATGTGAGATTATCTTGCCTACCCCGTTTTTTTATGAAAGACTAGAGTACTAGTAGGATCATACATTATAAACAAATGAATTTGATTAAGTGAGACAGGGAGATTCTTTGTTTTAAGACTGTTTACAGCTCTCTTTTTTAGGTTGTCTATAAAATAGATTTATCTTAAAATCCTGGCAAATGGAAGAAAAGCTGTCAATGCTAAACATGCAGAACCCTATTTCCTGCCTGATATTTCTGGGCTGTTTTGGAGTAAAGGTGTAACATTTTTCACATACCTAAATTTTTTTAACAGAAGTGCTATACAGAAAGAAGTCTTACATCCAGCAAAACAAACCATTGGTTCTGCCTTTCCAGTACATAAAAAAGAAAAGGAGATCATAACCCTTGCTTTTTTTTTTGTTTGCTGTGTCCCTGCATTAGAAGATCCATATTACTGTAATTTGTTCCAAGAAAAAGTCCCTTTGTAGAGGCTGCACAAGGAGTGTGTGGGATCCTTGTTTTTATTTCAGGTTTGAGAGTGGAAACAAACTGGCAATCATTTGGTTTTGTTGGGAAAAATGAATAGGGAGTTCTGTGTCTGTTACAGCACCGTGAGGCAAGAATAACCCAAACAGATGAATAGAGGTAATTTCCAATCCTTGATTACTTTTCCTGTATAGATGCAGGCAAACTGGGTTTTGTATAGACCTAAAGGCAAAGGTTTGTTACAATTCCAAACTCAAATGTTTTATCATGTTTTCCCCTTCAGTTTAATTGCCGCCATGGACATTGTATTGAGGGAGCATTGTGATTTCTGGGCATTGCTATTAAGGTTTGCTCTTGATTAAGAGTCTTTCAGATAAAGTGGTTTTTATTTTTGTTTCTATTCCCCTTTGCCAGTTTTCTCCCTCCTGGTTCTTGAGGTACCTTCTGCTACCCATTGCCATGATGTGTTTAACTCTTCCTGGTGACAGGACTGCTTAGTATCTCTCCTGAAGCTGGGAGATTTCCAGGGAGAGGTCAAAACTGTTCGCTCATGAGAGCGTTCAACCAGTGTCCACCCATCTTCTGGCTGTCACGTGCAGTTGGAGTTAAGAACTCATACACACTGACCTCATGCACAGTCCTCTTGGAGTTTAAGCAGCAGGAGGACTTCACAAATGGGCATTAATTACCATGGGGAATGGGGTTGGTACCTTGAAACGGTGCTGGTGAGAAGTGCTGTTAACAAACGAGGTCAGGAGGATAGGCTATGATGTTACAGTGTGCTGATTCTGACCTGTTATTTGGGTCTTTGGCCAAAACCAACTGAGCAACATGTAATTAATCAGCAAAGAATATTTAAAATCTTTAAAAGGACGAGAAAAAAGAATTTGGATTGGTAATGGCTGGAAACAGAGACTAAAAACCGAGAAATGGGATAAATGAGTTGTGAAAGGAGAATATGCACAGAAGAGTGAGAATGAGTTAAATTAGTAAGACAGGCTGGATGGCCGGTGTAGATCTGTTTGGGTTGCCATGTAGGCAGTATCTAAGGAACTGAGCTAAATGAGAGATGAGCATTTATGGTAGACTGTAAGAAGAAACAGTGTAGAGGCTGTTTTGAGTGATGCTCAGACATGAGATGGTAGGTTTGGATGGACTGTGGTGCTGAAGAAACCTCTCTGAGCAGGATGACTTCTCCAGCTTCTGAAAGAGGGGGCAGTAGGCACTGTTCGTGCATGGGTAGAATCAGCAGAGAGAGGATGCTGAAGGTCTGCAGGTCCTGAACAACACATGAAGCACCATAAAAAAAGGAGTGGAGATGTGCTGTGGGCAAAGGGAGCAGTGGTACAAAGGCTGTAAAGTTAATCTTTGGAATATCAAGCTTATTTCTGTACAATATCTAATGAGAACCATGTCTGAACACTACATGTGCAAGCACAAGACTGCTGGGATGTCTAAACTGTTGTGGTCACTTTTTCCATGTGAAAAGAAGCTGAACTGAATGCAGAATATAGGGAAGACGAGAAATCTCAGACTATAAGGCATGTGTGTGAAGACAGACGTGTGAACACCATCTTTATGGTGCTTGTTGGTAAAAGCCTTGCCATGACTTCAGGAGAATAGGGTCTGTTCCCAGATGCTGAAGAAGCAAATTCTTTGAGGTAGAATCAAACACAATTTTTGTTTTCCAAGGAAAATAAAAAAAATACTTTCCCATGGGCCTTCTATTTTTCATGTTTTTGCCAGTTTCTTGAAGTGGGTAAATCTTACATGGCAGAAGGAGCTGATTCACGCATCATCCATGAGTAAGAAAGTCTGCTCTGCTGAACTTGTAGCACAAGTAATGCCAAACACCTAGGTTAGGTCTGCCCTCCACATTTTCTGCTGTTTTCCAAAGGGTGTCTCTTAGGTGTTTGAGATTTACTTGCAGTGTTCATTGGTAACCTTCAGGCTTTGGAGTTTTCGTGTGGTTGTCCTGTGTACTTGATTGAAGGTCAGGTCTGAGAGAGAGCCCTTGTTGATTTCAAAAGTGCTAAGTAGAGATTGTAAGGTTTTTTTGCCCTCTGTACTAATGTTTTTCCCACTGTGAGTCAATGGAAGCACATGTCCAGGCTGCAGGGTGAGCAGACCTAATCTTGGGCTGTCTCAGAGGGACTGAATCAACGCAGAGTTGAGAGCAACATTGAGACTTTGGTGATTATTGAACAGAAGGTGGCTTGAAGTGTATGGAAACTGCTGCCATGATAACATAAATGAGGGGAAAACCCAGACCTAAGCCGTTAATGAAATGAAAAAAGTAGCAATGGGAACAGAGATGAATTGGTAAGACTTTGTTTAAACACCTCCAAGAAACAAGCTGCTGGGTCCAGTGTCAGTGGGGTGTGCATTAAGTAGACTGAGTGGGAAGTTAATAACAGAGGAGACTGGTGTTGCTGAGAAGAGCTTAGTGTGCTCTTTGTCTTACAGTTCATTGGAAGGACCACAGGATTACTTTCTCTGGAGATGTTTTTTCTTAGAAAAGGAGCTGTAAAGCTCTATGAATGTCAGATCAGGTACACCAACAGTTGCTGCCATTAAGTAAAGGGTAAGGTGTAGTCAGATCACCAGAGAGTTCTGCTAATACAATCAACCAAAAAAAGCAGCTTAATTAGTGGTCTGTGCATTTTAGTTACTTATACTGAAAGCTCTATTAAATATAAAATTTGCAAATCTGTTTTTGTTAAGAGTCCCCAGCTCATTAAATGTGCAACACCCCAGGAGATGCTTTTTGTCCAGGTCACCTGTGTAACAGGCTGGCACACAGAGAAACTGCTGTTACAGAGCAGCGGCTGCTGGGGTGAAGCGAAGTGTGTCCTTTACAGCCTCCTGGGAGAAAGCACTCTACTGATGTCATCTGAATTTGGGGTGCAAAAATAATAAATGAATGTTTTCTGGGGGCAGGGCTGTACGGGATAGTTACAGAGCTGATGGATGTGGTTAGAGTTGCTGTTTGTTTCAGTCTCTTTGGATGCTGTGATTGTCATGTTTTGTTTTCCAAAGCTGTAGCCATACAGTCTGTTGTGTCAAAATTGAGCTTATAATTATTTTGCAGTACTTCACTGTTTTACGATCTCATGTTTTTCCAATTCCTCCCCGCTCTCTGCTTCTGCTTTATGGATTTTCATGTTCTCTCTTGCTGGCCTGTGAAGACAAGTAGATGCACGGACAGAAGCCTACACCAGCAACAGTGCTTTTGTACATAATTTCATCACCCCAGACAGCACTGCCCTCGTACTGCTTTGGAGGCTCTTCACGTGCAATGGCTCTCGTGTGTCACTGGGGCCAGTGAGAACCAGCCTGTCATCCTGCACAGGCAGAAAGAAGTGGTCTGGGCAAGATGAGCCCCCTGACCATCACGCAGTTAATCAGGGCCCATCCCAAACAAGCAGCAGCAACATCCTTTGGATGCGAGCCCACATGGCACACTCTGGCTTGCATCCTGGTGCTAGCTCATGAACGTGGTCTCTGATGCCCTTTTACAGTCTCTGTTGCTTGAGAATGCTGGAGAGTGAATGTGAAGGACAGATGGGATGGATGCTTAGAGCAGTGGGGCAAGTGAGGACAGGGCAAGATGGGAGAAAGTGAGACAGCAGAGAGAGGAGAGGCCAGTAGATAGGAAGGAAGATGTCAGGTAAATGTCATTCATTGCCTTTCTTTCAGGTTTTCCTGATTCTCCCTTGCTGAGTCTTAGAAGAGCAGTGTAGTTTTAGCTTGTTTCATGAACTTAAAAAAAAAATCAGGGATGGGGCAAAGTCATTGAGCCCAAATTGGTATAGGGACTTGGAATCCTCCCCCATGTCTTGACAGAGATGCTTGTTGTGAGGTCAGCCATGTCACCTGGAGAAGTCCCATGACTGATGTGTTGCTCTTTCTGAAACACCATGTAGAAGTGCATTTTTGTTTATAAAGCCAAACTGAAATCAAAGCTCTCCTTTTCCCTTCTGTTCCTGTCCTTGGATGGGCATGCCTGTCCTATCTGCTTCACAACCACTGTTTGTGTATGTGCCCTGACAGCCATTTTAGCGCTTTCTTCTTTCTTTTTTTAGTAACACAAGCTGAGTTAGTTGTGTTTCGTCTCATCCTGGCATTTTTGAGACTGGGCACTCTCAAACATCTTGCTGTGTCC
This sequence comes from Oriolus oriolus, assembly GCA_013400235.1. Classification (NCBI taxonomy): domain Eukaryota; kingdom Metazoa; phylum Chordata; class Aves; order Passeriformes; family Corvidae; genus Oriolus; species Oriolus oriolus. Next base: position 261,479 of record VXBT01004764.1, read on the forward strand.
CCTGTCTGTTTTTGCTTTGCATGTGTACCCTTTTTTTCCGCCTTAGTAACCTACTCACATGTTGACATAGCATCCAAGCAAGCATGCCCTACTGTTCCCCAGGAAGAGGCAGTGTAATTAATTTCAAAGACCTTCCACTGAAAGGAACCTTTGCCTTCCTCTGAACAAGGAGAGCTGTTCAATTATACTGGAAAGCTGCATGTGGGCCCAGGCAGAGAGACACCCCTCACACCCCCCTCCCAGCACTTTGTGAAGGACTGCTATATTGTCATCTGACAGAGTCACTCATTTCCAGATAATTGGCTTTTCAAACGGCATCTATAGGACCCAAATAACTCCTGGCATACTGTTTATACCACTGACCTGCCAGGTTAGCAAAGGTTAGACTTAATTGCCTCATTTATGGCTAATGCATTCCATTTTTGCTGTTGCTTTTTCTCTGAGGATAATTGCTCAGACCTGTATTTTTGTTTCTGAAATCTTGATGAATAAAAACAAAGGTCCTGCTTTGTGAATTGAGTTGTTGCCTTTATTGGGAGAGACAGAGGTCACGTAAAATTCTTACGTTTAGGAAGTGACCACATCCGTGGGTGAGAGGTTGTCCGGGTGAGCCTTGCTCAGCCCTTTGACAGCTCAGATTTCCCACTGCGCTCCATCGTCAAACCCCTTTGTGTGGTGCAGCTTATTGCAAAAGAAAGCAATTTCCAGGCAAATTGTGTCCAGCACTGCTCTTCTCAGTCCTGTCCACAGAGCACATGCCCTGTGGGCACAGGGGTGGTGCAAGGGACGCTGCCAGCGCAGCTCTCCTCATCACAGCCAGTGCCTGAATGCCCCTGTGTAGATGAAGGCTCGTGCTGATACAAGAGGAGACACAGAGCACCTTCTGGGCTGGTCTGGGGACTAAACACAGCACTGCTCTTGTGTGCTCTGCAGAATTAATCCTGATGTTTCTACCAATACATTTCGTATGCATCCTGTGTGTCTCCAGAAATTCTGCTGGTGAGGATGGAGCAAACTTCTGGCAGCATACGCTTCAGTTTCACGGCAGTAGTTGCCCTGCCCTTTCCAGCACCAGGTGATGTTTCTCTTTTGTTAGGGGTAAAACAAGAGGTGCAGACTTCAGTGCTTCTGTTGCAGATTTGTAAAGCCAACACTATACATACAATTATGAGTTTTGTTTATTTTATGGTCAGGGTAGTTCTGGCAGCAGGTTTTGAGTGAACAGCTTTTAGAAAACAATGTCATGGCTGTCAGGAGGAGACCACTCCAGCTTTCATTAACCATCTGAGGCTATTGAGGGCCAAAAAATGACATCCAGGAGAAGAGTCTTCTGTCTCTGGCATCCCAGGGCACCCTGAAGCTGTCAGCATGGGGATAGGGTGTAGGTTAGGTGTCCTTTCCTCGTGGGCTTCACATGCCCAGGGCTCTGCCTGCAACTTTACACCAGTGACAGAGACACCAATTTGTCATGTTTGGCATCCTTCATAGCTTGGTTTATAAGGCTTCCCTGGATTAACTCCTATTTGATGAAATCACATCCTTTCCATAAAGAGCTGATCTTGCTTGACAGCCTTCCTCTCATAAAAATGCCTCCAATATTCTTGTGCACATGGTGAGAGAGGATCATTAATTTGCCATAAATGCTTTAAAAGGTGAGAAAGCTGATGCAGTGTCAGCTGGTGCTCAACCGAGCCAAATCTGTGCATAAGGAGGAGAGCACTGGGTCTGAAGATTAGCAGTTAGCTTGTAGTAGTGAGGAGACTGGTTCAGGGGATAACGCCATCAAATTACATTTTTGGGAGTGTGTGTGCTGCACAAGATTGAAAGTGAAAGTAATTAAAGAGACAACTTACTGTTGGATGTGATGGATCTACCATTGCTCAAGGCAGGGTGAAATGGCTTTATAAAATGTATTGTGCTTCTGACAGAAGTGATGAGTTTAGTGCTGGAACTTCTGGTGTGAACATCTTCAGGGAGGTGTACTTGTTCTGTTCTTGGGGATGAATCCCTGAGGAAGGGTCTCAGAAGTTCAGTTGTGGTCACTGGCAGCACATGTAGGAAGCTGGGAGAGAGGAATATGCAAAGACTCATCACAAATGCTAGTGAACACTGGATTTCATTTGCAGAAATTGTTAAGGGTGTTGCTTTCTCCATTGGGCCAACTCTACTCTCTGTTTCTTTCAAATCACCTGCCTTCCTGGAGACAGAATAACAAACCTCATAAACATTTGGTTATTTTTGCTGCAAAAGTGAAGGTGGTTGCACCACTCTTTAGGCATGTAGTAGTCGGTCTCAGCGTGAAGATTGTTTTGTTCATAACATTGGAATAGGAATTTTGTGCTTCTGGGAAAGAAATGTGAAGCTGACTCCAACTGATCGTTTAAAAAGGAGCTCTTTTTTTGAGACACTTAAGAGATGGTTTCAAGCAGTAAAACAGATTATACACTTTTATTCTTGTTTTATGGAGACTAGCAAAGAACTTTTAAGCGTAGTTTATCCCGGAGGCTTCGATCTAATGCGAGATAACAACCAAACTTTTAAAACAGCTTTGCAGAGTGCACATAGTTTCGGTGCTGCTCTGAATGAGGGAAAATTCTAACCCTGATCTTGGAATGGCTGGTTAAAAGGTGATGTGTGTCCTGGAAGACAGGAGTTACGTGAGTCTCTGCCTCCTCCAGGATGTGCCTTAGTGGGTAACCTTTGTTTGCAGAGCCTGTTTGCTCCCACCGTGATGCTCAGCCCTGGGCTCGTGCACGCCTGTAGGGCTGCCTGTTTTCAGAAAGCTGAAATAAACCCTGAAGGTCAAAGATGTGCTTTCTCAAGGATACCATCCCATCAAGTCTGAGCACACATCAGTAAAGGCCACAAAAGGAAAACGCCAATCCAATAAAAACATGTGGCTAGCAGGACCTCGGTAATTAAACACCTGCATGCAGTGATTGCAGGACTAATTACTGCAGTCAGAGCAGCCGCTCAAATGCAGTTGTTTTCAATCAGTGCCTCAGCCTTAGCAGATGTTTAGAAGAAAACAGCTCAAAACCCCACCTTCACCCACCTCTGGCTTTGTGCTGATGAAACTTTCAGCTTGTTTTTATCTTGCTTTTTGTCTCCTTCTCTCCAATGCCTAATTTCAGAAATGTTTGACTTTGGATGCCAAAACCTACATATTGAGGATTAAATGAAAGCCACAGAGACGCTAAAATTGTACACAATGTTTATCTTGTTCTTGCTGAGCCCAAAACTGTGAAGCTTTTACTTATACTGCTAAGGATTTAAAAATGGAGAAGGAAAAAGTACAAGTGGTATAACTTCTAGCCAGGTAGCAAAGGAAAAATGTTTAGAAGCAAATGCTACCTTTCTGTGTTATTTTTCTTTAAATCATGTCTCTGGATTCAGTGCTCGTACAAGTCAGGGATCAAGCACTGTGTATCTTTGGCTCCCATCAGGCTGTATGGCATTGGAAAAAGACAGGTGTGTTTCTGGGGACACTGATCAACATGGTGTTGCCCTGGAGAAGACTGGAAAGGTTTCATTCTGTATACTCCCATTTAGATAAACTTCCACATGGGTGCTCTCCAAAGCATTACCAGTGCTGATTATCCAGTTTTCGTTGATCTTAAAGTAGTTAGAGACCTTCTCAGTTTTGAATGAGAAGCAGCAGCACTATTTGAATTTGCTGTAGCAAGACCACTGCTAAACAAAATCGTAATGAGAATAAAGCAGAAAAACCTGGGGACATTACTTGAGGGGAAGAAATAAAAAGTAGGGCAGAGCAAAGAATAAAGCCATTGGAAAACTGGTGCAGTCATACTACATTTCTTGAGAGAAATTGTCTACAGCTAGAAAATGGAGAGAGCCTTTTTTGTTTGTTTGTTTGTTTGTTTGAATATTACCAAATCTAAACTCTAGTTATTGCCTGTGGAGACCCAAACAGATTATTTTTCCCTGAGCATTTTCAGTCTTCTGAGAATTGATCAGTCTTCAGAAGTGCAGAATTTTGTGGTCAGACTTCAGCTCCAGTCCTACAAAGGGGCTCAAAGTGATAAGAATAATAATTGATTTCTAGATGCAACATTTTAACATTCTAATCACAAACCAATAGTTATTTCTTTCTATTTCTTTCCACAGTGCCACCTGAATTGGTCCAAATGTTGCCTAATCCTGAAAAACAGAGTGAAATTAAGCCCCCTATGTGGTATTTTCATATGACTAAGAAAATTCTGTTATAAACATGTCTAGTTCTCTAAGATACAGAGCAGTCCTTCCATCAGTCTTGTCCATCTCAATCTTGTTCTTCAGATTTAGAGATTTTTCTTTGCTATGATGCAGGATATATGATATATCAAGCTGAGGGGGTTTCCTATCTAGTAGATGCTATATATAGCAGCAGCATTTGCCAAGTTTCACCTGAGGAAGCACTGATGCCTTCAAAAGACTCACTGGAGCTCAGTGTTCCTTGTGACAGAAGACAGTAAAAGGGGATTTATTCCATGCGTGGATGATCAAGGTAATTTGCAGAATAAGGCATCTGTTTTTAGTGTGGGAATATGCACTCCTGGTGTCTCCACCCTGTACATTTCAGAACCATTTAAATATATGAAAATTAAATCTTTGCATGCTCTCCACTGAAGTGCCAATAAGTTCGCATTTTTTGGAAAAGATATTTCTTCTCCTTTCTGACACTGCAGATTCACCAGCTCCTTCTCCATTTCTGCTGTCTGCAAGTCTGGACTTCTCCCAGTTACACAGCAGGTTTTTGAAACCAGCAAGGACATTCTCTCCAAATAACTCCATTCTTCATTCTAACTCATTTCTTTCTTAGAAGGCTTTATATAGTAAAACCTCATGCTCTGCCAGTGCCTCACAAGTGGCAGATTTCAGAAATGAGTGCTCAATCTGGTGTGTACCAAAACGCCCAAAGCAGGTGTTGACAGTGAGCTGGTGCAGAAACTGGAAGTGTGGTGCTGCCTCCTCCTGCCTCCTGCTGTACTCGGTGACCACAGCGAGGTGTTGGCAGCAGGGGCGACCCCTGTGAGAAGGGACCAAGGTCTGCCCATGCACGGCATGGCTCCCATGGACCCGCTGCAGGACACAGCTGAGCCCATCAGCCAAACTGGTGGTGCCCGTGGGAAAACATGCTCAGGAAAGGGCAGAAAATATGGACAGGCAGAGGAGGAGGGGAAAAAAAAAGTGAGAAACAACCGGGTTCAACAAAAAGGCTGGAGGAGAAGGTGCTCCAGGTGCCAGAACAGATACCACAGCCGGGGGAGAGATCATGCCAAAGCAGACTTCCTTAACAAGGGCTGTAGCCTGTGGAAAGCCATGCCAGAGCAGAGGGAGGATGTCAGGAGGAGGGAGCAGCAGCTAGGAACTGCTGTGTGCTGACAATAATAGTCCATCCTCATCTATACCCAAACCTCTTGATATGCGTAGAGGAGGCAGGAGAGAAGGAAGGAGGCTAGTTGTGGGAAAGGTGGGAGGAGGAAATGTACCATTCAAGTATTTGTCTTTTTGTTTCCTGCCACCTAATAAATAGGCAGCAAATTAAGTTAATTTTCACCAAGCTGAGTTGGTAACAGTAAGTGATCTCCCTGTTTTTATCTCACCCCACAAGCTTTTTAAATTTATGTTCTTCCTGTTTACTCTCCTGTAAAATAAGTTCAGTTGTGGGGACAAGAACAAGCTGGGAGGTGTGAACATCTCAGAGAGGGAACAAGCAGCTGGGTGGGAGTTTGGCTGTTTGTCAGAGCTACCCCACCACACTTGTTCATGAAGACTGATCTCACCTTCAGTTCTGGAAAGCCTGGAGTTTCAATGCAGCTCATGGTCCAAAGGATATTACCTAGGGAAAGCCATAAGCTAACAACTACTCTGCTCTGTGAAAATATTATAGCTGGTTTCAGCATAAGTTCCTGCCATAGTGATGCAAAGGCTGAATTTGCAGATATATTTCTAGGAAAAATGTTTTTTGGTGTCCTTTGAGGTATTAGGACACCTAGATCCCTTAATGGCAATGAAAATGCTGATTCAGGGGATACAGCGCCTTGATGGAGATGTGTTTACGAAGACATGGACTGGGCCTGTGTCCTGCCCTTGTGGTCCAGGTTTTACAAAGAAAAGGAAGTCACAATGTTGGCCCAGGTGACGAAGTGGTCGCAGTGTTTGCTTGGTGCAATTTGGGAGTGGGCCGAGGGAGGAGAAGGACTCTTCAAGTAGACTTCCAGTACACATCCAATTGATTCTTCTCAAAGATGTAAGATTTCTTAATTTATAGCCCATTTTGAGACCTATGTATGCGTATACACAGACCCTCTATTTATGCATGTGGGGTACATATTTAACAGAAAGGGTTAACAGCCACTGTGTCACACAATATGACATAAAACCTCTAAGCTACACAGCCCTTGGAAAGTGAGGAGGCGTCTCAACAGGAATTTATGGGCTTTGAAGCACAAATTGTTTGTCTATCACTGGTGCTTCATAGCAGCCCAGACTATATAGTCATACTCTTCCTGACTGGAAATAAAAATCTGTGACTTTGGTAAATGCTGAAGTTGCTTCTGGAGCAGTATCTTTGTATTGCCAGCCTCACAAATTAATCTGGGTAGCTTTAGCAGCACAATGTTTCTTTATGGCCATTGCTAAGAGAAAGGAAGATCATTTTATGGAGTCAAGATTAAATTTAGACTGTTCATTATTAGTGAAAAACCTAAGATTTGATACATTGGGGATATTGTATTCTGCTTGCAATTAGGTGAATTTTAAACCTAGAGTTTAAAAACGGTACAGATATGCCATCATTTAACATCCATTATTCTAGTTATCTCTTTTTGGTAGCTTTGCCTGTTTCAGTTGCCAGATTTGAACAGTGGCATGCAGAAATATTTGTTTCTCCAAAGGCACAACCAATCTTGTTCAATTGTTCAGACTTCTGTCCCCCAAATGGCACTAACAGTCTTTCCTCAAGATTTAGCACTGCAGAATGCCAAATAAAGCGAGTTAATAAATGATCAGGTATTGCATAATTCATATTCTCCTATATTATACTGCTTGTTTAATACTAACCTGTTCTCATTCTTGTCTTTTCTAACTCATACGTCCCTACCTGCAGTCATATCTCAGAGAAGTACAAAAGGGTTTAGTAATTTAGGGTTTAGCAAAGTCCTAAAGGGTAGTTTTCAGACATTTCCAAGCCTCTTTTGGGACCCAATTGATGAGTGTGCTTGTGGGCTATAGAATTTCCATCATACCTGTCAGCATCTATGACTTCAAGTCAGCAGCTGGTACCTAAAAGTTCTGGAAATAGTGGTTGTTGACACTCTTGCCCAAGCAATTGGGTGAAAGAGGGGCAGTGGCATCCTGTCCCCATGTATGTGGAGTTGGTTGGTGGTTGTGAAATTTGTCTATGGGAAATGTGAGACCTGGCATGGGCCAGCCAGCCATTTCCTCCTCAGCATCCTGCTCTAATCATGCTGCAGTGGGAATGGCTCTTCCCATCCCTGCAAAAACGCTGCTGGTTCCTTTCACTCACAAGAACAAGCACAGCTCTGGTCCAACAGTGTGGCTTCTGACAAGCTAAAAGTCTTTCTCCCCATAAGCACCTGAAAAACTCCAGTAGCTTTAGGAGCATAGGTGTGTGGGTTTGAATCCTCTCTGATGCCAGGTGTGCAGAAGTCCTGCCTGCAGTGCAGCCAGGATGCTCAGGCAGCGATATTACCGTACACAGAGTGGGGGCTGTTGCTGCTCCCAGGCAGTGTCTGAAGTGGCTCCTGCTCTGCTTTAGAAATAATCTGTTGTGATCTAGGAAACCTCTAAATCCCAAACTGATACAGGTATTTAAGCCCTGAGAAAGACTGAGCCTGAAGAGAGAGGTTCCTTGCTGTGTAGCTTATATGTGACACTCAAATGCTCTGACTGCTGTTCTGAAGTCAGTTCTGTTCTGGCAACCTTTTTCTTTAATTCAGAACTACAGATCCCTCTGCAGGTGCCTGAGAGGAGGTTGCACACTACAGAATCTTTAAGTGGTTCAGGCTGTGAGGGAGATGACCTCTGGAGATCATCTGGTCCCACTTAAGCAGGGCCAAATGCAGGCTGTTGCCACAGACCATGTTCAGATGGCTTTCGAGTATCTCCAGGAAGCGAAATGCCACAACCTTCCTCACTTGTAACTCTTCTGAAAAGAGCCCTTTCTTTCCATGAACAGTGATAGAGTAGACTAACGCAAAAATGGCAGTATCTGCAAAGAGCTGATTGTCTGTGAGAAAGAACACATTTCCTACCAAGGCTGTGATGTGGCAAAGCACCCACAGAGTAAATTTGGTGAATGGAGAAACAGGTGAGAGAGGTAGTTCTTGTCTGCCTGCATTCAGGTACCCAGTCCAGAAAGGTGTTTTACACACCTGACACTGACATGCACATTGAGACACTGACGTGCAACTAGCATGGACATGAAGCTGCACAGCCACCTTTGAGAACTAGGTCCCAGATTGGTTGCACATTTTTTGTGTCAAATTGTACGTTTGGGTCAAATCTGGTAAAAATTAATCAGGATCAAAAGAGCTAGTTATTCACTTTCCCTACTAAAGTATGGTAATGATTAACAGGTACAGACTGGTTTACTCCTTTTTAGAAATTGTTTCTGCTCTCTTTGCCTTGATTCACTCTGAAGGACCTACTTGCATTTTAAACTGTGAAAGGCCAGAGAGCAGATGCTGTCAGCTCTGAAGGTTGTTGTTATTTCATATAAATGTACTTTGAGAAACTTGTGGTTGCTATTAGCCTCAAACCACTGGGTTTTGTTTGGTTTTGGTTTTTTTTCCCCCTGACATTTTCTACAAATATATTTGTATTTTTTTTCTTGTATTTTAGGTTTGCATGGCAGCCGGTTTGATGTATGCTTAATAGCTTCCCTCTCTCCCAGCAAGGGTCTAGTGACAGCTTCTGCCTAGGATTTAGTTGGTTGGAAATGATATTATTGTATAAGATACTGACAGCTATCAAAAACACCCTGTAGAGCTAAAGCTGTATAGATGCTCTTGGTCCACTCTGTACTGCTGTGAGTGTTGTGGACAAACAGGTGTAGATTACAAGTCCTGGTAATAAATGGCTACAAATCACATCATCAAGAAAATGGATCCCTTCAGATACAGACTCTGATATGTGATGGTGATTTACTGCTCTCCCAGATTCTGTGAGAAAGACGTGCTCAAAAAGGATCAAGGGTTCTTGATTTTTTTACCACAAGTATGCTATATGCTAGCTTCAAAAATATCACCCTCTTCCATTGTTAAAACAAGTTATATTTCTTGTCTACTTCAGCAAAAATGAGCTAAGTTGCTTGGCTTAAGTGATAGTGGCACTTAATGCTCTTCAGCAAACAAGAATAAATCTAGTGCTGATAGCTGACTGCTTGATGACTCAAGAGAAATCTTGTTTATTGGACCGTAACACAAAACTTTGAAGAAACAAAAAAATATAGAGTTGTGGCTTATCTTAACCCACTCTCAGTGATTCATCAGGAGAGTTGGGATTTAGTGACTTGCACGTCAGTAACCAAATAAGAGGCAAGCCCTCCCTTACCGGGTGGCTGGCAACTTCATGCCCTGTTTTACAAAACTGTTTTAAATTCAAGTTTATCTCCTCTAAAGCATGTTAAGCCTGAATCATTAATTTTTACAACTCACTCATCAACTCTTGCTTTGTTCTATTTTCAAATGGAAAAAATAGCTTAAGTTTTGATAATTGTTCTCTGATTATTTTTATTTTCTGAAATTGGAAAGTGAGTTTTTTCCTCTGGCTTTTTGTTTGAACTACCTGCTATGCACACCCTGCGGACCTCACCATGTGGAGGCCTTAAAGCCCTGAAATGTGATAAAAATTTAATCTTAAACTTCATTTGCATATTCGCTATCTATTGCTTTCACATAAGTATCAAAACAATACCTATTCCCACCTGGCCTCTAAAATTATGCTTAGATGGGACCTACTTACAAAGTGGCTATATTCCTATAGTGTCTGTTTCTTAGACCTTCCCTCCCTTGGAGTGAGCTTCATCCCATTTAATACACCTTCTGAATTGTTGCCTGAGCACTGAGAAAGACCTTTGAGGGAAACAGTTTTGTGGATAGTCTGCAGGTTAGATGTTAGTCCCACCATGACTGTCCCTGATTTTGTATTTGTTGTAATTGTGTCTCTGTTGTGAGATGGTCAACCTGCACAGAGCCAGAATACTGAAGTACCTGTCATTCAAACTACAGTCCTCTTCCAAATTCTGCTGTTTGTCTTCTGTCTGTACATTTAGGTTTTTTTTAAAAAAAAAGTCTGCTAACCCAAAGGGACCTCTGGTATTCAGGCAGAATCTCAAGAGATCTCAGGTTGGAAGACAGTAATCATTAGTTAATGAGCTGGTGACCAACTGATAGTCTTATGATGATAAATGCAACTCAGACAACAATTTTTTGTCTCCTGACATTAATCTCACATACCTGTATTTGGTAACCTGTGCTGACTGTCCCATTTATATCAAACCAGGTAAACCAGAGAAGGTAGACTGTGTAAGTGCAAGGAAAAATGATTCATTATGCTGCATGTGGTCCTAAGAGAAAGGTCCTCAAGAGAAGCTGTACCAAAAGGAAAGGCGGATTTGTGCTGATGCCTTACAAGGCCAAACTGGAAACAGAGACCAGACAGGGTAAGGGAATAAAGGTGATATTTATTTTAAAAAGGCCTTAAAAGGTACACCTGGGCAGGCCAAAGGCTACACCCAAGATGGACCACGAGTCACAAGTTCTTGACACTGTTATAGGTTTGGTCTATTTGCATATCAGCATAAATTCGCCAATTAAACTTTAGCTAATGATGTAACCACCCCCCCAACTTGCCCCCATTCTTGAGATGCTGGTTTACACTTTTCGGCCCTAGGAGGGTCTGGGTGTCCTTGGAGAGCAAGCCTGGAGAGGCTTTGTTATGTCTATCTTAGCATGAGAGAACAGCAGCCAACAGGCTGCAAGACAGTTCAGAGTTACACACTAGGAATACAGAGAATACAGAATTTGTAAAATATAAAAGCTAAAACCTAAGGCATCAGTGCTTTTGTGTAGTCTGAGAAGTTTTACAAAAATGATTCATGTCAAATACTAATTTATAGGGATCTAGATAATTTTGATTACCATCACTATGAATGGGGCATAGAGCAGGGGAGATTGAATAGGAATTCTTGAGGAGATAAGCAAGTGGAAGACCAAGATATGTCCCCCACTTCCCTGGGTAGGGGCTCCTGGCTGTTCCAGAAACACACATTATGAAGAAAAAGATGTAAGAAACTTGACAACCCTGGGAGCTGGGGCCTCATGAGCAATGTAGGGATTGATCTCAGGGTGCAGTTTGCTGACAGGTCAAGTTCATCTAAGTCCATGCCATCTCTGAACCAGCCACTGCTGCCCTTTGTCTGCCTACCTTTGTGTGCTCCTTTCCCTCTGCCAGCACTGACTTACAGGCAGCTGTGCAGTGACCTGAATCTGTTTTCAGTCAGCAACCTTATTTTTCAGGGTTAATTTTCAATTGTGCATCAGCTTGCGAATCTGGACAGCCAGATGTTTGTGTGACCCCAGCCTCTGGCACAGGGATGAGCAAACGTCTGGGGACAGCTCTACCCCTTCTGATGAGAATGCAGGTTTAGATAATCTTCATCCAGCTTTGAAAGCGCACCAGGAGTGGATTGACAGATGTGCTGGACTGAGGAGCTTGACAGGTAATGAACATGTTTGTTTGGATCTGCTTTGTTAACTTCGGCAGCACCGCTCGTCGTGAGAACTCTTGCGTTGTGTGGGAGAAAGAGAGGGAACAGATAGTACCACTCAAAATAGCCCTTACATACTAAGACTGTAAGCAGTATTTATACCCCTCTGAACACCCCTCCTATACTGCTAGAAAGCTTTTTGTCTCTCAATGAGCTTTGCTATGTAGTGCTTTTTAACTGTTTTTACTGTTGTTGGGGGGAAACCCAAGCCTTGGGCCACTCTAACAAAAAATTTAATTATTATGAGAGAACTTAAGCAAGTCATGCTTAAGCTTTGATTAGTCTCCTTATGCAATATTTTTAATCAGCTTTTGTACTTAGCATTTTAGCTTTCTTCTTAACTTGCTAATTTAAAGAGAAAAAGTTGCATCTGTAAGAATTGGAATGTCTCCACTGTTTTTGCCATGCTTCTCTACAAAAGCTCACTGAAGTTGATGCTGTTAAAGTTGGGGCTTTTTTTCACTTCTCTGTCTTGAAGTCCAAATGCTATTTGCTGGGAAACGTCTCATCATCAGACCCTTGACACAGAAGCATTTTCTTAACATCTTTTTCCTGTCTCCCCATGTGTGCACACATGGCAAATGGGGTAGTTTGCCAGGCTGTGCATTCTTCACTAAAAAACAAGGGATAATGGATTTGAAGCATTTTGCGAAGTGTATATTCACAAAAGGGCTTCATGCATTATTAACCTTGCTTTGGGGACAGTTGCTGGGAACTAGAAGCAGCCGTAAGTGTGTTAGGGAGTAGGGATGTTTGACTCCAGTGTAATGAGCTGGGTGTGCTGAACACCCTGGGAAGTGGGTAAGGGAAAAGGAACTGTGACTCTGCCTTTCCTGGGACTTTACCCTAAGAGAAAGAGCAAACCCACATTTAAATTTGATTTTTCCATACATTCTTATGTTCATTTCAACACGTGTCTGGAGCAGGCCCAAGACTGCAGTTTGAGGCTCTGCAGAGGGGATGGTGTGTGGAAGGGTGGATGGGCCACATCAGTATCTGCCTTGTTTGATAGGGGATGGCCAGAAGGCTTTCTTGTGGTAGTGCATACACCCAAGCACACTTACATGAAACTAGGTGGCCAGTCACCAGGGTTAAAATACTTACATTTAGTCCAAATGTAAGAAGATCATTCTTGAATGCCTGACTTCCAGGCACAAATCCAGAAGTTTCTGTCAGTAAAAAGATTTTTCTGTGAGTGTAAGACATGTCTTCATCTCTACTACCTACCAAAAAGAAAGAAAGAAAACAGAAAATTAAATGAAAGATTTGTTTAAAATTGAACTATTCATGAATTTGATGAAGTTGGAAACTGCACATCTTAGTTTGCTGGTTTCATGAGTATTTAGGATCCGTCAGCTGAGCTTAGTATTTTGAATTTAAAAACTAACTGCAATTGAAGAGTAAAAGAAAAAATGCTCAGGTTTGAAATGCTGCATAGGCCATGATTTGAACAATGCAGTGGTAATGCTTGTCATTATAACTTTTTATACTACAAAAATGAGCAGTCTTGAATTGGTCTGTGAAGGTTGTAAATGAACCAAGAGAGGTCCTTCCTTAGACAGCATCTGGCCAGCAGTGAAAATCACTGTTACAGAACGCTTTATTTGTAAAGGCTTATCTATGCCAAAACATAGAAAAAGTAAAAGAAGAAAAATCCTTTGCCTGCTAAGCACTAGATTGTATTTTTGTTTGAGGATGTGCCCAAACTTCAGGCTGTTTGAAGCAGGGAAGTTGCACTGGAGGAGATATCCTGACATACTTGCCCAGTACTTGTTCTGTATCAGAGGCATCTGCTGCTCGTTGCTGTGGGAGTCTGGATGTGAAGCAGACAGCTCCTCTGTCACATTCTGAGGGACTGTTCTTATTAAATATAGCTGTTCCAACAAGAGGTTACAAACCTAGCTAATGTTGCTCATATGCTGCAGGCTTTAAGAAACGACAACTCCCAAAATGTGTCCTCCCTCAGAAGCTGTTTGATAGAAGAAGCAAGCAATTTTTCTGTGGGTGTTTGTAATGCTGCTGTGACTGGTAGAATTTGTTACTGGCTGCCCTTGTCCTGCAAAATTTTTTGCAGTTGAAATTTTGTCAGAAAAATTTCTATCAGCTGAAGACCAGACAGTTCATAGGATGCAGTGTTACTGCCCTGCAGCATTGCTAGTTTTGCTTTCCCTTTTTAAGGTTAAGGGTGAAATGCAAGTGTGGCAGTAGTTTGTGGGGTGGGAGATAAAGCATTGAAAAAACAAGAAGTTGAAGAAAGTCTTTGCACTGAAGAGACAAGACTGTAATGAGGACAGGATGGGACTGAGAGTTGATGGCTTTTTAGATCAACAGGAGAGTTTGTTCTAGAACACAGACTGGAACAACAACAAAACTGTCAAATTTGAAGCTGTGTTTGCTTTATAAAGTGGCAGAAAACAGCTGAGAGGCAAGAGAACTGCATTCATAGAGGCAGGCTCATTACGGAAAGGAAATAAAAGATTAAGCAAGCCACTGCTGATTCTCATTGCTTTGGATGATTCAAAATCCAAGATCTCCCCAGTTTATATGCCTTAATCTTGCCCTCCCCTTTCCTTCATGCCTCTTGAGATCAGTATTGAACATGCTAAGCAAAGATTTTATTTAGACTCCTCCTGAGATTGAAATGTGTTGACAAGCTGTATGTGTCAAGGATGCTTACATATGCTGTTGCCTAATAATAACACCAGCTCAGAAACACCGCAAAGCTTTTTTGTAAGGCTTGCAGCTCACACAGAAGACTTGAATGACATTGCTCACTGCCAAAATTGTTGGCATCTCTCCTCAAGAGTGACTAGCTTCCTGTGCTACAGCCAAACTTGAACCACAGCACATATTTCCGAAAAAATTTACAGACAGATTTGGGTGTTTATTCTTGTATTTAAGAGATTGAACATTTTTTCCTTTTCTTTTGCATATTTGCTTTTCTCTTAATGTTTTATTTTTTAAAGTTAGGATGGTGTTTCCATAAAAGAAATGCTTGATCCACAAAGTTTATTCTGCTTTTTTTTTTTTCCAATTTAGAACTACTGTGCAGCAGGGGACCAGAAGTCCAGCCAGAATCATTGTCACCAAAGCAGCCTGGAACTGAGGAAGGATATCGACTCCAATAGATAAACCCACTGCTTTTACTGTTTCAGTCTTCACACAGACTTGTGCTTGCCAATTATGTGAGTGGAAGTAAGGGAAAGCAACTTTCCTTTGACTTTTTTGGAAGTCAAGACTGATTGGTGTAATTAGTAATTAAGTGCATTATCCCTTAATTGCAAACAGCATGGAAAAGGCTTGAATTAATGGGGAAAAGGATTTTTTAAATGTCATTTGACCCCAGACCTTTATGTTGCACTGTGGGCACAGGGCCCCACCATGGTGCAAAGTTTTGCAGGGCTGGGGCCTTCCTTTTATACCCCCTGCAGCATTTTTTCTCTTTAGTTCAGTGAGACATGTGAAACCTGATCCTACTGCCAAACAGATCCAGCATTTTTGTTGGCTCCTGCCCCTGGTGATGGCTATTGGAAACAGTGATGGAATACCCCTGCTTCAGAGTGCTTGGGGTACCGGTGGCACTCCCTTGGCCTTTCTGGGGCATTAGGCCAGGTCCTGGTTTTGGGGCACTGCCAAAAGCCTTTTCACAAAATCACAAGATCATTTAGGTTGGAAAAGACCTCTGATATCATCACATCCAATCTTTGACTGACCGCCTCCTTGTCAACTGGACCATGGCATGAAGTGCCACTCAGAGTCATTTCTTGAACACTTTTTGAAGGGGATGAAGTGCTTCAAATTACCTCAGTACTCTTGTTTTTGTGGTGTTTTTAAAAATTATTCTGCTCCTTTTCTTTCTCAGTGGAGAAAGCTAAAAGATCAATGTTTCAGATGAGGCTGCTCTGAGATGCCATGTCACCCATGTACTGCATCCTTGACTCCACATGCTCTGGTTTAGAAAAATCCTAGTATGGCTGTAGCTGGAGATTGAGAAGGCCCTGATGCACATGTGTCGTCATCAAAATGGGATTGACGTAAGGAAAAGCAAGCTTTAAATGAGCAAATAATCATTTATTTTGTCAAATTATAAATTGATTTGTAGCATAGCAGCATTATGTAACATGAAGATATATATTTGGCCTTGAGGAAAACAAACATTAAATGATGTCTGACTGCAGCTGTGTTTTGATGTCCCTTTTTCATTTACTTCTTTCTGCTGTTCAATAATTTAAAAAACAAAACCAGAAAGACTTTGAATAAATGCACTCAGCATGGTAAATCTGCCCTGTTTGCTCCTCAGGCATCTTGGCATCAGCAAACTGAGCTTTATAGTGGCAGCTGAGGGATTTTGAAGCAGAGTGGAGAGAAGGGAGGAAGGGCTCAGCCTCACTGCCTGCTTTGCCTGTCCCTGCATAGGTACTGAAGCTCATCCATGGGCTGAGAGGAATTGGCTCAACTCCTCCCAGGCTCCAGGGAAACTTCATCTTCTCTAGCATCCTACCAAGTCTGACTTTGTCTTTTTAACATCATTAATAAGAAAGTGGCTAGAAAAATTTCAGGCAAGATTAAATCCTCATGATGCGCAAGGGAAAAAACATGAGAAAACTCACCACGAGAAAAGTCTTTTCCAAATATATATTTTGACATCAGGATCCTCTCTGTTTTACCTGAACTGATGTTAACCATTATTATTCCAAAATAGCTTTTTTCCACGGGGTTATCAAGTCATGTGGGTTTGGGTGTGCTGGTTTGTGTTGAGAAGATGATTAAATAGAATGATCTAACTCTTCTACTGCTGATTACATACCTGGTGGGTTTTATATTTCTGTGATGTTTTTGACAGGATCAAATCTTTTAAAACCTGTTTGGTACCCTAGTTGCCTAGTTGCATGTTGCTAAATCTCATCTCATTGGCATCTGATTATTTGTAAGCCAGGGGGAGAAACTGGCATATCAACGGTACTGCAAAATTTCTTTAATTTTTTGGATTTGAAAAAGAAATGATCAGTTAAATTACTTCCCTAGGAACCGTAAATATAGCTCTCAAATTGCATTCCCTATATCCTAAATTGTGTTCAACGCCTGGCTTTACAAAATACAGGGGAAAAACTGGGTTATTTTATGAATGCAGCATTAGCAAAAAGGATGGGAAATGCTGGGCAGATGAGGAGTAGCTGTTGCACTTCCTTTCCTATAAAGGAAAGGAAGCTATTTCTCTCCATTTATTTTATCATATAATCAGCCTTATACTTTTTAGGCAACTGTAACAAGTTTGAGACATCAGTAGGAGTTTATTACATTTATAGCAGTCAATGCCTTTTCCCTCATTTGCTTGTTTGAAAATGGCTCCTTTGTAGAACATCTCACCTGTCTGAATTTCTTTAAATAAATGTAATACAGGCAGTTCAAGACATAGCTGATAATGGATGTTAGATAATATCTTGGATACTGCAGCATAAATTACAAGATGACTATATTCTTTCATGATGAATATTAGATAATGATACCTTGTCCCTATAAGAATAACTTATTTTATTATTCAGAGTGATCTTATGAGCTCTTTGGTTTCATGGGAAATAACTTAGTAGAAACCATAAACTATTCAGATTTTGCTGAATATTTTAATCACACTTGCATCATTCTTGATTATGAAGTTGAGGGACTGCCAAGAAAGAGACAGAGGCAGCATAAAACTGCTTCCCATTAACTCTGTACTGGTGGAGAGCTGGCACTGTGAGTTGTGTTGTAAACTGGCTTGGATGTTTTATGCTCCCAGTGTTCTCCTTAGCACGGCTCTTCCAGATCTTCCACATTTGTCTCTGCCCAGCTGTAGGCTTATCACTTAAGAAGGTTTTCCTCATGTATTTGCTGCTTGGGGTGAGTCAGCAAAGCTGCTGGCCTCAGCGAGGGAGCAGGACTCAGGTCTCCCCACAGGATGGGTTAAAAATGCTCTGTCAGAACCAGCTCTGGCTGAAAGCTGTGGTATCTCCCGGCGGCTATGGCACTCTGCTGTCTCCTCTGCAGGGGGAGTAACCAACAGTACTCTATTCCCCGTGGAGCACCTTGGCCATGGGGCTCTCACGGGAGGTTCATGTATGTCCAGAGTGGTAATTTGACAAGAGGATGCTGTTGGTAGAATAACAGCACTGGGTACCCAAACTCAAGGTCTTGAGAAGTGTTTACAGATCTGTGAGACAGATCCTTTAGATCTGAAATGTTCTAACTCTGGACTGGAAGACTAACACCTTTATAAGGAGAAAAGGAGCCCTACCATTTAAAGATTGCCGATACCACTCCAGATTACAGGATGATTGCACAGATAAACCCCAACACTACTGATTATTTTTGCAAGGGTCTCTGAAGAAACATACTCCTTAAAGGTGCTGCTTTTTCATGAGTAATGTGTCATCTGGAGACATAACGAAATACAAAAGGCATCCCACCCTGTGTTTTGTGCTTGGTGGCTCAGAGGGTTAGCACAGAAGACGACACGCTGGGAAGGACAAGTGAATGCATGCAAAAGGAGAGAGCAATGTGGGTCTGCAGGTTTACAGGTTCCAGATTATCACATCGTTGTATTTTATAGTGGGATGTGTTCAGAGACAACATGATGTACGTTATTGAAGGGGAGGGTTTTTACCTTGGACAAAAACAAGAGGCTCCCAGCAATGTTAATACAGGTTGCATGGTCACATTGTGAAATCTCCTACGCTTCAATAGAGCTGTTTGTACTACGTGAGCCACAAAACAATCAGGAGGGCTCTAGCTGCTTTTACAGCAAAGCAGGGTAAGAGGTTTACTGAACAGTAAACAAATATATTATGAAAGACAGTAAGTGGTGCAGAATTCTCAGGGGTATAGAGTAAATAATGAGGTGCATTTGTAGGAAGGAAGCATTCAAGGTGTAGATTTTAGGGCTCTGGCTGCAGACAACCAATTCAATGATGCAAACTATAAGCAATGACCACAAACTCCATTCTGAATATACCTTCCACATACTCATGGATATTGGGAGATATATATTTATGTATCCCACGGAACTCCTTTCACTGTGGATGACAACTTTTTCTATTAGCTTTCAGCCTCTTTGCTGAAATTTCAGAGATCTGGTCTTGGAAGTTTACATCAGCTCTAGAGAATTAGTGTTCTTAAAGTCCATATGGTGAGGGAAAACCTCTCCAAAATATTTTCGAGCCAGGGTTTAAACCTATTCCAGCTGTGCAGATCTGCCAGATTTTGTTCCAGGAATAGTTTCTGCTTAACAGCCTATCTGGTCTGCATTGTCCTAGATTAGCTTGTTTGATACACATGGAATTTGGAATATACAATAATGCCAGATTTTACAACACAGAATTTTTTGAAGGTGGGAGAAGCACAATAAAATTTCACCTCCTCAATAAAGTCTGAGCTCATGCTAGTTCCCTTTTGGCAGACTAAGCAACACATTCTTGAGGAAAAATGTCAAAACCAGTATTTTAAACTTAGGCAAAAAATTAAAGCAAGAGTAAATGTTATGGAGTACAAGAGTAAATATTGTACTTTTTTACGAGCTCACAAAAACACGAAATTCCCCATGTGGAGATAATTTTTTTGGTTATAGCTCTGGAGGGAAATTTCTTGTTGGTCTTTTCTTGCTGGATTTTCAAATAAAGAGTAGTCCATGCAATCCTGTTTGACTGAAGAGAGCATGAGAAAAATACCTTGGAGAAATGGAGAAGAGAAGGAGAAAATGAAAGAAATCTTGGAGACATTCCCTTCATGTTCAGGTCACTTAGAATTATATCCCATAAACACTCTCAAAAAAACTTGAGGGAAGAGTGTGTTTTTAAATACCGCAGTTTTTAGCACTTGCTATGTGGTTATGTATACACAGCACTGTAATTATGGGTATGTGCATGCATGTGTGTGAGGGTGAAGGTGAATCTCTGCCTTTGAAATGTTTGCCTGTGACAAAGCTGAACTTTTATTCCCAGAGCCTCTTTCTAAAAATCCTTGATTAAACAGGGGAGTCTGTAGGGCAAGATGACTTGGTATGAGATTAAGGAAGGTCTGCTGAGCCCTGGAAAATATTGAATACTTTTGAAAGGAAAGGCAATTACATGTATATATATATTCACATAGAGGACAAAAGAGTCATGGAAAAAATTGGGAAATTAATTGCTGTTGCAGTATCAGAGGAATAATATCCTTCCATTTAATTCAGCTCTAGCTTTCCTGTGGCTCAGAGTCTGTGAAAAGATACAAGTGAGGCCATGGTCCGGGTCTTTAGAGCTGGCTGAAGAACCTCCCACACTGTGACGGGGACAGGCCATAGCACACTGGTTTTTGCTAAGCTGTGATCCCTGCAATTCTGGTTCAGCTGTGTTCGGTGATTTCCATGGTGAACCAGAGCATCTCAAACCCTGTGGTGGTCTCCCCCTGCTGTGAGAGGCCATAGCAAAGAGGTGGTTGATATCTGGAGATTGATGAGAAAGGACACTCTGTTCCCCAGTGCTAGTGGCCATCCACCACATAGCTGCAGTAACTTCAGAACACCTCATGTGGTATTTTTATAGGGACAGACAAATATAGTCAGTCACAATCACCAGATCACAGGCAAAGTTGAGAAGTGCTGGCTGCCTGATGGAGCTCCAGGTCACCAAATGCCAGATAATACACGTGAGGAAAAAAATCCACAGTGCACCTAGACAATTATGGGCTCTAATTACTAGGAATTGTACTAAAAACCTTTCTTAAAACACCAACTCTGTGCTTTCCAGTGGTCAGAAAGGCAAATAAGCTGTTAGATATTAATTAAGAAGGAATGTGAGAACTGTAGAGGAAACATCTTTTTACCACTTTATAAGCTTATGCTGCACTTATATCTTGAACATTACCTTATTTAAAAAGAGAGTTAGCTGAGCTAGGGGACTGCACCAGAAAAGGCAAACAGGAATGACCTAGCACATGGAATAGCTTCTTCTTGACTGGAAATGAATTGGATTAGGACTTCAGCTTGTAAAGAGACTAAGGAAGAAATGAGAAAAATCTATGAAACAGCAAAGGGTTGGAGAGGCAAATGATTATTTGTTGCTTCTCAAACAGCATGGAACCTTGTAGGAAGGTCCTGTGATACTGACTGCAGAAAGTGGGAAACACAAGTTCAAGAAGAACCAGGACACACACAGAGCATTCTCACATTCTTTCAGTATCTGCTGACTGCCAAAGAGAAGATACAGGAATAAATAGGCTTCTTGTCTGACATGACATGACATGACATGGTGTAGCTGTCTTTATACCAAACCTAGCCATGAATCCAACTTGTGCTGTGTTCAGTGTGAAAATTAAGAGTTCAGATGCAGGCATATGTCAAACAATTCAGAAATTATGGTTCCTATGGAAAAATGGATAGCCTCACATCATACATGATTCATTTTAGGCTATTTGGGCTTCAAATATACCCTGTAGAGTGAATTTCATTATATCTGTAAAGGATGTTTCACATCAACTTTATCTGTGGGATAAGTGTCACATCAACTTTACAGTCAGTTTTCTCAGGATAGCTGAAGACACCTAAGGGTTAAGGACTTTGTTTTAGCAGTGTGCTGATGACTCCACAGGGGTCAAGAATCACCTTGAGTTTGATTCTTCTTCCCAAGACATCACTTGCAGCAGGCCAGGCTTTGCTGCTGGGGTGTTTGGCAATTTGGTCAGGGGATTAGGTGTATCTGGACTAACACTGGCATTAATAGCCCATGGGATTAAATCCAGGAGAGCTGGTTCATTTTTCAAGGATCACCTCCAAGTTTAAGAGTGTCTCATCCTGACAAGCAGGAAATAAAGGACAGGTGGCAGGAAATCTGCACAAGTGAACAAGCAGCTTGTAGAAAAGACACTGGGAGTCCTGAAAAGGGCCACAAGGATGCTGAGAGGATTGGGATATTTGATGTGAGAAGAGGCTGAGAGGGCTGGGACTGTTCAGCCTGAAGAACGGAAGGCTCAGAGCAGGGGAATCTCATCAGTGTGTACAAATACCTGAAGAGACGATGCAAACGACGAAGCCAGGCTCTTCTCAATCTTATTTTCTGACAGGACAAAAACAGCAGGCACACTTTGAAATAAAGGAAATCCGCAGAGTTTCCACTCAAACATAAGTAAAACCTTTTGTTATTGTAAATGTGGTCAGTGCTGGAACAAGTCTTCCAGAGAGGCTGATGAGATTCCCAGAGATATTCAAACCTGACCCACAGTTCTGTGTATCCTTCTGAAGTCGATGCTGCTTTGAGCCAGAGGTCAGTTTAGATGATCAAGGAGTGCCTTCCTGCCTTAGAGATGTTGGTTAAACCATCAGTCTTGGAGCAATTCCACCTGGCTGCAGTGCAGTCATGTTGCAGCTCTCTGGCAGCAAATCTAATGGAAAGCTTTAGGGGAAAAGCTTTTTAAAAGTGCATTATATGCAGATGTGTCCATACATGCAAAAATGTAGTGGATGGATATTTCATGTATAATTTGTCTAAGTTCCTGTGTCTTTACCTGCAGTAATTTCTCTATGCAGTAGTGATGTGCCTGCACAGCTGTGCTGTCATCCACTTCCATACGTCTTTGTGTGTTGTACTGGAAGGTGTTAATGAAGGTGCCTGGCATCCCACTCCTACTATTCCCTGGAAGCCTATGCCTAATCATAACTTTGAACTTCTAGGCCTAATAATATACAGCATTTTTGGCTGTATTTTGATGTATTGTGATGTAAAACCTTTGTTAAAGAGAAGGTGCCAAAACAGTTCTACAGAAAATGGCTCCATTCAGCCTCATGATAAGGTCTTGGTTAAGATGGACTAATGACAGATAAGCTTTTGTGTGATAAACTTATGTTTATTGAATCAATACGTCAATGTGAATTTTGCACAGGCATTTTCTTCCAGAGATTTCGTAAATCAATTTTCAATGATAATGACAAATAGGGGTTCCAAGGAATGATTCAGCTGGTGGGTAGAAAAGAAAGAATGTTCTAACACCAGGTCAACAGATATCTTTGTGGGTATTAGTAGCAAAAGAAGAAACAGTGCTGCTCAGACTGCCAGTTTATCTTGACATAAGATAAATGCTCCACAATTTTTGAATTCATATTTCTGTGGTCTAGAGATAAGAAAATTAATTTTTGAGAGTCCAGTGATGGAATGAAGATCAAATTTACCATAGTCTATGAACCAAAATTCAATTTGGCCTTGTCAAAATATTTCATCCGTATATCGTTAAGGAATGGAAAACTCAAAGGTTTCAGACCTTTACAATCAAACAAGGACAAAAGTTTCACTCTGCCTCACCCAGCAGTTTCTTCTGTAACAAAAACTGCTGTGATGTAGGAAGTAGTGGGGAGTATTTCTGAGCCTGGGGGGAAGGATATGGATGGTATGAATGCTATGAAATGTAACAGTTGAGAAAGGCAGAGGCTGGTAAGTGTATTATGGGCACTGGTTGGTTGTTTGCTGTGTTCTTCCTTTAATCTATACTCTTCAGAAAAGTGGCTTAAATCAAAACTGTGTATCAGAGGCATGACACCCTCTGCACTAAAGAGAATCAGATTCCTAGCCTGAAGCCCTACCCCTCTTAAGGGACGTTCTCTCTCACAGTAATGCCTACAAACAGGGAACACTCTTGGGACAGTAACTGCACCTGTCCTTAATCCAACAGAGGAAGTGCTCCTCCTTGAGAAGTTTCAGGAAAAAAAGGTGTAGAAGACAAAAAGAATAGAGAAATCTTAATTTCCCTCTAAAGCATTAGAACTGTGCAATGGGTTGAATATATAGTATGTGTTTAAAAAAAGAAACAAATAAAAAAATCCCAAACCCCAAAGTTTCCTTTTGGTTGCATGTGTATCTTGGTGATAAGGATGTTTTAGCACAACTGGGAGAAAACACTGCTGGAAGAAGCTGCAGGATTTTACTTGAATGGACACAGATCTGTCATATGTACATTCAGAAATGCAAATCCTACCTGGTTTCTTCTGAAATTAGATTTGGACTATGCTCTTCAGAGAGAGCCATAACCTCATGGGAGTGCTTAGACTCCATTGCAACTTTACTGTGATTTTTATTGTGCATTATAACGACGTGGCCGAAAGATCAGGGGAGATTAATCTGAAAAATGCCCACAAGATGATGTGGAATCAAATTATATATGCTGAAACTGAAGAACAAATCTGTTGGTTGAAATGTGCTGATTTGCATAAAACTTTGTAATTTCTAAGAAAATTTACAGAGCAATCTCTTTTTATTCTGTGCCATATAAATAGCTTCTCATTTTTATTCAGGTCTTGAAAATTTGGAACAAAAGGAATATGCTGAAAAATAGTATGACAAGGCAAGTTCCCTTGACAGTTAAGGTAGGAATTGACTTAGTACATGGTTGTTTTTTTTTTTTTTGAGGGGAAGAAGAAGATTATCTCTATATAAATATTTATGTAAAACAGATAGCTACAAATAATATAGCTATCTTGATAAAAAAAATAACACCCCCTGCTCCAAGACACATATGTTTTGTTTTTTAAAAAAAAGGAAATTAAAAATACTTGAAGCACAATTAGGGCATTTAATCAAATAAGTCTAATTTTACAAAATTTAAACACTTTCTACTTCTTCTGAAACCTTGTAGAGCAGATAATCACTTTGCATATCCCACTTTGAAAACTTTAATTAGAGTCATCAAATGAGACAGAATACAGTATGCTTCCTCTGGGTGAGGGGTGCATTGTTTGACGAGTCCCTTGTGATTTTTAGGGCAGTTATGGGATGAAGCTGTATTGCAAAAGTCTATCTCAAAATAATAATTTATAGTTTTGTTCACAGAGAACATGAAAGAAACGAGAAAAAATGAGGGGGGAAAAAAGTTAATACTGGAGAAAAGCCATCAGGCTGAGCTAAGACTGAAGATCAAGGAGAGAAGTGTGATGCAATATTTTCATCTTAGGATTGCTGGTTACAATTACTTTATTGCTATTTAAATACAAACCAAGCCCCCAAACAGGGTGGAAATAAATGCGTAATGAAATTGGAATGCTTTGTTTTCACAAGAAATCAAGGAATGGAGAAATAGGAACTTTAACTCTATTGAAATTCAGTAACTCCTCAGAACCTTCATTGTAGCTTGCTGTGGTGCCTGGTGGGCCACGGCAGCTGACCAAGGAGTGGTGGTCACTCACTAATATGAGATGTGCTCTCCAGGCTTTCATGCTTCTTGCAGGCTATTGACTCTACGACGATATGTTGGCTTGGTTTGTTCCTTGGTCATGGTTTGTAAGAGTCACAGTGGAGGAAATGAACTTTTGATTTACCTTCCTTTCCCTTCCTTTCCACAGGGTATATGTCTGTATTACTTCCTGCCTTCTCTGTTAATTTTACCTCGTTATCTTTCAAGGTCACTCTTCTGATTCCCTCCCATCATTATAAAGGGTGTCACAAGTCAGGGATGATGGACCTGTACTATTTGCTGTACCTCCAGCTTCTTGTTTTTAAGGTTGTTAATCTTGTTTTTTGTTTTCCTTCCAGTCCATGCAACCATGAAACAGCAATTTAATTTCTTTCTTAGTTCCATATTGATTTAGGCTCCAAGTTTCTGCTGATTTGTGTAAAAACTAGCAAAATCTTGCACACCTAATTCATCAGTAGTGGTACACATAAGAGGCAACAAACCTGCACAGCGTAGGTGAACATAAATATTAAACCATAAATGCAGATAGTCATCCCCTGAACAGGCAGTGGAAAGACTTGTTTTCTTTCTTTGTTCATTTGGTAAAAACCTATGTTGGCTAAGTGAACCACTTTGTTAAGACACAAGCAAATGGAAATATTGTGAATGTAGCATTGTTAGGTGCATCTGAGAAGTGCAGGAATAATCTCTGGTGACCTGAAATTAATGGGATGGAGGGGTGAAGATGGAGAAAGATATTTAATACATTTTTGGAGGAAGGAAGAAAACAGGAAGGAAATACACTGAGACAAGAGGATTAATTCATGGATGTGATTTTCTTATGGACACAGGAGAGAAATCCTCAATGGATTAGTCTGTTAGCTAATGAACCAGTGAATGATCACTGGAATGGCCTTCCCAAATGATGGTATGGAGTTGATAGCTTCAGGAGGGAGGCCAAGGGGTTTTGCAGACTGGCATGGTTCCACACACACTTCTCTCTGGGTGTCTGCAAAGGAAAGCAGTCAGAGCAGATGATCCTGTTCTGACAGGGCTACAGCCAGAGCAGGTTTTAGCTCCTCAAGGACAGTGTGACTTTTCACCCTTGCTCAGCAGTAAGTCCCTAACAAATTGTTTTCATTAAAAGTGTGAATACAGGGTATGTTCTTAGGAATGTCAGTAGAGACTTATAACAATGAACTGCAAAGAATTTAAAAGAGGACAGAACTACTGAAAAGTAACTCTAAATCTCCAGATCTTTTTATTGGTTTGGGTTTCCTGTTCCAAATCTAGCATCTGTA
Source organism: Oriolus oriolus (assembly GCA_013400235.1). Lineage (NCBI taxonomy): Eukaryota > Metazoa > Chordata > Aves > Passeriformes > Corvidae > Oriolus > Oriolus oriolus. The sequence continues at coordinate 287,741 of VXBT01004764.1, forward strand.
AATGCCACTCCCAAGTATTCCAACCCTCTTCTTGGGAGCTGAATCTTATTTTTCAATTTTCTACGACATACTTTAAAACTTCCAACAAAGTTGGTTTTGCTAGTATGCTGTTTGATTAAAATGAAACAGTAGATACATAAAATACACCAATGTGTGGCATAAGTAAAAAAAAAAAAGGAGTGTGTGTATGGGTGTACATATATGTAAAATCTATGACACAAGTGAAAGACAGGAGTCTGTCTATACTGAAGGAGCTGTGGGGTGTGCAGTAATCAAAGTGTAAAAACATGGAAATTAATGGTCCTGATACCATAACTGGTAACAGGGTTATCTTGCTAGTGTACACTTGTAATTACTGGTGGTAGTGGTCACCAGACAGGGAAAGAAGCCGAGTATTCTGGTCAAAGCAAACTCTTGCAAATTCCTGATTATTCTTTCTAGAATCCAGATCTACGTGTGAGAGACAAGACCTGGGAATGGAAGACAAAATTCGTTCCCTTATGCACTAATCCCATGGCTGTCCAGACAAGAAGACTGCTTCCTTTTCCCACTCCTGAGAATCTCCAGTCAGAAAATGAGGTCATACTCTTCCATCCATGCCCAGCAATACTTCTTTTCCTCCCTAACTCCTCCTCAGGCCTGCAATCTGAAAGCATTTCTCTCTTTGGGGTGAGTCCGTTCCCAGGGCTCTGAATACCTGTATAACACCACCAGGCAGCAGTGGTGCAGGTAGGTTTCGGGGTAAAGTTTGGTGCTTTGTTCAAACTCCCTGTAATTTTTTTATATCAAGAAGAGCCGAGGGGATGTGTAGAACATGGTGAGTGCCACAGGGACATTAAAAGGCCCATCACAAGGCTTCATTTGCCCACAGGCAGTGCCGTGAGAAGGGACGTTCCCTGGGAGCAACTGGGAGCAATCTCCAGTCAGCATCATCTCCAGCTGAAGTTAGCCTTTCTGAGAAAGAAATTAGTCATTTCCATTCCCTGAGGCTTTCCTTGAACTGCCAAAACACTCCCTTGCAGTAAGCTGAAGGCCTACCAGTGCCCCCAGTGTGTTAGTTCCCTCTTGGATGCCGAATGATCCTTTGTGTCCCGGTGAATCAGCGCACGCACCGAGTGGCCCAGAGCTGTACATTTGGGCACAGAGACCATCACCTGTGATTATGCAAGCTGCAAAGCTTGTGTAGGGTCCTGGCTGAACACCTGGAGAGCCAGTCAGTACTGATATACACCTTGCTCTGAGCACAGTGTGGTCAGGACCTACTCTAGGTGGTTCACAGATGTCTTTATGCCTGCAGGTAAACAGCAGTCCCATGTTCTGATTGCACTGAAGATGAACTTTCTTAGTGTGGCTGACTATGGATATGTAAATATATATATTGTTTACATGGAGTCAAACTAAACACTTTTTAGATTTGAACCATCTGTTTTTAACTATTGTTTTATTTGAGCTTTTATTAAAAAAAAATAATAAAAAAGAGAAAAAAAAGTGTTGTCCGTTTAACCAAAAGCTGATCTTTTTTCTTTAAGCATAGCTTAATAAATCCAATTCTCTTATGTATGTACATTAATCTGCTTTAATTGGTATTAAATCTGGTATTTCCAGCCTTCCTGTCCTCAGTAGGAGCAGAATGCAAACAACAAACTAGGGCTTCCCCCTTCTTTTCAAGATGTGTGGTGATGGCACTGAGAACAGGAAAATGTTTGTGTTATTCTGTAAAGAGCAAAATTCAGCTTTCTTTTTTTTACTTTATAGCAAAACGACTAAGTAACAAGATGAGTGAAATGGTGCAGTTACTGCTGATCTGCAAATGCTTCTTAAAGGTCAGGAAATATCATCTTATTCTTCTCTATTGTCAATCACAAAGGCTGGATCACTGCTCTGCATATGTGAGAGAAAGATAGAGAGGCTCATTTTTGGAGGAAAAAATCCTGAAGACTTTGCTTTTCTCTTTGAGGAGATCTCTATCATCACCCATGCATATGTTTCAGCCAATATTGCTGGAGGCTGGGGTGATTATAAATGTAAATTGTTGAAGGTCAAAATCTTGATGGTCTAGGAAGCCCTTGGCAATTATTTGGCCAAAACCCATTGCAAAAGTCTCAGGTCAGTGCTGTCTTCGTGAGCATCACCGTACTTCAGTGCCACCAAACCCTCATTTAAATTCAGTCCTCAATAAAAAGAGAAAGAGTTTAATTATGGCATCTTAGTGCAGAGGAGCATTAATTAATTTCTAAGTGTGTTAGGTGTAATAGGATAATTGCAGGAGAGGGCTCTGTGGGGTCGGGCATGATGGATACACACTGTCAGGGAGTGTGGAGCAGCATTTGGGAGTGAGAAGACCTCAAAAAGCTGCATTAGGAGTGATCAATGCTCTCAGTGATTTTTGCTGGAGCCGTCACGCACACTGGAGCCAGCCCTCGTGCCTGGGCAGGCTGGTGCTGGCAGCTGAAAGCACAGCACACGTGCTCTTCCTCACAAGCCTCTTGCCAAGTGTGTGTTGGTTTGCCTGTCGTTTCCATCCCTGGAGCAAACCTTGGCGCAGGTACGGCATTTCCTCACTCCCGGGAGTGCAGCTGCCAGAGGCAGTGAGTGAGACTCGCTGTAAAATAAGAGGGTTCGGACCAGGCCTTTCTTTGGCTGAGACTGCTGGCAGATGCTGAAGGGGAAAGCTTGTCCCACTGGTAGATGCTATGGAATCATCTTCCTAGAGGGGAAGTTGCCTTCTAATTCAGCGCAATTACTCTTTGGCTTAGCCACCAAAATACTCTAAAAAGTTCTTTTTCAATCTCTCATTTATATTTTAACATGCCAAATATTGCTTAGAGGCTTCTGTTTTTCTGTGAAAATGGTGTCTTTGGGGAATCCTTTTAAGGATACTTAGCCTTTATGGTATTTTCGGGCAGCATCTTTCCCAAGATAATGCCATGCGAAACATTTTGCTACTTGGAATGCATTTGTTTTCATTGGTTTATTTCTGTATCTTGATGCTTATGTTTTCAGTGAGGGTAAAGAGCTAGTTTCATGGCATTTGCTGTTTTCACACATCTTTTTTCTATCCTCTCATTAATTATTATTTAATAATTTTAATGTCTCCAACTCTTTGTTACAGGCTTTCCATGCTTCTAAATGTTTACTTGTACTTATGAGATGGATTCTCTTCTCACTGCACTTTTTGTGAGATGAGAGGGCCATAGAGAAACACAGTTTTCTGAGGCAACAGAGTCTTTAATCTTTTCAGAAAGTTTTTATGTATTAATTGCCATATTCTTAATAGCTGGCTAGCTTTCTTTCTTCTTGTTGCCATTGTCCATTTCCACTATATTTTTACTAAGCTTTCTCAGTGACCTCCTGGCCATGTCCTTTAGCAAGTATATCTACATATCACATCAGAACAGAATGCTGGGTGAAGGAGATCCAGCTACAGCATTGTGATTGGACTGCATATTTGTATAAAACAAATATTTAAGTACAATCTGCGATTTTTGAACTTTGCAATAATACAGTTGGTGTCAGATCCTTAATAAGAAGTTGAAAATTCAGTTATTTAATCAGATTGCACTGGACTAGAAGAAGAGGAGACAGAAGAAAATGTCTAGTTTAAGACTAGAAAAGGTCTTTGCTAAATCTGCAGCATGGTGATATTAGCGAGGGTTTTAATTTTTCTTTTTTTTTTCTTTTGCTGTATGGTTGTTTGCTGACTCTATTTATCAAAAGCAATGAGGAAAAAGCACAAGGCGCTGAATTGTACTGCTAATTCTGTGTTTATTTCTGATTAAATTGCTTTCCTGTCCTTTGATTTATGAGGAAGGGGAAGCATAAATGGATGACTAAAGGATTCAGCTGCATAGCTCCCTTTAATTTCTCTGGCTGCTATCTGGTTGAACACTGCAACAGTCTTTAAACATCCCTACTGGTGCCCACAGCATGCTGAATAAGATAGAAAATGTTGTCTGGTTCAGCTCTGAAGAGTCTGCAGTCTAAGTGAGACAACAGCAGAGTGACACTGTGAGAAAAAAATATTGTTTAGATTTATTGTTTTCAGTGATTAACAGTGCTGTTTACTCCCTTTTTGTGAGACTTCTCAGAAGAGTGAGCTGTTGTTGGGCATGTGTAAAGTGGCTGAACAGTAGCGGGAAAGGGCAGCCTTCGTGTACAGGGGATAGAAAAAATCAGTAGGAATCATGACCTCATTGCTGATGTCATTATTCACGTGATGACAGTGCTGTGACCTCATGAGGCTATAACTCAGGAGACCTGGGCTTCTGCTGCACACTACCATGCATCTTTAAACCAGTCATTTAGTACTTCTCTCCCAGCCATCTGGAGATATTTCTGGTTCCCTGCCTCAGTGGTGAATTTGCTAAACTGCCATGAGATGCTCAGGTAATGAATGATCAGGGGAGTATGAAGCAGTACAAGCAAGTGGGAAGAATCCTGGGCAATGTTAATGTGTTTTAGTCGTAGAACGTGAGATTTCATTTGTATGGCAAAACAGCCCCTTCTGCCTCTTTCAATAAGAAAGGGGCAAAACATGTGAAGAATACGGTGACACAGCAGCAAATCCCAGTTAAAAAGGCAGATGGTGCTCACTGTGGAGTTCTGGATGTCTTGGATGACTCTCCCCTTGCTGTTATTGGGAAGCCCCAGCATTGCTCACATGTAGAGGTTATGAACTCACCAGGAGAGCTCTCTCTTCTTTTTTGTCCTGTAAGAAAAGCCTTGGCTCATTCTGGATGCTGTTACGTTAAACATGTGTAACTGTGGTGCTACATGTGCAGATCAGTTGAGCACTGGACTCTCCCAGGATGCAGGAATGGAAAAGCTTTCTGGGATTCCTGGGTGCAGTCCACAAAGGCTCTCGGTAGCCATATCACAGGAGGCTTTGAGAAGAGTCTCATTTTGCAGTCAGTGAGGGTGATTGCCCCTGTGACTCCCACTGCAGTGACTACTGCAGAATTACACCCTCTTGATGGAGCTGTTTAGCTTTTAGACACCAAATTTAGGAAGCTTAATACTCCACTCTTGTGTTCAGATGGAGCACATTCCAATTCAGGATGCACTGTAAAAATAATACTCTTTCCAAATTAGCTTTTGAAGTAATTTTCTCTTTATCTTTTTTCATGTCTTTCTCTCTCTCTCTATTTTAAAATCTTTTATTTATTTTAGCACTCTAGGCTGCTGCCTGCTTTCATTTCACTTTGCTTTGGCTCCTTTTCTTAGTGATGACGAGAAGAAAGCACACATTGTATTTAGGCCTTGCCCATTAATCCTGTTTATTTACTTGCTGATGAATTATGCTGACATTTCCCCCTCGAGAAAACTCGTCCATGCTGCTGCAAGACAGATTGTTCACTTATGAACATTACCTGCCTTGGTGTGTCCACAGGGCCAATTCTCTGCATCTGGAGAAGACAGAAATCAAATTAAGTGAAATCACAGAAGAAAGCCAGGAGGAGAAATTAGGAGAACTAGATGTATTTTGTGCCATAACATTTCTGCATCTGTTTGTGTGGCAGAGCCCAAAAGGTGAAGTGCTAAGAAATTCTCTTCCAAGACCCCTGCTAGAGATTGCTTCCTTTGCCCCATGTGCATCTTTTTCCTGGTTGTGGCAAGCAGAAAAAATGGATCAGCAAGCCATGCTGTGCATGTTTCACTTTTCCTGGTCAGGCCACCTTTCATGGTTTCAGTGTAAAGTGCAATGTAATATCCACGTGGCCTTGTGGATTACGTCTCTTTCATCTGTGCTGTATAATTTGGCTGAGGAAAGCTGTCCTTTTATAACTATTATTTACAGACCATGTCTAAGAAATTTTGGTGTCAGAAACCATTAACCAATAAAGAATGGAGGTTTTTGAGACCTCTTTTGCTTATTTTTAAACTATTTCCATCTAGAACACTGGAGAAAGTGCTATTTAACACTTATTCTCTTGCTAGAGATAGAAGCTGTTTATAAATTGCCTTTAATCTCTGATCTTTGTTAAACTGTGGCAAGCTGGTGAGCCCATTGCTGTCTGCAAATGAAAAAGGCCAAACAATTTTTCTTTTCTATCAACAAGACTGGGCATTTCCTACGTTTAGATCCATATAAGAGGGTGCAGTTTGGACTCTCACACACCTGGATGTTTCTGCCTTTTCTGCTGTGCTCAGACCAGAGGCTGCAGGAGGAGGTCAGAGGCAGAAGATGGGCTCACGGCAGTGGTGCAACACTTAAATATTTTAATATTGAGCACTTAATTTTTAGTGCCTGTAAAAGGTACCATTAACTTCTTAATGTTCACTCTTAAATAACACTCAGCAGCTATTTACAACATTTCACACTGCCCAGAAGTTATGTGGTGAGTTTGTAAGCTGTGCCTGTGGGGTGGACCCTGTTGCGGGTTTGCAGGACAGGAGCAAAGTAATTGCAGAACTTGCCTGGATTTTGGGAAGAAGCCCAGGGCAAAGTGAGGGCTCTCCGCCCTGTGCTCTTGGCTGGGCACTCTTGCTTGTATTGTTGGCCATTTTTTCCCTTGATTGGGTTGAGCTGAGTTAATGTTTTTGTTTATTCTACTGTCGTACAACTAAATTCACTCATCTGAAAACTTTCATCATGAGCCAAGCTATTGTTGTATTTCAGCTTTTGAAATTTAGCTGTTTTTGCTATATGGAGCGGCATGGAAGACAGAGAGTCTTTGCATTTTCCTTGTGGAAACACAGCTCAGTTTGCTGGAGGGAATATGCATCATGAAATCAGATGTTTCTAATTGCTCCTTGTTTCAGGAGTTGCTATTGAACACTGAAAATCATCCTTAATGCATGAGTAAGCCTGATGAACAGATAGACTTAAAAAACATTGACTCAAAATAAATTTCTCTTGGAAGCGGAATAATTGTTGACTAATTCTCGTGGGAGAGATATATGAATTTCTTGCAGGCTTTTTTGAACAATGGGACTTGAAAGAGGCTTAGTGAAAAGAGAGAAAGAAAGGTGCCCTTAATCTTGTAACACAGTATTGTTGATTGCCTTTGGTCATTAGGGCATCTTGCTTGTTTTAACAAAATTCCATATAATCCTCGAGAGAGAGAGGTACCTTCCAAGAAATGCCTGTAAGCTAAAAGTAATTGTCCCACTGCCACAGGCCAGAGTCTATATAACCCACAAATCCTCAACTGACACCATAGCTCCTAAGGCGTTTTCTTCAGAAAGAAAAGGGAAAAAAATGTTCTAAGGCAAAGTAATAGGTAACTTGAAATTAGCCATTAGAGGAAATTAATACTTGTGAGTAAAGATTTGTTGCGCATGAAGGTGAGGTTTTGCAAGGGGGAGACAGCTCTTTAACTACTGGTAGGAGGCAATGCCTGTGTGTTTCCATGTCAGTGTCTGCCTGAGAGAAGGGCAGCAGGGAGCACCCAGGAGCAGTCGCCAAGGCAGCACCTCTTCCCGTGGCTGCTGGTTCCTGCCCAGTGATGGCCAGAAACACCTGAAATCACCAGGTTTTGTACAATGCTGTGAAGCCAGGGGATAGGACTTGGAAGTGTAGGGAGGGCAGAGGACTCAAAAGTATTGCAGCATTTTGATCCAGACATGTAAGACTGTCATTTAGAACATCATCCAGGAATCCTGGTCACCTTGAGTCCCAGTTGCTCAATCTGAAATGTTTTACTGGCACCCGGAAAATGAGGTCCCTCAAAATTATTGGATGTTTGAAAATTTTTGTCATCTCTGTTTTCATAAAGTGATGGAGTCAGTGACAGTGTGTCAAGGAGAGCATGGAAGCACTGGGAGCACGGAAGCTTGGGAGCTTTGGTTGCGTGTAACTGGGACAGCCTCCCTTTGTGGGGAGTCCTCGCTGCAGGATGTTGGGGACTCACATGGAGTCGGGGTCTGCGGACTCCTGGGCTGCGGCTGTGTAAGGCCAGAGCGGTGAATAACCACAGCCCCTGATTAGTAAGCGCACGTATCACTCCCAGCTTCCTTTAAAAAAAAATTATAAATAGCTAATTAAATCCTGCTCCTAATGCTGTTTGAATTCTAAACCAAGCCTGACCTATTTCTGATGTGCATTTTTCATTAACACTATATTGCAAAATGTAATTTAAACAACTTTTGTAGCCCAACTAATCCATTTTGCTTATTATCATAATGGGAACATACAGGCAGTATAAATACATAAGTTAAAACTACCTTGAATTTTTCTCTGCCCGCCTCTCTTTACTGAATCCAGTTAAAAACATGAAACTAAGCCTGTTATAACCCTGTTACAATCCTTTATGCTCTATGCCAAAGCCATCTGTGGGTTAGAAGATAATGAACTTTATTCTTATTAAGATTATTAAATATATTTTTTCTCATAAGCTACAGCTAACATCTATCTTGCATCTGCCTAACTAATTTCCTTTGATGTCTTAGATTTAAACCAAAGGGTTTGTAATGAGAGGTTTCAGGAGTTAGTTATGCAGACCTTAGCAGCCAGCCCCAGCAGTCAGTGAGAGACAAATTGTATCTCTAAAATGGACTGTCGTCATCCTGAGAAATATGAAGAGACGTAAGCAATGTGAAAGCAACCCAACAAAAAAAGCTCCAAACACTTTTCATGTTTAAAGCAGCCTTTAGAGATAGAGATGTCTTCTTTTGCTCTTTGCTTTTTCATGCACAGTCAGATTTTCGGGGCCAAAATATATTTTAAATTTCTGAAGTGCTGTTTTAGTTCTTGTGCCCGTATATGGGAAAAAACATTGTCAATAGGAAATGTTTGAAAGGGGACATATGACAAACAACCCGCTGTGAAGACAGACAGCCCTGGTCTGCATGGGATTTGCAATTAAATTTCACCAATAAAAAAGCATTTTGTCTCACTTTTGTGGCCTACTAACAAGACAATTTGCATGATCTTAGAGCTTCGTTAGGAGGGGAAAATTACCAGAGGGGTGACTAAAATGTGATCATGATAACGGTGTTCAGGCATTTGTGATATAGCATACTTAATGGGTTTTTATTTACCAGAGCTGCCTCAGTGTTCTCCTGGATGCAGCAGATGATGTATTTGAAGGAACTGGTCACAAAAAAATTTATCTGAGTGTACCTGCATCTCCTATAGAGCATGACAAACATCCAGTAACACAGATTTCTCTGAAACTGTTGTTACTCAACATCATAGCAAAATGATATAATTTAGATGTATCCTGTTTGTGCAGCTTCTTCCAAAATATTTTTATGTGTTCAGTTTTTAAACAGAAATATTGGAACACCTTAGGTCCAAAAAAATCCCTGAAGAAGTTTTATGGAAACCTAGAGGGACCAGAGGGTGTGATTGTTCCAGTGAATTTTTGGTCATAGTTTATTTATGACTGTCAGTTCTCCCAGAATGGGAGTTTATTTATTCATATGTTGTGAACTGTCCCAGCTACAGGCTGAAGCCTGTGTGATCCCTTTCCTAAAAGCTGCTGTTACAGTCTTTTTTCTGCCTTAGATTTAAACCAAAGGGTTTGTAATGAGGGGTCTTGGTGAGTTAGTTATGAGGACTTTAGCAGCCAGTCCCAGCAGTTCTGAGCTCCAAAGCCAGGATAAGTAATGATGCCATATCCAGCATGTGTGAACAGTCTGAGATTAATGCTTGCAGGGGACAGGGTGTTTTGCAGCTCATGACAGATCTTTTATATTAACTCTGGCTTTTGTGCCAGACTCTGCAACTGGTGCACTCCCAGGTGACTGTAAATTCTGCTGATAAATTTGAGCATCTTTGTGACCCAGTGGCAGTGCCGTGGTTGTTGCACAGTGGTTGTTGTCACAGAGTGGCCGTTGTCCCTCCTGGCAGGAGCCAGCTTTGCATCCATCCCACAGTGCAAGAGCTAATGTTTTACGATGAACCATCAGGAGTTAATGGAGCTTCCTGCGGTTACAAGCAGGCTCAAAGGATTAAGTTGTTCTTCTCACTTTGACCTCTCAGGATGGTTTAGTAGGACATCATAATTTTTTGTCCTCTTTTATTCTTTATGCTGGCCCCTAAATTTCCTCTTCATGGATCTATTTCACAGGTCACAGCAATTTGCACATGATCTGTGGCAGAGAAGGTGGGGAAAGGAACGCGTAGAGAAAGCCAAAGATAAAAACCTCATGCTTAGACCAAGGGGTTCTGAAGTGCATTTTTTTTGTGGATCCTATATTATAATATCTTTTAGCTCCTGTCACAGTTTCTGTCTCAGCAGAGCAGTTTCAGGTGTTGAAGGCTTGGTGCTTCCTGCTGTCTCTGCTCACTTCCAAAGTGAAAGTTTCCTTAAGGTGAAGTGAGTTCCCCTTGCTTTGCTAACGGATTTGCTCAAGCTCCAAGTGAGCTGGTGCCTCTTGTGGAAATAGCCCAGTACAAAATTTCAGGGTTGAATTGCATGTACTCCACCTATCCAGTGCCCATTTCTCAGTGTGCTGTGCTTATATGATGGGAAAACATAGTGCCCTCTTACCTATATCCCCAGATTTTTTTTGTTAGTATGCCCTTTGCTGCTCTTCTTTCCCATATGTGAGAGTAAGGAACCAGTGCAAAAGGTTTCTGAATGCTGTAATGAGTGCAGTGCTTGGGCCAAGAGTGCTTGATGCTGACAATCTGACTACATGGCCATCAGCAACCCTTTTTTAATTCTTGGGTTTCCTGCCCTCTGCTCATCTGTCTGGACTCAGGACACCATAGACAATGAGCTGTGGAGTGCAGGAGGTGATGGTTGCTCTGACGCCTTGAAGGGGCTACCTAAAAACAGAGGCTAGACAAAATTAAGAGAATAAAAGTGGGTATATTTGTTGAAGGGCCTTCAAGGTATACTTTTGGGCAATCAGAGCTGCAGGGGCTGCACCCAAAATGGACAACTGGGTCATGGGTTTTCATACTTTTATAAGTTTGGTCCATTTGCATATTGGGGGTTAATTCTCCAATTACAATTTCAGGTAATGAAGTCATTTACCGCCAGTTTGCTCCCCCTTAATCCACTTTGTTTACATATTTCAGGGCCTGAGACAGTAAGGTGTCCTTGAAGTTCAGGCCTAGAGAGGATTTGTTTCATCTGACCAGAATGGGAGAACAGTAGCTAACAGGCTATATGGAGTCTTAGAGTTACGCACTAAAGCATTACAGGATATGAAAACTGTAAAAGCTAAAATCCTAAGGCATCAGCTCTTCTTGTCATGACATGAAGACAGTTAATGTGAGCAGTGAATCTGCTCTACAGGGCACTGAGATGTTCTCTTTTCTTATTCCTTTATTCACTGGGGGCTGTGTGAGACCCAATAGAAGGCTTGTCGAGAGGAGACTGGTGTCCCACAGCCGCGGGATGAACAGAGCTGGGGAGGAGCCAGCACCTCGTGACCTGCATTGAGCTCATCAGGAGCAGTATAATCTGGACAAAATACCAGCGGTGGTATTGGTGGGCCAGAGGAAGCTGCCAGAAGAGACATCAGCCTTTATTCGGGTGCTGGTTGTGCAGGTGATAACTGAATATGGGAAAAGTGTTTGTTCAGAGCAGTAACAGAAGGGACAGTTCTGCCTGCATTGTTTGGGGCAAGTGCTGAAAGGCTTCTCTTCAGTACAGATGTTGTCCCCACCGGGCCCAGACCGGGATGGCAGATTGTACAGAGTGTGCTCACATGCTGAGGTTGTTGCAGCAGCAACTTAGGAAATACTTCTGTACTGGGGTACTCAGTGACTGGAGGGAAATTTATGGCTAGGATTAGGATTTTTCCATTAAATACATGCATAAAACCACAAGGGAAGTTAATTAGGAAACATGGCTATGGATATGGTGACCTGTGAGGCAAACTCTGCATCGGCACAGCTGTCCAGTGGTGGGTATGTGAAGGTTCACCCCCAACAGCTGAGGGAAGGATAATCACTGCTGTGATGGGAATCACACACTTGTTTGGGAGATGCACCAGTGTGCATTGTGCTAATGGGGGGGAGTGGAAAATCCCCCATCCACACGTGCCTGGTGTTAACACTGCTTACAGCATCCAGCGATGGGGATCCTAAAAGAGCTCCTGGAATGCTGTGCGCCTCCCATGAGAGTGCTGGTCCTGCCCCAGCTGTGGGAGGATCGAGTTGGAGAAGCCATGTGGTGCAACCTATCTCTTGAGCCTGCCTTCCTTCTGAGTCACTGGCACCACTGATTCCTCCTTTTGTGCCTTCCATGATGTGGATTCACCTCCTTGCTTGGGAACTGCAGGTTTCAAATGAAAGAGGAAAAGGTTTAACCTTTTTGACTCCTGGTCAAAAACTGTGTCCAAGTTTCCTGTATCCCAGTTTAGCTTCATCTGATGCGCAATAAAGCTTTGCACCTTTTCCACCATGTGTGCGGAGTCCATGCCCATGCATGAACGCTGCACTCATCCACTCCTTCAGCAGACTCCCCACGTCTCTTAGGATATTTCCTTTGGATATTTTGGCACTGAGCTCAAAAGTCTGCTTGTATTGTCGAGTTGCATGTTTTTAAAGTTTTCCACTCTACAACCTGGAGATACCCATATAATGAAAGTTGTGATCCAAGAAATCTAAGAAAAACTTGACTTTTACAATATTTACTCATTTAACTTTTTACAGTATTTACTCATAAATAAATATTTATGCTACAGTGCTAGTTTCCTTAATTCAGCTTTCAAGTAGCTAAAATTTTAATTTCCATTTCTATTCCTTCATGCCAAGTATCAAGTGATGTAGAAGACAGTTCAAACAAAGCTCTCTGTGTTGTCAGTGTGATGGGGTCACCCTAAACCAACTAATGTTTATGAACAAAATACGGTGGGGGCATTAGGTTGCGTTTATTCAATTTAAGCATCTAAATCCAATTTTGCCATCTGTTGTGTCATGTTTAGCTTTTAAATTAAACTCTCAGGAAAATTAACGTTACGAATGCAGTAAGGTGATTACAAAATTATTGTTCCCCAAGATGCATGATTTATTACATTTTTAATGCTGTTTTCTGCAGGTCGTGATGGAAGAAGCCAAGCAGGGAATAGGAGATGTGTAGAATGAGCTCAATAGGCATGGTAATTAAGAGAGCTTAAAGATCACGGGGAAGGACGTGACTGTTCCCCTTCCTGGCATTTGATACCTTAACGCCCAGTCACTGCAAACACGAGCAGGCTTAGTCTGAAATGCGGGTGAACAGGGAAATGGGAGAGGTGTGCAGCAGAGGTACTCAGCATTATTAGCCTGCTACAGCACCCTGCAGGCAGGTTTAATTGCATGTATCTGTTTTAATTGAAACAACAAGAAAGATGTTACCGAAAGGCTTCTCCAGAGAACACGCCCATCCCGGGGTAAGGTGTAGCAAGCAGTAGCAGCCTGCCTCTGAAAGTGGTTGAACTACTGAAGTATTTTAATTGTTGGATATAGTCTATAATTTTAACTTTCTTTTGTAGCCAGTGGAAGAATGAGAGAGAATATCCTAGGAATTGTCTTAAATCTTTCCCAATAAACATGATACATGTGTTTCTCAGGGAGTGTCTGTACTATAGGGTATAGCAGGCAAACTTAGATATGAAGATCAAGGGCTTACCATTTGCCAGCTTAATCTTTGCTGTTTATGCTGATGTGTTTCTAATCTTTGGAGACCCAGACTACAGAATAATTTTATTTATGAATATTTCTCTGATCCAGGTCATACAGCTGTGGTTATATGCTGCCTATTGCAACTTGTCTTTATACGTTATTAATAAAGGTATCTCAAAAATAAGAGAAAGTTTTACTGACCAGCCAGTTTCTCAGAGCATTGGCAATATACTTCAGTAGCAAATATTCTTTCTCTGGCAAAGCAACGACACATACTAATGGAGTGCAACATCTTAATGTATTTTCATTATTATATGTTCAACATTTTTTATTCTTCATCCAGAGAAATTCTGTTGCATCCAATACCATATATCAAGACACAGAGGAGAAAAAGTTTGCAACAGTGATTGTGAAAAAGAAAGCAATTATTTACAAATAATTTGCTTTGGGGACCTTGTATCTCAGTGCCATATAATGTAGCTGAATGTTCACTTCCCTTTATAGGTTTACAATGGGTATTTGGGCAACTGAACAAACCTTATGAAAATTACCAAATAGGACCTAAACCAAACCCAGACAATGGAGTTTAGAACAGTCATATAAAAAGCAAAAAACAAAAAAAACCACCCCTAAATCTTGGGAGGACAGATCAGTATTATGGTTTTATCTGTCCCTGCTTTAAGTAGGACAGGAATTTGAATTACACTAATTTATGATAAAGCAAAGGGAATCCCTGCATGCTGTAAGGTGGAGTCTTGAAAAACTCCAACGATTAATTTGATGACCTGGAAAGCTATTTAGTATGGAAAAACAAACTAGTTTTGTATAATAATTACTAATGGAGTAATTATGGATTGTGCTGGTTTCAAAGCAGCTGACAACACTATTTCAACCTGGCCTCATCCGTGTGACTGAACTATCAGCAGTGAAATGCTGGTTGCTTCAGAGTGAGCCCTGGAGGTGGCAGAGTTCAAAGGTTTTTACGCACCTAAAACAATACAGTGGAGATTGCTCTGACTCATTTCAAGATCTCCATATGTTTTTTTTTCCATCGGAGTTACTAGGAAATTCTAACCAGTTTGCTGCACAACTACGCTGTACTTGTACAGACTTCCAGTCTCCAAATTCTGCAGCATATTTTCATGGGCAGATTGTGAACTTTGTTATTCTTGGACAGCTTTTCAAATGGGTAACCCTGCAGTAGTACCAGCTGATACTGAGATGCACTGCCATGTTGTGTGTAGTTGAAGGTCATCCTGAGATGATGATACCAGAGAGTTGGTTCCACTAACCATGTCACCACCAGTCATCCATCCATTCATTCTCTTTGACTTGGACTAGAACTTGTAATCAGCTGATTTTACACAAGAAATATGCCAGAAGAATGTGGCCAGGGGTAAGAGGTTGAAGAGTGGGAATGCTTCCTCTGATGGGAAACCACTTGCTAGCTTTGTGTCAGTGTAACATCAGATAAAGAACTGAATGTTCAGTGTGTGTAAAAGGAAGTACTGCCTAATTATTAAAAAATACTGAAAATTATCCTTAAATATAATTTTTGTCTTCCAAGACAGGGCCTAGGAAGGTGTCAATACTTTCAATCTTGCATTGGAACAAAGGTGTTGCACAAAGCCAAAATTCAGATAAAACTTCCGTTTTCCAGTAGGGCTGAAATCAGAGAAGCTCACAAATGATTTCTCTTCGCCTTATCTGGTGCAACGTAAGAAAATAGAACAGGGCAATCTGCAAGAGATCTGTAAGGCATTCACACATTCCCTTTGCTCCATGGCACTTTGGTGGCATAGAGGACGTCCTCTACATAACTGTGAGCTGGCAAATACGATCCACTCTATGACCACACTGCCTGAAATTTTAAAATCTTCCTAGACAATCCATTCTGACATTTACCCATTCTTCCCATTAGAAGGTTTTTCCCAATATTAACATACTGCCTCTGCTTGCATTTCAAGTTCATTGCTCTCTGTGTTGTCTATGCAGAGAAATATTACAAATACCTCTACCCTGAGGTATTTGTAGTATTCCTCTTTTGCGGCATTCTTTCACATATTTGAAAGCTGTTGTCATGCCTCCCTGTAGTTTTTTTTTTCTAGGGTTCTTTAAGCCCTGGTCCAAAGCCATTCCATGTTGTCTCACTGGTTACTCTTTTGCTGTGAGGTTCTTGTTCTGCCCTGTAGCTTGTACCAGTGACAAAAACACACACTTTGTAGAGTCTGTTCATAACCTGGGCAATGGCCACAAGTGACTTGACCAAGACATATACAACCTGCTGTCCCCAAAGCTTTTTGCTTGGACTTAAGTGTTTTTTCTTGCTTTCAGGATGTGCTACAGAGCAGTTTCCTTCAAAGGTTACATTTGCATTATCAGCAAAGAATATGGAAAACTGCACAATTTTGGTTGATTACAAACTACATATTCTCAAACCGGCACTGTAATTCTAATTGCTCCTTTCTGGGTTCTTCCATAAAGTTTACCAGCTAATTTGCACAACCATGTTCAGCTGTGAAAAGCTATGGCTCAGTCAGAGGCTGCAACAGCTTCCTCTTTTCTTTGTCTGGAGCATCTGTTATGACAGAATAGTAAACAATTTCTTTTCCTGAATAATTCCGAATAATTCATCCAGTGTAATTCATTCCAAGGAAATCTTAGATAGCACACACATGCCTTTTGTTCTTCTGCAACTTCCTAGTATTAAGAATACGTCTGATTGTTGTATGTGATGCTAAGTGGAATGTATTAGACAAATGGAACTGGAGCCTGTCAATGGTGGAATGGAGTGGCTGACCTTTATTGATGCTAAAAACAAAGGAACATCCAACATTCAAAACCAAGTGTTCTCAGAAACGTACAGTTAACTTTCTTTTAAATTCAACTTTCAGTGAAAAAAACAGGGCAAAAGAGAGAAGAAATTTTTCTCTTTGTACAAGGATAATCAAACCCAAAAGGAACAAAAATATTTTTGTGGGATGAGGACCACAAAAACATTTGGTACTTTGGTACTGTTAGCTAGAGAAGGAAGCTGTTGTCTTTGGACTCACACCTGACAGCATGCTTGAGTATATACAACTTACTGGAAATTATTTTCAACATTAAAACACTGTTCTATGAAGAACTCGTCACCTTAGCTCTTTATCAGTGTCCATTTCTCTTCTGCTTCTACAGGAAATAGTACTGTTTCAAACAGAGAGGGAAGAAGTTACTCCAAAGAGCTGGACAATGCCAGGGGTTTGCAAAACAGCTTTTTGGAGTACAGGTTGATAATTTACAGTCAACTCACTGGTAGAGTTCTCTCTTGAAATGAGAGCAGGTCTACAATAAAATGAAGGAGAGTCTGGAGTGCCTTGCAGTCCAGTGCTGAGAGAAATCATATGGTCATATGAGTGCTAATGAATGTAAAATCAGGAAAAAACCACCAATGATTTTTGTTTCTAGGGCCAAGCTAAATCCTAGTGCTTCCGGTGAATGAAGTCAAAAGATTTGCAGAACTTAAGATGAAGACTAGCCAGAGTTCACTTCTGAGCTGATCATGAAAGGAAGGGCTGCTTTCCTTCAGACCAAGTAGCACATCTGGATTTTCATGCAGTTCAGTGCTGCTCCTCACAACCAAAGCTCCTCACAGCTGTCACCTGACAAGGCCATGCTGGGGTGGCCATCGGGTCTCAACTGGAGATCCTCGGCAAAAGTAAAAGAACTGGGCTAAACACAAAACCAGTTCAGCTTTTCAACAAGTGAGAATGAGCAAAGCTTCAACAGTCTGTACTAGAGCTGATGCCTTGTATTCCTATAATTCAGGAGAGCGTAAATGATCATGTATCATTATTTTGAGGAGGATATAAGGCTATTTAAGTAGAATTTACAAAATTTACAAAATGAGGAATCCTAGAGACCTAACCAGGACTGAGTGATTTGGGCATCACAGTGACATTTAAAGTTTATGGTAGATGAAGATTAATTTTGGATAAAGATAGGACAAATCAATGATCTGAATTACCCATGTGAATGATAGGATCTAAATCAATGGTAACCATGCAAGAAAAAAACAAAACATAAAACTGTGGACAGCAATTCAGTAGAAACAACAGTCATGAAATAGCAGCCAATCTTAAAGCTGAATAATAAATTGGCTGGAAAAAAAATGTTTTTAAATTCCTTAGGAGCTAAAGTGATAAAGAAAGATCTAAACAATGAAAACTTGTCGCTTAGAATTGAGCATTACTGGCAGCCATACTTAACAGCTCAAGCTCTGTCTGCTCACTGGGCTGAAGGCTGTACTGAATTCCTGTCACAAGAATCCTTTGCATTTCCTGAAATCAATTCAGAATGTGCCCCTTGCAAGTGAGATTGAGCCTTGGGACCATTGTGGCATCTGCTATCAAGAGAGCAAGAAGCAGCTTAGCTGGACTACTGTTCTCTTCTGCCATGATTCCAGTTTTCTTCCCAGGTACTGGGAAGACCTGGGTGAAGTATTGTCTCTGCCTTTAGTGGGCACTGCTTAGCTGTGGCACTGCAACTGCTGTTGTCATTGATTGTGTGTGGTGGTGGGCTCAAACCCTCCGTGGAAGATGGTGGTGGTTTGCTCTTCACTAGAACTGTTGGACAGCTGTAAAAGGGTGCTGCTTTCTCACACTCTTTTGGCACTCTGTTGAAAGGGGTTTTCACAAAAATGCAGAGTTTAGGACACTGCTCCTACCTTTGCTTCAAAATCCCTCTGGCACTGCTGGCAGGTTCCTTCAGAAATTGCTTTGTGGTGGATGGCTCCGGCTGTGCATGCGAGGATTGGATGTACCTGGCACAGTGGGACTCTGTTGAGGGCAGGGTCGCTGCACACTGGGGCAATACAAGTGATAATACTTTGCCTTTGCTCAACTTCTACAGGCTGCAATAATAATCCTGATATTTTCACAAGACCTCATAATTTTAAATTAAACCTGAATTCACTACTTAAAGAGCAGCATAGGATCTTTGTTTTTGAAGCCTCTGACAGATAAATTCTGGACATCATGTTAAAGATCTCAAGACTGGGAGTGTGACCAATTTTCTATATTCAGTTTACTTTGATGAGAAATTAAGTTGAAACTACTATTGCATTGGTAATGGATATTGGAAAGAATTTCTGTGCTGCCTCATTTCTACAGATACTTACTTTGAATGACCCTTCATTTGGGGTTGGAATAAATGTTCTTCAAAGGTCCCTTCCAATCCAAGCAGTTCTGTGATTCTGTGATTCATTAACAGTTCATGTGGAAGTGAGTGATTGTGTACTGGGAGGTTTCTGTCCCTCTTGACATCCTGTTCTTGCTTCATAAACCTCAAGTGAAATACAACAGATCTTTACAAAATAAATATACAAAGAGAATGGTTTGTATTTTTTTTTAATGGTTGTAGTTACACCAGAACACAGCAACATGCCAAAATAGAACAGTAGCACAAAATAAAACAGTTTGTAGGTTTTTTGTTTTGTTTTGTTTTATATCTGGTGAGATTTTAATTGATAAAATTTAACACTCAAACAGTCAAGGAAGACAGATTATTTAACTTAAAAATCAAGGCTTACAGAGTCTGGAAAATATCTTAAAATGAGCTTTCTGTTTTTACTGGCATGTATGTTTTTAAGAAATGCAAGCCTCTTCTTGTTTCACTGACAGATTTAGCGGCAGTATGAACATTTAGTGATAAGTGCTTGGCAACCCAAACTACCTCATATTTAGGAATATTGTTGTTTGCAATCCTGTCTACTGAAGCCAGCACTGTTTTATGCCTAACAATGCCTTCCTGCATATTTAGTGTTTTGCACATGGGGCCAGGTGTGCTCTATGATCCTGTGCTGCTATTTTGGGTTATAATCATGTGGCAGCTGCCTGCTCTGGGACATTTGAGAAGCAATTTTTTTCTGGGCCACTACTACAAACCTTGAGGGTTTTTTGCCTGACCATGACAGAAGTCTGTAAGGGAAACAACATTACTATGCCTCGGATTAGTTTTGCCAGGGTGAGTCTTTCTGGAGCCTAACAATGGGGAGAAAGCACAGTTTGTTTTGGTGAACATTAATTGGTGTTTGGGGAGACAACTGAAAATGAAGATTGTGAGGTTTATATAATTCTTATTTATGCTATTAGTAACTTCAGTTATGCACTTTGCAGATAAATTGTTGAATTCTTAGGGAATTTTTCATGAGGAAGGGCCGACAGACTGAACCTGAAGCATAGTCTGTAGGAAGGGAAATATGTAAAAGCATTTCCTATTTGTCACCTGGCACGGTTCTGCCTGCGAGATACGTACACTGCAAAATGAATCATGCTGATGTCCTGATCCAGAGGTACTTTACTGAGTTTGTAGCCTATTGGAAAATTCATGTGTGTGAAAGAAAATACTTAACCTGAATGTTTGATCTAAGAACTACTGGCTCCTTCTGTGCTGACGGTAAGCACTGTTCTTGCACATGATGTTGCATTTAAAGAGAGAAGCTGTGAATATAAAGCCTTGGCCAGTGGCATCCTGGCTTGTATCAGGAACAGTGTGGCCAGCAGGACCAGGGGAGTGATTATTCCCCTGTACTCAGCACTGGTTAGGCAGCACCTTGAGTGCTGTGTCCAGTTCTGGACCCCTCAATTTAGGAAGGATGTTGAGCTGCTGGAAAGTGTGCAGAGAAGGGCAACAAGGGTGGTGAAGGGCCTGGAACACAAGCCCTATGAGAAGTGGCTGAGGGAGCTGGGGCTGTTTAGCCTGGAGAAAAGGAGGCTCAGGAGAGACCTGATCACTCTCTACAGTTCCCTGGCAGGAGGTTGTACCCAAGTGGGGATTGGGCTCTTCTCCCAGCCAATAAGTGACAGAACAAGAGGACCACAGACTCAAGCTGCACCAGGGGAGGTTTTGGTTGGACATTAGGTGGAATTTCTTCACAGAAAGAGTGATTGGGCATTGGAATGGGCTGCCCAGGATGGTGGTGGAGTCACCATCCCTGGAGGTGTTTAAGCAAAGACTGGACGTGGCACTCAGTGCCATGGTGTGGTTAACATGGTGGTGTTTGGTCACAGGCTGAACTCGATGACCTCAGAGGTCTTTTCTGATCTAATTGATTCTGTGAATAGAAATGCTTTTATATAAATAATTATATATAAATATAAATATAAATATAAAATCTTTCAAAAGTTTTCTCCAAATATTCTATTGTATTTTTAATCAAAGCTTCACTGAGTTGTTCAGGAGTGTTTTCACCCTTCACTAAGACAAGAAGATTATTTTCTCAGGACATTATCAAAATTTTCCTTCAAACATGCTTAAATCTTTAAATGGAAAGTTTAATCCATTAACTCAGCTTGCAAATTGTTAAGTCCTACAACTTGTTGATCTTTTTTGGTCCTTTTTTTTTGATTTTTCCGAAGTAGTAGTCACATACTGGAACTTACAAAGTGCTGAGCACTGTATTCCCCACCAAGCAAAGCTCTTAATGTTAATCATGCTCTGAAAAAAGCTGCCAGATTGGAGCTAAATATCTGCACATCCTCTGTATTTCTCCAGCTGGGCACCTTTTTCCTTCCTGTGAAAAGATGGATGTACTGCCATGACATTGAGCTGGAGCTGGGGAGATTCAAAGTCCAGTTTTATATGCTACAGCCTCATTTAATCATGGCTTCATTTAAAAAACTGTGATAATAAATATTTTGTCTTTTTGATTCTGAACTCTTGGGATGGCATTTATTTCTTAGCTATATGAGACCATTAAGACCTTACTTTCAGATCTTATGGCATGCTGTAAATAACAGCTATCATTTATGGAGCAGATGTTTAACCCCTGGGCTGACTCTGATTAGGACTCCTATTACCCAGTTTCAGTGTAGAAATGTTTTGGGGGACTTCTGCTCACCAGCTCTGTGCAGGACCATGTAATTGCACAGCAAACAGTATTGATGCTTCAGATCAGATTTTATTCAAAGCCTTGTACTTCCAGATATGGAAAAGTAGGGATTGTCTTTACGCGCTTTCATTTTCAGGAAGGCAATGTTTTAGACCTTTTAAAAGATGGATTCATATAATGAACATTCATTATGTCTACACTTTAAAGTGCCGGTTTCCAGCATCTATTTCACTGCAAGTATAACTCACTTTCTCTCTACCTTTGTTAGTAATTGTCATAATTGTAGGGTGTAATTTCTTTTTTTTTTGCAATTTTGTCTATTATCTCTCTATAAACCTACCCATGTGAGCTCCATGTTGCCCTTTTCTCATTTGTTTCATTAAACACTAAATCAATGAACTTTAAGCAAGCCAAGGTTAGTAACATGGCATTAAGTATTAATCCATTAAACACCCAGGCAGTAAATCTCCTACGTACCTCTTTCAAAGAGGTTATAATACTCCACAGAATTAATTATCCGGAACTTGAATGCACTTAATTTCTGTGAACTGCAAAATGGAACTATTAGTTGAAAACATTATACTTCCATTATGAGCAGAAACGCAACAGATTTTAAGGTCTAAAACCCTTTTAGCAATCTCAGACTTAGCTTGCCTACACAGCACCTTCTGTGAAATGTTTGGCTCGTAAAGACAAGCTCGCATCAACTGTTCTGGTAACAGTGACTGACACCTGCTGGGTGGCCTATCTGTCTGTCAGCATATCTACATGTGAGCTAGCCTGCTCTTCTCAGGCTCTTCACAAACTCTGCTTCCTTTCCCAGGTTTCCCAAGAGGCAGAAGTCTGATAATCACATAAAGCAATGTACTGCTAAACTGATGACAGATGAGTGAAGGCTGGAAGGCGGAACTGAATTACCTCTCTGTTGGTTGCCATTTCTGGAGGCATTTCTTCCATACAGCACAAATCAGGGGTAAGAGGTCAAAAGACATGTCTTTGCTGTGCTAGGACACCTGGCAGCAGGTATACTAGGGCAAAAAAATCCCAGAGTGTATGTATATAAATAACTCTGGGCTAATTTGAGGAGTCCAGTCTAAATCTCCATCTATGAGATGCTGATGCTGCAGCATGCTGCAGTTGCACATGATAATGTTGGTCATGCTTAAGCTCTTGTCCTTTCGGTGCTGGACACAGAGTTGTCCTTAACATGACTGAATAGAACTGGGAAAAACATCCTAGAAGTAAGGATTCATCTTGACTAGCTCACCAAGCTAGTCACAAAGCTCTGCACTATCCCCAAGAGGGAAGGCCATAATGCTTTGCGGGTAACATGTAAAAATAACAGTTACAGATGACCATTAGAAGAGGTAGGACAAAGCTTGTAGGAGATACCATTGTTTTAAAAGAGCGCCAGATGTCCTCCTTGGCCGTTTGTCTGTTCTTGGTTCATTCACAGAAATCGTTAGAGGTATATATAATAAATATATAATACACATATACATAAATGTATAAGAGGGCAAGGTTGTTTAAATTATAAAGTAATTTACATTAAAATACGTAAAGGAATACTGTTGAAGATGAAAAGTGAAAGGACTCTTCATTCTTTCTGAGTTTTTGTGTCATACTCTGTAGTCCCTGTAAATGCCCTACAGGAAAAAATGCCTTCTTTTGTTTTGATGCTAGTACAGCCTTTTTGAAAGGGTTTTGCAAAACTGAAAAAATAATTTCAATGTACTGTTAACCTGCTTTCATATATATCCCAGGTTTGCTCGTATTTAAGTTTTCAGTAAATCTCTCCTCTTTTTTTGTTTTTTTTTTTTGTCAAAGGAAATGTCCATAAATAATTTGAAAACAACATAATGAAGGGCAGTGCTGCCTGTGACGTCTCTCACATACACGTCCAGCTGTTCTGTTGTCTTTGTTTGCTATCATCTGCCACCAGATGATAACAGAATAATTCTGGAGATACTGGTAGTTTAATTAATTGGAGAAGGAGGGAGGATTGTTGCTTTTCCAAGGTCCTGGTTTGTGGTGGCAATTGCAAGGGGGGCTAATACAATACATCTTTCATTGTTTTAATGATGTCGGCTTTTCTTTACCATGCATAATTAAAATTCATGAGGTGGTGGGTTAGGAGATATTAGAAGAAGGTCCCTGTGCAGAAATGTTACATGCCACAATGTCATTAATAGAACAGCAAATCTTTAAAACTTACTGCTCTATTTGATTTGGCCATTTAATAGTGACTTTCAAATAGAAGTGCAGAGGGCTGAAAGCAGCCTAATTTTAAAACAAAAGCATCTCTTTAAAGAAACTTATCCTGAATGGTTATAAGATGGATAACAATAATAATTTTGATACATCATTATGCATCTATAAAAGCCTCATGCTGACCATGCTGTGAAGATTTTTTTTAAAAATGTACCATGTACTGTGTGAGTTCTTTTGATTTTCCCCAACCTTCAGGATTTTCCCCTAAACAATGAAGATTTTAATAACAGGAAATATAGTGATTACTGAAAAATCCACTGGGTCTGGCCTGTGTTCTAAAAAGGTATATTTACTAAAATGGAGTTAAACAACTCTTAGTCCTCTTTAGTTCTGATATATTTAGCATTGTGGCAGATGATGTGGTTAACAAAGATGAACCAGATGGAAAATAGTCATTAGCAGTTTAGTGCAACATGACAACCTTTTTCTTCACTGCAGATGCAGGGTAAAAAATTGTCCATTACCCTTCTGAACAGTCCTCTCTTGGTGTGACTGGTTTCCAGGTTTCACATGTTTCCAAGACAGAGAAGCCTATTTAGTCTAATTTATACTTCTAGCACTAAAACTGTGGGATTTGCTCTCAGCCTCTGAGGATTTATCAGGCACCCTAAGACCAGGAGAGAATCACCCCCCACCAAGTTGCTCCTCAGCAGAGATTTCTCAGTGCATCCTGCCCCAGAACCCTGCAGTGTTCACAGCCATCACTCCAGGCAATACCCAGGGAATTGTCCAGGCTGGGGAATCTCTGTGCTGGTGGTTTAACCTAGCTGGTAAAGACATAAAAGAACAGAAAGGATGCAATTAAATATATCTCTGTGCCACAAAGGCATTATGCTTAAAGTACTGATCATTAAACATCTTTGAAAATACCAAGAGATGAGAGGCAGTCTAGTGTTATTCCTCATTTCCTGGGTGCCTGGGCAGCATTGCACCCCTGTGTCCTTCCGACATGTGGCACTGGTGTGTTCTAACTCAGTCTGGGCTCTTACATGTAAGCAGGTCCCTGGCTCTCTTACATGATGCTCTGGAAATCTCCAGCCATTTTGTTCCTCCTTTTCACAGGGAAACACATTACTCCAGAAGAAGTAGAATAATTTTATATTAGTAATGGATTTCTGCTGCTCTCTGTGTCCAGTAGCTCTTCAGAGCTGGGTAGTCAGCTGGAATGCAATTCAGTAGGATGTCTTCAGGCAAACTTAGACATTTGTCATATGATACAGAGGTATGTTAATTTCATTTATTTTAAGTTTTTATTTTTTGCATTGTGAAGGCCTAAGATGAATAAAGCAAGTCTCATCTGGCATGCATATTTTAGCTTATCTAAACTTCAAACTGTCTGTTTGTCAAATGTCAAACAGCCCCAGTTCTGTAAATGTGATTGTCTTAGAGGGAGTAAAACTAAGCCACTGGATAGATTATTTTAAAATGCTACTAGGACAGCTGAAGATGTTGTCCAGCTTGTCACAGCCTGGAGCAGAGCCTGTCTTGCTGCTGCTGTTTGAAGTTGTGTGTGTTTGGTGGGGTAGGAGAATTGAGACTATGACTGGATTCAGCCTGTTCTGATAGCAGACATCATATGATATTCCTTTTTTCTCCCTTGTTCAGTGCAGGAAGAGCCTGGCTCAGCTATCCCCACATCCTTTCCAGGAGCAGTGAACATCATGGGAGGTCTCATGTCTCCCCTTCCTCTCCCCCTTCCTTCCTGGGAGCTGCTAGATCCCCCTTAACCCTACAGGACTCAGGAAGTACCAGGTACCTGACACTGAAAGGAAGGGAGCAGTTCAAGTGCAGGGCAGCCTCTCTAACAGCATTTTACAGTGATGGGAATTGCACCAGCAGGTCCCAGTGCATTACGTAACATGCACTAAAGCACTCTGGTGTCTCTACAAGCCGCTGGCAAGTGGTGCTTGGATACTTGTTAGAATTAGTTCAACACTAAGATTGAAGTTAGATCCTTAAACTTTCAGTGTACTTATCTAAGTTTTCCCCGTGACTTTTTGCAGTACCAAAGGCCAGTCAAATGAAAGGCATGGCCATAGTGAAGACAGTTTGCTGTGATGGAGTAACACGGCTAAAAGAACATAAAGTTTTAAAAGAAATAACGGTGCATTGCTCCTGTAGGCGAAAGCAAAAATAAACCCAAACCAAAACACACATCTGACAATAGATGAGATTTGTGCCTGAATATACCTTCTGTCCTCCCACAGAGATAACTCTCTTAACACTTTCTGAAGAGTAATAGATTAAAATTGATCCAGGACAACTTACTGACGATTTAATCAAACTTGCATCCATACTCTGTGTCTCTCAGCTGAACTAATCTGAATGCAAAGTAGGAATCAAAGTAGTGACCATTGTGCATAGGAAGGAACAAAGAGAGATTTAATTTTATGTGCATTGCAGGTGTTTTGAGCTATGGATTTAAGTAATCAACAATCTATATTTGGTTCAGGGCACAATGACATATTTTGCAAGATGTGTCACAAGTCAGATTCTTCTGCCGTAATTTCTAACCTCAGTTTTAAACACTGTCAGCATCATCTAGAATTTAGGAAAAAAGAGCAACTCATCACCATGCCAATGGAACAAAAACTGCTGTATGATTTAAATACCTATAGCTTCATCATTTACTCAGTTGTATGCTTTCAATTTGCTAAGCATGAGGTTGGTGATTAAACTGGTGCATAATTATTAGCAACAGAGAGACTGTTGTCAGATCTCACAGTCTTCTGACCAGGTGCAGGCTTCTCGGATTCAGTCAGAGCCTGTCTGTCAGTTTTATGAACAATCCAGCAAAATAAGTGACTGATTTCCTGCTATCATCACAGAGGCAGTTTTCAGCAGATTGTCACAGTAAAATTCTGTTTCTGAATAGTGTAATGAACATTCTGATGTTTGCAAAAGCAATTTTTTATATATAGACAAGTGTGAGTGTAAAAGCATTAACAATCTGATCCCAGTATCTGTCTCTCCAGCTCCTTATCTGTATCCTTTCATTAATATCCATCTATTTCACTCTAATGTCAAAGTCAATCAAACACTTTGTGATAATGCAAACAGAACAGAAGCATGGCCTGCTAAATTAATCCGATGTGATGAGGACTTCAAAAGATTAAATTTCTTTTCTCTGTTTCTTCGGCACACTTTCATGATCAAAACCTAGGTGACTGGTTTGCCAAATGTTTATCCAAATCTCAGATTTAGGCAGGATAATGTAGGCTGTGCATTGAAAGAGCAATGAGTTTTTGCTCCTTACAAGGACAAACTCATTCTGTATTCAGAGTGTCTTTGTGGGGCTTGAGTCTCATGTCTCTGCTGGTGCCCTCAGAGACAATGGCTCATTTGCTGCGCTGGTAGATGCAGGAGTTTTACCCTGTAGAGCAGGGAGAGGCCTTCTGATGCTTTCTGTCATTCCTGCCAAGGGGCTTACTTATGCCCATCTCTTCGGAGTACATCCACCCTCTGGTTTTTGTACTTGCTGCTGCTTCAGTAATTTACCACTGGTGTAGGAGCATGGACCAAGAGCAGGATCCCTGCGGCCGGAGAATGGCAGGGCACATCCCTGGGCTCAGGCTCTCGGCTCTTTGAGCACTGCCCGTGCTGCACCTTGGCTGGGGGCTGCAGGAGCCAAACTCTGTGGGTGCAGCACTGTGCACAATTAATATGCAGCATGGTGACAGAGCAGGTACATGTAGTTACCCAAGTCTCGGTCTGGACCTGCTTCGCGTCCTGCCAGCTCAGAGATGACAGCCCTTGCTCCGGAGAGTGGCAGCCAGTGTGGAAAACTGCATGGAGCTGAGTGAGCAGACAGCTAAGAGAAGACTCAAGCTGGTAACCTTGGTTTGGACAAACTGTTTTTAGAGGATGAGACTCTGTTTTCTGCAGTGTGCCCTCACTTTTGCCCCTTTCTCACTGTAATTTGCTGCGTAGTTTTGCTAAATCAACCTAAATACACAAATGTAATAAGCATCCGACATAAAAATACAGGCTCTTCAGTGAGAAGAGAAACATTTTGTCTATGGGCTTTTAAAGTGTTATTCTGCCAGATAAACAGCACCACGTTGGAGAAAGCAATCCATAAACACTGTTTTCCTCTTTCACCATATTGTAGTGTAAAATTGTTTCTGGACTTGACATTTCTACCCCTCCTTGGAGGTATTCATCTGCTGTGCCACTATTGGAGATGAATAGATGCTGAAGCTTTCAAGTGCATCCTATTTGCTTGTGAAATAGAAACAACTAACCAGAAATGCATGTACAGCAATTACACACTAACAAGCCTGTTTACTCTTCATCTCCTTTCGAAATATGTGCCCTGTTACTTACAATTTTATAAACACAACAGTAAATAATTTTGAATGTTTTAAAAAATAGGCCATAAAAGCACTCTAATTTCACTTAATGCATTTATACAACAGTAGGAAAGAGTGGGCCATGTTCTCTATCGCTTGAGGGAAGCACAGAGCTGGCAAAGATGAGTAAGACCCTACAGAAGAGCTATATCCTACAGTTGTTGGTGGCGAACATGTTTAGACTAAAAAAAATATGGATTGAGCTGTAAAGACAACTTTAAATATTGATAAAATGGTACAAACAAGTTAAACATTCTATATTTATGGAATGGATTAATCTTTTATTAGCAATGACTTAGGTTCTGATTCAAGTAATTTAAAAAGTCAAATCAGTCTAACTTTTTTGCTCGAAAAACAATGTCACATTGTCAGTTTTGTGGTATTGTGTTAATCTCACAATATTTTAACTGCCAGTACTACTGGAAATCAATATTTGCATTGAAACAAAGCTTCCTTTCCTGGTAGAAACAGGAAATCTTTCCAGTAAAAGTGGTTTTGCCAAGCTGTAGCCCTTTGAAAGTTGTAAGCCCAAAAGAAATTGAATCATGAAAATAGGACTTGTATGGATCTTAAGACGGGAGTTTGGAAATGGGTTTTGTGAAGGAATCATCATTCTAAAAGAAATGGCTTTAGCACCTGGTTAAGGGAAATATATCTGTCAGCTACAATTTCTACTTCAGCTCATCAGCAACAAAAGGATGAAGGAGCAGGCTAGTCTGGAAGCATGGAGGGAATTATGCCTTCTGATGTTCTCCTAAATACTCATGTTTGTAGTGCTTCACAATTTTTTGTGTAATATCCTTGCAACATCATTCTGAAGTGGAGAAGAGCCATGACTGTTATTTTACCGATGGGAATTTGAAAACAGGGAAGCTAAACTCCTTTGATTTGGATCAAGCAGCTTGTTTGTGGTCACAGAGGAGATTTGTGGTGAAATGGAGAGGGAAGGCAGGCTGTTACAACCCCCAAGCTCATGCCCACGTAGCAGGGCTATATTGACTCCCTGGGAAACTGCTGGATCTGGTCTTTAGCTCTAATTCATTTATATTGCAGCCAGTAACATCCATCTCTAACACAGTAGCTTCTCCTGACCTACACTAAGAAGCTCTGAAGAAACTGAAACATTTTGAAAGCCCTGGAAGAGGTTGCCCTGGCAGATGAAGCCTTGTGTCCAGCTCATAGGTAGCTAATCCTCAGTGTAACTCAGTGAAGAGGGTGGAGCAGGGAGAAATATTGCTTTATTAGAACAATAAACTGGGTGGTCCAGCTTTCTTAAGTTCTGCCTGAAGCTGGAAGATGGCAACCTCAATCTGACTTCTCTATAAAGTCATTCGAGAGAGGTGAACCCCTAGCTTGGATGGCCCCGACTACCTGCAGAGGTGTGTCTGCCTTTTTCTGTGGGGCCTTTCTTGATCACTGCATGGCTGATACAAGGCTCCTGCAGCACAGATGTCTCAGGGGCTGAGTTAGGTTTCTTTCTGCATGAGTTATGATGTTGGTGTTACGTGTTTCCTTTCCCTGGTGTTTTATGTAGCTCTCTGGGATGCAAGCAGGAGAGACGACAGCAGCGTACGCTGTAGCTTCATGGCTGGTGCATCCACAGTCAAAGTACTTTGGTGTCTCTTTTTTGACTGAGAATTCAAAATTAAGGTTTCTGAGTCTCGTGTCCCCAAGGGTCCATAAATAGCAAGTATGTGGGTGTCTTGAACCCTGGGAACACACATTGCACCCTACCACAGATGCCTGCATTACACTGATAGTGAAACGGGAGAAGGTGAGGGGACTGCCTTGTGTGTACCTGAGCTGAGAGAGCAAAACCTTCACCTGGGTGTTCTCAGGCTTCTGATTGCCAGCCAGCGTGATTTTCTACATACCATAGCCACACATTTTATTTCCAAGGGTTACTTTGTATGCCTAAAGACAATCTGTAAATGCTTGAAAACAAGTAGTGAAAAAAAACCACACCAGGTGCTTGAGGAAAGAGAGCCTACTCTTAACACATGATGATATTATTTTTATTTCAAAGTTAGCAATATAAACAGAAAGTTTAGGTCATTTCTTGCCTAACAAATAGGTGCCTTCATCATCATTTCTTTCCTGGTTATTCTTTGAGAGAGGAAATGAACAAAAAGTGAGAAGTGGGAGGGAAAGAGTAGGTTTGCAGTTGACTTGACAAACATTTTATCAGGGCCTCTTGCAATAGGACAAGGAGTAATGGTTTTAAGCTGAAGGAGGGTTGATTTAGGTGAGACACAAGGAAGAAATTTTTACAATGAGGGTAAAAACACTGCTCAGAGACTGCTCAGAGAGATGATAAATGCCCCATCACTGGAAACATTCAAGGTCAGGTTGGATGGGGCTCTGAGCAGCCTGATCTAGTTGAAGATGACCCTGCTTATTGCAAGGGAGGTTGGATAAGATGGTCTTTAAAGGTCCCTTCCAACCCAACCATTTTATGATTCCACGACTTGAACAGTTTTAAAAGACGTTTTCATTTCCTCTTCTTATTTGCTCTCAGGAAGAGCTCAGACACAAGCAATCCGCGTACTTTTATTCACTCGAGCCAAAATATCAGGATAATTGTACCTGACAGCAGAAGTGGTGGCTGCACGTACTTTTGCAGGCACACATGCCTGCCCCAAGCCAGAATCTGTTCCTGACCTACTTCACTCAATACAAAGTTTTAAACTGATAATTAGAGCAATACTTTATTTCAAATATGTCAACTAGTCAAGGCTAAGTTTGCCCTTTCTAGTGGTATATTTTTAAAAGGTAGGGAGATACTCACTCTTGTTATCAGAGGTGTGTCTTCTCACTTTAAACTGAAAAAAAAAGGAAAAAAAGGGAAAAAAAGGGAAAAAAAAGGAGAAAAAGAAAAAGATACTTTTTCCAAGCAAAAAGGCAGGTGACATTTTTTTTCTAAAAGACACTATCAAACAAGCAAGAAGTTCAATTCAGTTTTTATCTCTTAATGCCAGAAAGCAAGGAAGGTTCCATTTGGGTCAAATGTATGAGCTCTGTGTCTGGCACAACAAACAAATATTCAATGGATTTGTAATTTACCCCAGAAACTGACTGGTCTGATTGAAAATAATGATGTCTGACAGTGCAGGGCCAGTGACTTGGCCTTTGTTAATGCACAGCTAACCAAGATCTCCCATGCACAGATACTGGAAAACCAATTAGCTATTCTAAGAAGTATTGGCAGATAAAATGCCTGATTAATCAGACAAAATATGCGTAATCCCTTATTTCTGTAACTCCTGTCTGAAAATGATCGCAAGTACTTCTGAATGAACTCACTTAGTTGCTGGCCATCCCAGCAGGGGTTTTTTTTGAGCCAGATATAATTTAAATGTCATTTGATATATGAATCCTTAGGAAAGAACATAGCTGTGCATATAAGCTGATGTCAAATATATTTATACACATAAAATGTGTATGTGTAAGCAACAAATGAGGCTTGCTTACTTTGCTGTATATCATAGCAAGCTGAGGATTATTAAATTACAATTGCTACATCATGCTAATTTATTTTTTATTAGCAGCTTACTAGAACATTTTGCTGTTGAATGTGCTCTTTTCCTCCTGTATGTTTTTGATGCAGATATACTAGTATGGTAATGCACTAGTGCTTAAATAATTTAAACAATAAAGACTTACCCAGCCTTCAGATGACTTGTTTGAATAAAATCATACTTGTAAAAAGAATTCTATTACTCTTTCAGTGCATGGATACTAAACAATAGAGAGTCTCTTTTTTCCCTCCACAGAATCAATAGGAAGCAATGGAGAAATATTTCCCTGATGGGAAATCACATTGAGTGTTTGGCAAATCTGTTTGTTTATGCAGCTAACGGTGAGAGAGATCAAGAAAAATAGGTAGAAGAGAGGTTGAAAACTAGCTGAGATAGTTCAGGAAGATGAATACATAGTGCACATATGGTTATGGCATTTGAAGATCCCTTTTGGATAATAATTTTCTTCAGTGAAGACACTCATCACAAGCCAGAAAAACAACTGCCCATCCTAAAGAGGGAAGGAAGGTATCTATCTACCGTTCATCCACATACAAACACTACCCATTTTGTCTGAGCCTTTCCTCTCAGGCACAGGTCTTCTTTTCTCAAGTTGCAGGAAGGAAAAACAAGTTATTGCAGCCCTTGTGAGAGTGAGCTTAACTTTCCTCTTCTACTCATGAGTTCTTGACTAGTGACTGGAGGGAAAGAGCACCTGCACTTCCCTGTTTTCTGCCTGCACCTCTTTGCTGGCTCTCAGAAAGGGCCACCCAGAGATCAGAGGCTCTGCTTGCTTTCAGGCTTGGACCAAGCTTCATGGTGACTTTGTTTGGGTTGAAGCTTTTTGCTCTCCAGCCACTTGTTTGACGCTCAAAGTAGACAGAGGACAGCAGACAATGATATAGAGAGCTCCCAATGGAAACACACTGATTAAGACCAAATGCCTGTGTTTTCTTCTTTTTTCTCATGCTGAGGATTTGGCCATTCATGGATGTTTCTGTTGACATTGCTGAAGCACCCCATTTCTCTCTTCTATTTGAGCTGAACCTGGAGGCATGCTGGGCTGCCATCCAGAAAACAGCTCATGAACACTCACTAAAATATATATTCTGGTACTGATATATCCAAACACATCTGTCCAGCAGATACTGTTGCACAACAGAGTTTGCAGGCTGCCAGTTGCAACCCTGGAACCCAAGAGCTGTCACTAAGAAGTTGATTAAAAGGATAGCGTTCAGCACAGGAATGAAAGCATGTGGGGAACCTGTGGTTTCTACCATGGCCCCCCACTCTACAGGTCTCTCAGAAAGAACAAGAAGACCCTTTATTCCAGGACTGGGAACAAGCAGCTGTGACAAATTTAAACCTGTCTCTGCCCTATTCTTGCAGGCTGCCCTTGAGGCTCAGCCACTGAGGATACGTTGAGGGGAGCACCCAAAAGTAAAGGTCAGAGTCTAAGCGGGTTCCTGCAGCGCCAGGATCGGAGCCTTGTCCTGATGGACCTTGCAGGTAGATGGCAGGATACCACTGCTCCTGCTGTGTGTCTTAATGGAGTGTCACAGTACTTTGCTTGGGTAAACATTGCTATAATGGAAACAGCTCTCTGTCCTGGAAGAGATGTTTTGCAAGCATAGCTGGTTTTCAAGCTTCTTTTAAGTGGGTGTATAAGCTATGAGGAGAAAAAAAATTGCACAAAAACAATTACAAAAACCTCCACAACAAACCAAAACCAAAGCAAACCAAACAAAAAACCTCTAAGACCCAAAAAACAACAACAACAAAAACCCCCAAAGAGACAATCTGGGCAGGTTCGTATCTGCCTCTGTTCTTGGTAATAGCTTTAAGATGTTAATGAAGTGATCCTTGTTTTTGTTCAAGGAGAACATGTTCTTCGTATCTCTGCTGTACAAAACAATGAGAGAAAAATATATTCAATTTTGTCTCACTCTGCCTTAAAATAAAATTGCTTAGAGTTGTCTCTAATAAAACTAAAAATGAGGAATGAAAGTACAGATTGCTCTGTGCAAGGTCTAATTTTTTTGTGTGCATTATATTAACTATCTCTGCCCAATTTTGTGATAATAAGGCAAATAAGGAAAAAGCCTCAGTTGAAAACCCCAGCATATAATCAGCAATTACAAGTGGATAGTGCTTCATTGTAGGGGTTTTTATGATCATTATGGATGGTAAGAGTCTTGTTTAAATATTTGAATATGATTTCCCAGAATCAGTTAGGTACCCTTTTTGTGATGACTATTGATGGAGCTGTCCATGCACTCACTATCCTGTTTTTTGAGACTGTGGCCTCTGAAATCTGCAGTGTTAGCTTATCATCTGCCTCTGTGCAGGGCCACTTTCAGCCACAGGTTAATAATGGGGTCCCAGTGTGGCACCACTACAGGAAAGCTCTGTAGAGGTTCTAGAGAAGAAGGGATACTTCTCCTGGAGCTCTACAGGAAGATCTGCAGCTCCCCAGCCTTAAGTTTAGCAAAGATGTGACTTACTCAAAATTAATCTCTTCCTAAAAATCCTGGGAGACAGTCTAACCAACTCACATTGAGCTAGAACGAGGAGATTTGTATGCTGCAAAAACAGACGAAAAAAGAAAGTTGCCTCCCTGTTCCACGTTCATAATTTCTAAGATTTAACAGACCACAGAGAAGATTACAGGTATAGTTAGCCTAAAAAGAGACTGATAAAGAAATTCTCCAAAGTTTAAATATAATAGAATTGTGATGGAGGACCATGTAAGTTCTAAGAAAAGTCCCTAGTATGGAGAGCTGAAGACTCTCAGAGCTTTAATGAACCTCTCCAGAATACAAAGAAGCTGAGCCACACCTTTGAATTACCAGTTAATACTGTGGAAATTGATCACTTCCTTAAATATCATAGCCTTTCTAAGTCCTGCCTTAAGCACTTAAAACACACTACTATTTGTCAAGAAATAATTATTTGTTAATTGATTTTGTAAAATTCTCATCTGGTAGGTAATTTATACGCTGGATTGGGCTAGGTAAAAAAAGAAGTAATTTCTTTCTAACAAATGCATTAGTGCTACAATGGAAAGGGGAAAAAGATTGTTTTTCCTTGGTCAAGAAGAAGAGTGAAGATGTCAAAAGGGGCTGAAGAGTTCTAAAGAATTAGTTTGTGCACAGGAGGGAATCATGGTACTTTCATGCATCCAGCAGAAATTTTACACTGTTTGTGTTAGAAGTGCATGCATAAACCCATGCCTGTGCGATGTGCGACTCTAGGAAAGGTGCAGGTGTATGTAGCATTACTGAAGCAGGCTTTGCCTTTATATGATTGATAAAGACTCACTGATTTTACCCTCATGCACTTTGTTTGTATCTTGGCTGTACTTCTGCTTGCACCCTTCATTCACAACGCCAAACATCCTGGACTGAAGCTGAAAAACGTCACGTGCCAGGGTGACACACACTCATGGGGTGGAGGACACCTCTGCCTCAACTCATCCTGTGTGTGTTTCTGGAGTCTGGTGCTGCTCTGGAAATGTCCTTTTTTGGAGGTATCTACAATCTGCTTTTGAACCAAATTCTTCCCGCTGAACACCAGTTCAGTGATCTGTTTGCCCACATCAGCTGCTCCACTGAGTACTGCTGGGGCAAGGGTAAGGGACACTCACTCTGGTGGGGCTGCAAAAATATCACCCACCAAGCAGAACCAAGGGAAAGAGGTAAAATCTGTATCTGGATTGTGCCCAGGCACTGAATCATTTAGCACAAAAAATGAAAAAAAAAGATCTGTGAGTTGACCGAAAAGACCCATACCTGCAATGTATTTGGAAATGGCAAACATTTCAGCTGCTCCTCATAAAATGCTTTTGTCAATGGTTTACAATCTGTGCATTTGCTTCCTGCATGATGAAACCAGAGACATGAACATGAGAAACACACAGGCATTAAGCTGTCTGAGTTAAATCCATCCTTTGTGTAATTCCAGCAACATTTCTCTGTTGGATTTGAATGCTCAACATTTACAGAAGAATCTGGATTGAGTTGAACTTGCATGAACCAAGCCAAATTTGTAATTACAAGGCCTGGCAAGGCACATATCTCTTTCCTGCTTATTCTGTATTTGCCATTGTTAACAGCGAGTGATTGCCTCTGTTATTCACACGCCACTCTTAAATCTATGGAGAATTTGGGGAGATGAGGAGCTTGATCTGAGAGAAATTGGAAACATAAGGCTCAAATTAAAGCACTCTGCAAGTAAAGTGAAGGTTTTTAACCATCAAAATACAGGAAGCAGTGGGTGGCAGATAGTATTTTCCCTCCATTTAATTTGACAGTTTGGAATATCACCTATTGTTTCGTGAAGGAAATTGGTACATTTAGATTAAATCTTGAATTATATACCATGCAACACAATCTTAGATATGGCTTTTCCTTTCACTATAAACTGCTTCTATGAGGAGTAATTCCTCTTACTGCTTTTTTTCTCTATCTTCACATGATTTCTGTGTTCACACCCTTTCTACAAATATCATTCTACATGTTTCAGTGAAAATTTTTTTCTTTATCTGCTGCATGTTATTCTCACAAAGCTAATAGTATTTCCCTTTCCAGTTATACTCAGTTTTGCCCCATAAATATGTAGTAAGGGCAGTAGTTCCTACAGTCTGACCTGTTGTGTATTGCAGGCCATAGGACTCTTCTAAGCTGATCTGTGTTTCATGTAGAGTACTGGCTTTTGAACTACATTCGGTTTTTGTTTAAAAACTGATATTGCCATAAGATGTGTTTTTACCATAACCAGATTTTGCAGCATAGTTCATTGTATCTCCAGACTTAACTTTCCTTTACTTGCTTTATTTTTATTGCTGAATTGAATAACCCATTAACAAAGTTGTATTCCCTTGTAAGTACTTACAAACTCTTCAAATTTCTTTTTAACCTTTTCTTTCATTAACTAAATAGATTGAGTTCCTGCAGTGTTACTAACAGATGCTTTCTCTTGTTCTTTAATCTTTCTCTGTGCTGCCTTCTTCCCTCTCAGTTACCAATGTCCTTTCCAGAACACAATATTCCAGTTGTGATTGCATCAATGTTCAGTGCAAAACTGCGACCAGCTCCACATCATTTTAAGAGATCACGGGCTCCTTTTTTGGCCAAAGAACTGAACTGAGAACACATGTTCTTTCCTAGGAGTTATGTTCCTGCTTAGATGAGATCTCATGTTCATAAGGGACATTGTTTCTCCAAACTGAGTCCCCAGAGATGCCTTACTTCCTTGGTTTCAAAGACATATGACCACCAGCTGGTCTGATCAAAGTCATTTTTATTTATGTCCACCTTGCCACGTGCTAAAATTTGGCTAGGCATTGAATGCTTGCTTTTATATTTCCCATTTTATGTGTCTTTCTGTTGGTCTCTGTATATGTGGGAGAAAGTGGGCAATTTTTGATGTGCAGTAATATCATACATCATTTCTGACGCATCATGAAGTGCTCTAAATCCCTCTGCATCAGCCATCCATCATCTTAATTATATATTCCTCACCCAGGCTTTGTGTTATCTACAGTTCTCATCAACGACGGCTTTATGCTTCCTTCCATGTCTCAAGCAAAAAATTTAACTGGTGTAGGACTGGATCCCCACTGAACTTCACTGAAAACACACCTCTCTGCAGTGACATTCTGGTCTGTGAGCACTTGCCAATTTTAATCCCTTTAACGTGTGTGGTGTTGATTCCTTAATCAACGTTTTTTGCAATAAATGGTACTGACTGCATAAGATGTCTTGTAGAAGCCCAAATATAGTGACACCATTAGCTCTATAAGGCAATTTGTAATCTCATCAGAGAAAGATATCAAGTTAGTTTGATGGATCTATAAAACCCTACTGAGTGGTGATAATTATACTGCCTCCCTTTTACACCTTACAAATTGTTTCCTATATCAGCCATTCCTTTACTTTGCCTGGGATTGATGGTAGTCAGTCTGAAAATCTTGAATTACCTGAGCTGTATCATTTATTTTCTATTTTTATTTTTAATACTGGTGTTACCTTACTTTTTCTCATC
Source organism: Oriolus oriolus (assembly GCA_013400235.1). Classification (NCBI taxonomy): domain Eukaryota; kingdom Metazoa; phylum Chordata; class Aves; order Passeriformes; family Corvidae; genus Oriolus; species Oriolus oriolus. The sequence continues at coordinate 325,307 of VXBT01004764.1, forward strand.
TTCTTGAACTTTCCTGGTATTACAAGAGTTATTGAAAAGATCAGCACTAATGGTCTGGAGGGGCTCATACTCAGATTCCTTTTAGACTCTCATATATTCACTTTGAGACTTAGAGCTATAAATATGTCTAAAATCAGTAGCTCTTATTTGACATCTTCTGATGCACTGTTGGAGTGAAAATTGCTTCATGATTTTCTTATGAAATGATCACATCATCTGATCCCCAGCCAAAGATACACCAGTTATTTATTGAACGCTTCTGCCTTTTCTGGATTATTCTTGGCAATTTTATAATTTCCAGTCCCACTGTTAGTATTCTTTTTGCTCCCTTTATATTCAAAATGTCTTTCTGACTATTGTTAACCCTATTTACCACAGATTTGCATTCTTTACTTCACTTACTAGTTTTCTTGTGTTAAAAGTCCTAGCTTGTAATCTCTATTCAAGTCTACATAATCAGCAACTTTCTTTCTTTTGCTGTTTTTTTTCCCCCAGTTGTGACCTTTACTTTTATAACAAGCAAGGATTGTTTTGGAGGTGGTATGGTCTTGAATGCCAGTGGTCAGTCACCCATTCACACTTTTACCCCCAGTGATTTGGGCTCATGAGGGCTGGCAACTTCCTTAAAAGGCAATCCCAATGAAGAAATGAAATAAGTGAAATAAAGTGAAATAGAAGTGAAGAAAGTGAAATAAAAGTAAGAGTTCTGCAAACAGTATAGGCTTCCAAGAGGTGTCACCTGTGAGAGGTGACCAGGCTGTTCATCAGAGACTGTTCAGACTAGAGTACCCTGTCTTACGGATGAGAAAGCAGTTTAGCTGTGTTGACAAAAGCTGTGCTGGTGCCTTGACTTCATGGCCAGAGAACTGCCCTGGGTCATTGTAGTTGCTAATGCAGGTTTCCTGTGTGCTTCCAACTATCTGGTTGGGTTTAGGGAGACTTTCTTTGACTTTCGCCTATGTATTGCTGCTATGTGTGCTTCAAGAAAAAATCTGAAACCTGGGAATATGAACTCTATGATAACATCATCATGGCAATGCAAAAGTGATGCCACATTAATTTTGCACTGCCAGGTCAGTACATCAAAAGCAAATGTGTTATTTCATCACAATGGTGAAGCTACCGCAGGTGAATGGCACTGCTGAGTGTGAGAAAGCTGCAGTAGGGACTGGTTTGATCATTGGTTTGACCTTTAAATATGGATCATTTTTTAATGTGATTTTTCTTCTGCTTGATAAAAAAATAATTGTCTGGAAAGTTCTGAGAAATGTGGAACTTCTCTGAACAATTAAGACCATGAAAAATAACTGAACAGGTATCCAAGCAAATGCCAGAAGATCTTTGCAATAAATTTTGTGAGCGTGTCACAAACATTCTTATAACTGGAGAAATTTCAGCTGACTACAAATCTCCATCAAGTCTTCTATGAAATAAATGAATGAATTGGACTATGCAGTTGAGATTTTGTTTCTTGTTGGCTCCATTAGAACTCAATGAAGTTTGCAAATGATCACAGGTTTGGCAAGTTCTTATACACCCAGGAACAGGTGTACAACTAATTTAAAAGATGTGAATGGTTTATATGGCTGCAGACAAATACTGTGGGGATGGGTACCTTAGGAAAATCAGATTTGTGGGTATAGTGGATGCCTTTCCCTCTCCTCAATGAAGTACATTTTTCTGCACTGATTTCTGATTATATTTATTTGATACTTAGATCTGTGTGTACAAATGATGAGTTTTGTGCCAGTGTGTTGGTTGTGAATGATTTCTAGCTCTTTTGCATTGAGGGGACAGTCTTCCATTACCAGGAGGCCACAAAATTGCTGGAGGAGCTTGTGCAGAGCGCTGGCAGACGACAGCTTAATCACATTAATTGCTTCAAACATACATGGGCAACAAATGGGAAGGAAAGGATCAAGCCTGTATAAACAACAACAGTGCTAGCCCACATCCAAACCTTTCAGGATTCAAAGGATGTAGCAAGCACCTTGTGCAGCAAGTGTGCGCTTTGCCAGATGCATTTTGCAGAGCAAAGGCTAAAAGCTGTACCAATATATTCTCCCATGGCGCTTTGCTTGAAGCTTTGGAAAATCTGAGCAGGGTGAACACCCGATTTGCTCTCTTCTCTGTAGACCATCCCTCTGGCTATCAGCAGAGCCCTGGCGCTGTGCATGCTGATGGCTGGCATCGTGCCACCTTTGGCTTCCAGCCTGCAGCTGGTCCCTTCATCCGACCCACTCTGATGCTTCCCAAAATGTGGTTCTCATTTGAGCATTACTTTGTATTTTCCTGCTTTGGGTGGAAGTTAGCATATTGCTTAAAGGGAGCCAAAAGTATTTCAGTCTGTTCCTTCACTCATGGGAGAATGTAGAAAGAAAGACATTTTCGCAAGATCTTAAACTCAAATATAATCATGATGATTACAGAATGGGTAACTCCATATTTTCTTACACAATCTCTCAGCAGGCAACAATTAACAGGTGAGACCACAGACAGCTCAGCAGCACCATATCACACCTCAACGGCTTCTATTTGCATAAATAATATCACTGCTAATTTTAATAAAATAATATATAATCTCTGTATTTTAAGATGACATTGAGAGAGTAGGATCTCCTGGAGGATTCCCAGTTGCAATGGACCTCTGTCTTAGGTGAATTGCTCTGCAGCCACCTGTCTTTTTGATTTGATGATAAGGAGTGTCTGAACCAGTGCTTAAAGCAAGAGTCTACTTTGCCTCTGGATAACCAAAGCTAGCAGAGGCAAATCCCATCCTGTATTACCCTGAAATTAAACAATCTATCACCCCTTCTCCAAGCTTCGATCTGCTTTCAAAAAATGCTGCCACTTTGGCACTTAGGGTTTCCTGTGCTGCATGCCATGACAAGCAGCAAAGCATTCAACACACACAAAATTATGAAACCATACAGGAGAAAGCTAACTCCCAGCTGTGTCGATGTTGCAGGACAAGAAGCAAAAGTAATTCTGACTGTGCATGGACTGTGACTCTGCTGGGAGAGAAGATGGGGTTTTTTGAGTATAATATCCACATTTTAAGCAGACGGATGTTTTTCAGCTCCAGTGCCTTGGATGTAGATGAATTCACTTCTGTACATGTATCAGTACGTGGTAATATTCTGCAAATGAACGCAATAGCAGGCTTTTTCAGAAGCCTTTGCTTCTGAAAGATGTCTTTCTTATATCTGCCTCTCTGATTTACTCCCTGCAGGTAAGAAGTGTGACAGTTCTCTCTGTGTGTGTGATTGGATTCTTCAGTCCTTGGCACAATCCCATCAACCTCTGATATCTCTTATGTTTCAGGCAAGTCTTTGTTGCTTCAGTTTCAAGCAGAGTCACTCAGCACAATCTTACAGTGTAGCCTGTCTGGATTTCTCTCACTTTTCCTCCTATTTCCCTCTTTAACAGGATTGAAGTCAAGATGTATATTGAAGCAGATAAAGGTTAATTCTAGTAATTCTGGCTGTCTTTAAGTCATGACAACTTTGCCAAGTTCCTCATCTTGTGCACATGAAAAATCACTTTCAGTGTGGAGAATTTGTTTATTTCCGCTTTAGATGCTTAATTCATTTGCTTTAAATGACTATCTTCTTGTAAGCTGTTCCATACTGACTTTGGTCTCAGCAGAAGATGTGTTGCCAGAGGTAGCATTTGGATCTCCACTCTACTAATCTGTCAGGGGTTTTTTGTTGTCCTGAGGGAATGGGAAGGGGAAGAATGTATAGCAAAACAAATGTCATTACAGTTGCAAATATTGGGTTTGGTTTGGTTTTGTTGCTGATTTGAGTATCATTGTGTTACTGTCAAAACTGTGCACTGCTCTATATGTCCTCAGGACAATTGCTCATGCCCCTCTGACCTTGTTGCAGCATTTCATAAGTCTCTTTGGCTGTGTTTTCTGGAAAAGAAAAACAACAACTTTCATTATGAGATTCCACTAGGCTTTATTTTTCTGATTTCCAGTCATATGTTGCTGCAATTGTGAGTCAAATGCTTGCAGGGCTTTTGCTGTGGAGCTATGAAAAACATTGCTTTAAATAGCAAAGAATGTATTTGTTTTACGTCTTGGGTCTGCAGCTCCCAGTCAGGTAGTTGTGCAGGAGCCACTTGTGCATCACCAGAAGAAGTTCAAGCCAAGGAGAGCTGCTTTTGCCTTCCCTTCCCTGCTGGAGGGCAGGAGGTGTCATGCAGATGGGTTGGCAGCTCAGTGTGGTACCTTGGTGCCTGTGGTGTCACATCACCATGGCATGTGAGGGCATTCCCTGCCTCAGTGTGTGAATCACAGGCACAGAGTGGTTTGTGTTGGAAGGAACCTTAAAGATCCTCTAGTTCCATCCCTCTTCCATGGGCAGGGACACCTTCCACTAGACCAAGTTGCTCAGGGCCTGATCCAACCTGGCCTTGAACATTTCCAGGGATGGGGGATCCACAACTTCTCTGGATAATCTATGCCTCACCGCCCTCAGAGTGAAGAATTTCTTCACAATATCTAATACAAACCTACCCTCTTGCACTTTAAAACCATTAAGCCCTTGTCCTGTCACCCATCTCCCTGGGATCAGTGTTGGGCTCTCCTGATGCTGCAGCAAAGGTGACAGAGGGGCACAGGTGACAGTCATGTCAGAGTTGTAGGTTGTGCCAGTTGATGATTTCATTCCTGCCCCATAACCCACAGCAGGAATGCTGTAGGACTGCTGCAGGACATTGCTAATCCTCATAGCTTGCTCTAAGATACAAAACCTCAGCTGCTGGTTAGGATGTTGCTAAACTGGTTTTATAGAAGTTGGGAAAAGTGGGGAAATAGCATGACATGCTTTTCCTGTTCTGACAGTTCCAGAAACCAGCTTTTATATCTCATTGAGGGAAGGATAGATGTGTCATTGGTTTGATCCAATAACTTTTTCATTTCTCTTATATTTTCATGTTGTTGGTACTTAGCCAGGCCCTACTTTTTGGTGGAGTATTACAAATCTGCTTAATGCTTGCTGGACTTGCAAGGATGCCTCCTGAAAGTAGTACTGTTGCTGAGCAGACAGGAAGGAGGGTTGCTTTAGGACTGGAGGGTGTTCTGTTCAGTTTTGACTGGTAGGTACAGGCAGAGGTGAATAAAACTCCTGAAAGGGGCACACAGAATTTGAAAATGTGGCTACCGGTGTGATGTATAAAAAGCACAAAGAGAAGCTTTTCTGAAAGTATTGCTAAGAAGACTGAAATCAGCAATACTGTAAGGTTTGTGAGAGCCTGATTTTGTGAGATTAACAGCCCCATTTCCTGTCCAAATAGGTTCAGATAAATTCATGTGACTACTGAATAATTATGCACTGCTTATCTGACTGAACTGCCAGTCCTAAAGATTCGGCATTTCTGGAAGGTTTGCTCAGCTATGGAAACCTTTAGTGAGACATTTTAACTGCAAGAGCATAGGCAACATCAGCTGATAAAATCTGACATTACCATGTCCCTAGTACCACATAAATATTTTCTTCCTGGGGCTTCAGTTTTTAACACTTTCTCCCTGCTAGGAGATTGATCTTGTTCCCATATATGAAACGGGGACTATTAATAAGGTATTATGGAATGGTAGTTTAGGACCACTGATGCACACAGCCTTACTTTGGTATAGTGAGAAAACGACATTATGCATATTTGTAATAATGAAGAACAGCTTTAGTTCCATGCCTGCTACAGAATGCATGTGATAAATAATGCTCTGCCCAAAGTTAAGCACACTAAATTTTGTTTTAATTAAGGCAAGTATCATGCCCCTGTTTAGTGCAATTGAACATGGTACCATTTATAAATGACTTGAATTTTCTTTTACATTTATGCCGCTTGTAGAACAATATTATCTTTTTATATGTTGCTATCTTGGAAGCCTTTCCATTCTTAGTATAGTCTGAAATTTGTACAATAAGTTGCTGTATATTGAATCTTTAAGTGTCATGACATTAAAATGTAGGCAAAATTTAACTGTCATGTTCCTTTTCACTTTTTTCCCCCATCAGTTCTGTACCCAGCATTGATACCTGCTCAGAGCTTCGACGTACCCATTTCCCTCTGCACTGTAGTTAAATAGCTCTTGATTCATTAGCTAGGGGGTTAACTAGGAGATGCACATCTGCAAGCCCATAATATCTGGCAAAGAGAAAACACAGGTATCTAAACGCTGCTACACCCAAACTATGCCAGAGTCTTCCCGCTCTCTCTCCCAGGCTACATTCTTTAATTCCACTTGACTCTTCCTGTCTCCCTCCACTGGCTTTTCTGAGTCTTTCTTTCATTTCATTTCTTCCCAAATACCCTTGACATCTTCTTGTTCACCTTTATGGCCCGTCTTAAAGCTGCTTGTGGGAAGTGCAGCTCTGCCACTTGCCAGAACACAAATGCCTGCCTGCTTCAAGCAAGGACAGCAACACTGGGCAGGTATCCAGGTGGAGGAATCATCAGCTGGTGAAATTGAAGGTGCAGGACACCTTGGATTGGGAAACCAGTTATAAAACACCCATTAAGATCACTGAGATCCAGGGACAGCTGGTCTCCCTGGTATGCCAGAGCCTATAGATGTCTGTCACTTTAGGTGTAGTGTTTATTTCATTGATATGAAAATGCCAGTGTTGTTTGCATTGAGATTATACTGATGATTATATTATCCAAAGTATGTTTTATCTATTATTTAAGGTTAATATATGTATTAGGGTAGGAACTGGATGACCCCGTATGGATTTGCAGTATTTCAAAACACAATAGAGGAATTTTTTGAAACAGGATGTTGCAGGATGGCTCCAAACATAAAAGTTTCCAAATTCAAGGAAGATATAAGGTGTATGCTTCTCCTAAATGATGAAATGGGGCAAAGGCACCTATCTGGAGCTAAGCAGTGCCTCAGTACTGTTACAGAAACACGTTCTGTGGAAAGTAGAGTATTCAAAGTTGGGGGTTCAGTGTTTTGGGCTTCCCATATTAAATGCTGAAACTGTATGGAAAGGAGTGTTCTCCTGGAGGTGCAGTGGGACTGGTAAAGTTTGACATCTCATAAACCTTTAGGCCACTCAGGGTCCAAACTCAGCACAAGCTGGGAGACACTACTTCATCCAAAGGTAAAACACAACACAGGAGTTGATGGGGTCACAGTGCTCCAGGGAAGAAAATTTCTCCCCAGACCCTGCTGAGCAGCCTGCAGTTGCAGGAGCTGCTGTCTCGTAAGGGAGGCAAAATTGATTCCTTCTCTTGCATTACAGAGGGAGCTTTCCTCACTCATGCTGTGAAGCAAACTCACTGTTAGTGTGGTCTGCACCTTACTTTTTGTGGGTAGCTGCTGCTCCAGACCCAGAATTTTGTAGAGGGACTTAGCAAGCGTGATTCCTTAATCATTTCCTGTGAGGGAGCAGTTTACTCCTTGAACTTCATCACTAAGAAAAGAGAAAGGGTTTGTCCAGGGTTTCTGGAGATGTCGACAGCTGACTGCCTGGGTGGTGGTCTGCGCCAAGACTGGCAGTGTGACACAGTGCTGCACCAGGGAATACAGACAGACACACCAGGGAGTGTGGTGATGGGAGAATGTGGTGGCCTCCTTATAGCCCAAGTAAGTGTGTGGATACCAGACTCTGTGTTTGTCTTGCTGTGCTGCTGGTCTGTTGGCTTTTTCCTTTTTGGACTGCCTTGAAGACTAATAGTGTGAAAAGAGTGGTGCTAGTGGGAGAGAAGCAACCTCAGCCATAAGTGGTGACAGAGTTTAATGGTGAGAGAGTCACACCCAGTTCTGTGAACTGGTGGGAGATGGTTGTGCCAGAGTCTTGCAGAAGCTGGTGACAGCTGTCATTGTGGCACACCTTCCCAGATGCCTCAGTCGCCACTGCTGTCACCACTTGTCCCCCACACCCTGTAAAAGCTGATAAACTGGATCAATACAAGCTTTGGTTTAGCATCTTATTGGATTCAGCATAGCAAAGGAAAAGTGATGGAGCCAGAGCACAGTTGCTGTTCAGAGCATTTGCAGTATCACAGGCATCTGGCTGTCACATCAGCTGCATCTGTTGAGCTGACGTGAGGACAACGTGAACACTGAACGTGCGGGAGTGTGCTGGTGGGAGGACAGGGAGCGTGGGGATGCAGTGAGGCCACTTTGTAGGATGTGATGTCACCCTGTGCACAGATCTGCAGAAATTAGGAGCTAGAGTTGCTGGCTGTGGCATGGAAGATTATTCACACGCATTAAAATTCTTCACTCAGTGTGTGATGTAAGGCAGCCTGTAGTCTTGCTGTTAAGTCTGTGGCCAGTGCACTGTGGAGTCATGAAGATTTCAAAATACCTTGACATTAAGCTTTCTGGAATTTTCTTTGCTTTCGTGGATTGAAACGGACATAGTCTCATGAGCTTAGTTGCACAGCACAAGAGCCATTTATTTTCTAGGGTTTTCGGGTTTTTTTCCTTAGATAATGTTGAGATTCTGTTTCTGGAGTGATGAAAACAATTCCTGGCTTTGCTTTTGCAAACTGAATATCGTTTTTCAGACTCTGCTGGACTATTATTAAGCCAATAACTGCATACGATAATAACTACATGAATTAGTAACAGTAGTATATAAATGATATAGTTTTAGAATATGTCCTGAAGCTTTTTGTCAGTATGTCTGATGTTCTTACTTGGGTGTTTGCTATTTTGCCTTCAAATTAAAGTAAAAGTAAGATATGATGAGAGTCATGATTTGTCATTCCAACTAGAATTAGTCATTGGTCATAAAGACTAATCAAATTATCTGTTTCTAAAGAATTAACCTTATTTTGCTAATATGTAACAATAGTTTCCAAGTCTACCAAGTGCTTTGACAAATCCTGAAGCTTTGTTTGAATTGGATTCATTTTACCCAACTTCAGGCACTCTGGTTGCCAGGTGTCTAGCCTAGCCCAGTCACCCAGGCTGTTCCTGTCACCAGCGGAGAAGGGTGTGTTACCAGAACATTCCCACTCTGCTTATCTCAGACCTCTTTTGTATGAGGGCTCAGATCAGTGTCAGGGTGCCCATCTCTCCCCACCAACTCAGATCTGGATAAGTTTCAGGAGACATGTAAGTCTGACACCTTAGCTGAATCAGCCCCTGCAGTCCCATGTTGCTGGGACAAGCTCTGTGTCTCAGATTCAGCAGTGGCTCCCCTGGGTCAGGACAGCTACTGCAAAGGCTGTTGTGATCCCATGGCTTTGGTGAGTTGTTTTCTGTGGCATGTGGCTCAGGCACAGAAATGAAACAGAATAAAGGTACTTTAGAACAAATACTCAGAAGATAGCCCTGAACAGGGGGGCAGAGTGGGCATGGAGTGAGGTAGATTTGCAGCTCCGCTGCTGGTCCCCTGGAAGTTAAGCCTCAAGGTTTGTTGTGGATGCCTTGGAAGTGCTCAACACCAGGCTGGATAGGTCTCTGAGCGATTCGACTTAGTGCAAGGTGTCCCTGTCCATGGCCCGGGGAATTGTAACTATCTTGTCTTTAAGGTCTCTTCCAACACAAACCATTGTGTGAGTCTCTAATTACCCATTTACTGGGTATGATGTCTGAGCCTGTGGCACTGATTTGGTAATTTTGGTTGTCCCAAACCGTCCTGCTTTCTTGTCTTTATGTCCGGCAGCACCACTGCTACAAAGCTCAAGCTTGGGGCCCCTCCAGTGCCACAGGAGCGGGGCCAACTCCTTTCCCCGGGGAACTCGGGCACCGGGCGGCTCCACAGGTACAGTCAGGCTCTCAGGGCAGGTCCGGGACACTTAGAGAAGGATGCAGATCCCGGGATCAGAGCCCCGGGGCAGCCCTTGGGTGGAGTTCCGCGGGGCGGCGGGGGCGGTGCGGGGGCTGCGGCGGGGCTCGGCCGCGTCC
>VXBT01004764.1:335212-359147 GCA_013400235.1 Oriolus oriolus
TGATCGCCCGAGGCCCCTCCTGCCTGCCGGGGAAGCCTTAAAGCAGCCCGGCGAGGCGCGGAGCCCCGCACTCGGGAGCCCCGACGCACGGGCAGACGCGCCTCGCCGAGCCAGAGCCGCTCCGCTGCAGCCGCCGCCGTGAGTGCCGCGNCGGCCGCGCTGCTCCCGCCTTCGGGGCAGGTGCTGACGGAGCTCTCGTCCATCCCGCCCCGCCGTGCAGATGCAGGGCACCGTGAGGCTGTGGGTGTCGGTGCTGACTTTCGCCCTGTCGCTGCTGGTCTGCCTGGGGACGCTGGCAGAGGCGTACCCCTCCAAACCGGACAGCCCCGGCGAGGACGCCCCCGCAGAGGACATGGCCAGATACTACTCGGCGCTGAGGCACTACATCAACCTCATCACCAGGCAGAGGTAGGCAGAGCGGGACGGCAGACATCCCCGTTGCCCACTCCCCGGGCTGATTTTTTTCTCGGCGAGGCTCAGGGGGGGAAGGTGGGGTGCCCCCTCACGCTGGGTGTCTCTCCTTGCTTTCGCCAAGGACACGAAGAAAGACACGGAAAGGAATCTGTGGTGCACAGATTCCTTTTAGAGAGTAGCGCTCATGGAACCCTGAGTTGCCGATGGGTCCGGAGCTGAATTTCCATCACTCAAGAAGGGGCAGGGGTGTCAATGCTGCCTCTGCTCTCTCAGCCTCTTCTAGCTGTGGCACTGACAGGCTGGCAGGCAGGAGCAAGAACCACAGGGCAGCGTGCACAGGGAGAGCCCCCCAAATGGGGAAGATAACTCATCTGGGAGCTGGAGAGAGCTAGACAGAGCAGTAGGAGCAGTTCCCCACTTCTGTTGCTGCCGCCGAGTCCGATGAAGATTTTGGTGAGAAAAAGTGCCCATTGTGGAGATGTAGTAATCCAGATGTTTTGTGGTTTGTAGGCTACTTAATGCAGCTGTGAGTGCCAAAAAACCCACCAGTCCTAACAATAACCTCTCTCAAGACCAAGACCTCAAGCCCAGTCTGAAAGAGAAAAGACTGTGAACCCATGCCTACCTGGCTCTAAACTGGCTTTCTGGGTTGACTGTGCTTGTTAAAGTAGAGGTAAAGGCTCAGCCTGAAAAAAAAGGGCAAGTTATTATTAAAAAAATCATCTTTTTTGATAAAAAGTCATCTGTCCAGTTAGCCTGTGTGATTGATAGAAGTTTCCCCTGAGGTCCCACAATAGTGTGTGATCCAGAAGAGCTTTGACATATTTATCTATTTGTTTAATATCAAAACCAAATGAGAGGTCTAAAATTAGGCTTTCATCTGTCCCTCTAGAAGTCAGAAGAATTAAATTAGAAGGGTGGCTATCGTGTAACTGAGAGCTTTCCCAGCAAGCCCATAACATTGTCTGCCAGTGCACTGATAGCATAAGACGGATGAAGGGGCTGAGAGAAATCCACTTCTTCGGTCCTGAACTTTTAAAGCAATATTCACAACTGATTCTTGTGTGAGGCATGCTTCTGTGTGGCAGCCTGCGCTCATATAACCTTTTGTCTGGATTACTGCTAAAATAATCCAGTCCTCAAATTCTACCTCTGCTGCCCATTTTCCTCTTGCACGTGGTGGGATCTCCAGGCTGGTGTCTCATCCCTTCTTTTCTTTCTTTCACCTCCCATTTCAAAGGTGGCTCCTGTCCAAAGCCAAATCATATTTAGAAACAAAAAATCTCAAATCCAAACACGACCAAATGACCCCCACCTTTCTCTATTCAGCCTCCACTTCTGGTGTGTGCCCTGTGTGCTTTAATGTTGACTGTGTAGCTTTTATCCCAATTTTATGAGTTGTAAGTACACAACTCAGAGACTGAAACCAGTTTCATTCTTTTGTGTGGATTTCATTCTTTTGGGATCTGAAATGAACTGAAATAGTTACTGTTTCTAATGGATAAAATTTAAATTTCATTCTTTAGATTTTACTCCTATTTCTTAACCACACTTGTATTTAAAAGAACAGAGTTGACTTGGAAGTACAAGAAAGTTGGCAGAAAAAAGCAGTACAATGACAACTGTGTGATACACATTTAAAAGTTGACTGCACAGGTTAACTAAAAAACCAAAAAGGTGTGCTGTTTCCTCTGTGATGAATTAACAGTCCAGAAATAAATCAATTGCCACCTCCATTTGGAAAGCTCAACTGAGCTGCTGGAGGTTTCCTGTTTTGGCAGTGACGCAGTCACTTGAAAAATGAATAACTTTTGAAGTGCGTTGGACAGGTCTAAGGATGATTGTTTAGTCTATTTCAGCAGATGTGCTCAAAGTTTTCTCTCTTCTTACAGATTTTTATCTCTGCTTTTTGTTCATGGTGCTGCTTGGGAGTCCTGTGACAGGGAGGTGAGGTCCAGGAGCTCACCCTGCTCCTCCTGAGGGTGGGTGAGCAAGCTGTGCTCAGCATCTCACCAGACCTGGTGGCTGTAGCTGGTGAGGTGAAGCAGTAAGAACATGTTGGCAAAGGACGAGATGAGGAGATCGATGCTTTTTTCTCTTCAGGTTCATCGGTCCTGCCTTGTTTGATGCTTTTGTGATTATTAATACCTCCCCTCCCACCCCCCCAGCTCATCTTTCTGCCTTCTGCTTCTGGCCTGACTCAAGCATTTGAGTGCCATTCCCCTCTGAGATACTGTGACCCACAGGGTCTTCACCTGAGCTCAATGAAGCTTCTTCCTTCCAGATCATCCTTCTCATCTTTAGACCTCGTCCATCTGGCTGCTTTGCTCTCTCTCTCCTTTGAAATTCTTCTTCAGATCCATCTCAGCTTTAGACACCAGTGCTGTCAGCTTTAATACCCCTTTGAGGTTTCCTGAGGTGAACAGGTACTTGTATGGTGCAGGTCATGAGACCTGTTTCAGGCTTCTTGTTTTTGATGAGATCCCTTGTTCCTTGTGTGCCAAGTCTTTATAACTTAAAAGAGAGCCCATCACAGATGCAGACTCCTGCTCTACAGATCTCTCTGTGTCTTTGGATTAGTTCCAGCTTTGTCTCTGAAACTGTCCTGTGGTCCTTGCCTCATACCCCTCTACCACACTGTTCAGGAGGCTTTTTTCAGAGTCTGTCTTTACTGGAATCACTCCCCTTCTTCCTTCTACTTGCTGCTCCTGTACTCCCTCTTGCTAACAAACTATCTTCTTTCCTTGTCACTTGCAGCTTGTTCATGAATCTGTGGCTCTCCTGTGCTGCAGCAAAGCAGTCAGGCAACTCCTGCTGGAAACGGCTTGAACTGTAGGCAGGGCAGAGAGTATATGAAAGTGTGTGTATGACCTGGACAGTGCTGCTGCTCCTGCTTCATGTCAACACCCTTTAATGGGCAGGGGAGCGGATCTCCAGGGCTTTGGGGTTTTGACAGTTTTCTGAATCGGACCCACAGATGCCTCTGAGATGACTCAGCTAGTGTTGCCAGCTTTGGACATCGATGGGATTTGAGTCTAACACCCAAGCTTCCATCAGAAGCTTTGGGATTTTGCTGAGCCTGACATACTACATCCTCATTCAGAATATGTTTACTCCTTAAATCTCTCTGACTTCACCTGCAGCTGTGGGTTATCAGCACGCCCCAAAGTAGGCCTTGATATCTCAAATGGAGTGTAAAAAGTATTTTCACCAGGTGTTTTCACGTGGCTTGGAATGATGATATTTCTAAGTCTTTTAAAACAGCCATGTTTTTTGATAAATGTGTATCTCAGAGCAAGGAGCAAGGCACGAAGCACCTGGAGCAAAGACGTCTCAAGGCATTTGCATCAGGAAAAAGAGATTGACTTTGTCTGTGGCCCCTGTTTAGTAAGTTGGTAGCGTGGATGTTTCCCAGGAGCAAAATGACAGGGTAGACAGGAGACTGACAAGGGAAGAATGGATGTTGTTTGGGCAGCCCAGCTGGTTGCAGTCAGTGAACACCTTGTGTACAGCTTTAGCAGTGTGAGGATGTGATGGGTCCATCCAGCACAGGCACAGAGTAGCCAAGATGCTGAAGGGTATCATATAAAATATATCTCCCCAACACAGTCATCCTCATTATTTTGAGTGAATCTCTGCTCTCTGGGTGGTTGCTACCTACTTCTTATTCAGGCAAAACTTCCTGAGAGATTAGTGGGAGTTTTGTCCAAGTGTGAGCTGCTAGAGCAAGCTTTGATTTGTTAAATCAGTTTCTTTAACATCACAGAAAATTAGCTTCCACCTCAGTTGAAGTCCGGGTCACATCCATATTAATCAGAGCAGGGAACTAGAAAGGAAGAAACCCCTTTGTGGTGATGGAGTGCAAGGTATTTGATTCAGCATCACGCCTGATTGCGCTATTGTAATAGCATTTTACTATGTCTGGCTGGTTCTTTTCAAATACCTGCTTTCAGTCAGCTCAGATGAAGAAATTTAACTTTCTTAAACAGATGCTTTGTCTTTCTGGAGCACAGGTGATGCACTAAAATGATTAAGGCAAAAAAAAAAAAAAACCCAAAATACAAAGAGTTGAATAAAAGGATTGAAAAGTGAGATGTTTCCACTTTTAAGGAAGTTATGCAGTCAATAGTTAAAACTGTTAGCTTTTTAAAGGTAGTTTGGGAAGGTTTGGGTTTTTCTGTTTTGGTTTCTTTTTTTTTTTCCCAAATCTAAACCACTGGAATGACTGGGGTCACTGGAGAAACATCTTGATAGCAATGCATAAAATCTAAGTCCTTAACTACACCTTTGATTTTTCTGGAATCAGAATTTCACTCAAGCAGCATTCATGAAAGCTGCTAACGTACTTAGTGATTCAGAATGAAATTGCATACACAAGTTAAACCATGATCTTAATTCTTTCCAACCAAGGGAGCATTTGCTCATAGTTATCACTCTTAGGCTAATGAATCCTTATAGGGATGAAATGCCTGTCAAGCAGGCTGCTCACTGCCGCTTCTGTTTTCCCAGGAAAAGAGATCGAATTCCTTCGCAAGTAATGGAAATTGCAGTACTGTCAACTGTTGAGTGATGTGCGGTATTCAGGGTTTAAAAAAAAAAAGGCAAATAGAAAGCCGGCTGCTGTGTAAACATAGGACAGAGGTAGCCCCTTATATCCCATCTGACTGAAGAAGAACTCTGAATGAGCAAGTTTTCATTCCCATAGCCACTTAGTTCAAGATGATTACCTTGGGATAGCTCAGTCTTTGCAACCTAATGTGCTATGTGTTGGGCAGCCCCAAATGTACTGGCTATCTTAAAAAATCTTGCATAATTTCCTGATGAAGAATAACTATCATCTAAACCAATGAGAAAGTTAATGGGATGGTGGACCTGGGTTTGCAGGCAAGAATGACATGCCTTGGAGGTCACATCGTGCACAGCTTCTTCCCTCTTCCTCCATGCTCACATCAGTACGGTGCAAGGTCCTAGAGTATGCAGGAACAGCCATCAAATTGAGAAATATTCAGAGTTTCCCAATATTATAATGTAAAATAATTATGGAAAAAACATAGAAAAATATGGAAATGAAATAAGAATGAACGTTTGCGCACATGGCTAAGCCAAATTAAAATTCTTGCTGGAAAGTAAGAAGATATTTATGTCTTCTCTATTTTATTTTTTTTCTGAAAAAAAAAGTCACTAATGGTTCTGTGCTCAGTCTTCGTTTGTAAAAACTGACATATACAAAAATATAACTTCTAAAAATTTTTCCTCAGATATGGAAAGAGATCAAGCCCAGATACACTGATCTCAGACCTCTTGTTGAGGGAAAGCACAGAAAACGTTCCTAGATCCAGGTATGTATGAAGACCTCATTTGGATTTAACAGTTTCATTTGTTATCAATAAGTATGTTTCATAGGGAGAAAACGTGCCACCAACAGCTGGTTAATCATGTCCTTAAAACAAAACATCTTTAAGTCCTTTTTTTTTAAGAGATAGCACCATCTGTGAATGCAAGAAGTGCCTTACCAGGTATGATATAGTCCAGACTCCTCACTTCCTGATTTTGGGAGCAGGCCATACCTGTTATTCAGAGGAAGGGAAGCATTGCCACGACACTTGCCCCATTCTGGGCATTTTCACATTGAATTGCATGTTGATGTCTGGTGATGATTCCTTATGTATTTGAGCACCAAAGACAGCATATTGCTACTCATTTGCTGCTCACACAGTTTTGAATTTTTCCGCTGAAGATGTATAAGTGGTAAATATGTAGATACATTAACTCATACACAAATGCACAGAGGTGACTTGTCTTTAACATACAGTATTTCACATTGGCTTTGTATCTAATATTTTACAAAGGGGAAAAAAAGGCCTTTATATTTCCATTTGCACTTGGTTTGAAGTAACAGTGGTGTTTCAAACAGCACTGGGGTTTCAAGTGTATGTAATGTATTTATCTAGTTAGGTAATGACACTTTAGCCATAATGTAAGATACTGTAGTAGTGACTGCAATTTACACAGCTGAAAAATAAGTACGTTGAAAAGGTAAGATGCAGGGGGAGTTTTGGCTCATGAAGAAAAATACTGGTTTTACTCACAATCCAGCACGAATGAGCTCAGTTTAAGCCTTTACTGATTGTCTGAAGTTTGCTGACAATACTTCTACTGCAGAAATAAATGTTTTATGCAGTCATCTTCTCAGGAGTCTACAAGCAAGTGCTCTGTAAAGGCTCAACCAGACTAGTTGAGTACTTAAACATAATAGCCTGTAGCATTGGATTTAAGGCATGATCATGACACTGAAAGGTGACCCAAAACTCGTGCTGCCATCCAGGGAGGTTGCCCATGAGATTTGTGGTTCTGCGTGTAGGGAGAGCGTTCTCTGATGGTTTGATGACTAACCACAGCTGTGGGGATGCAATTTTCTCTGCAGATGCTTATCTAAAAAACTGCATGGAGTGCAGTGAAATGTATTAGGCTATTATGTGTTTGGTAATGACAAGGCAGAGCCCTCACATAATGGGAAATTTCCACTGCCTTGAATTTGAGGCAACACACAGGGTAGTTAGTACTCATGCTCTCTAATATATCTCCCTAATAGTCTAATACTCTCTGTAATTTTCACCCCTTCATCACAAAACTTTATGATTATTATTATTGTTTCAATAATGCTATTTATAACACACCAGGGAGCAAAAATTCATGAGCAAAATAACCAACTAGTCTGCAGTTAAGATCAAGAATTGATGAGAAGCAGATTTTTATTTCATACCCCCTGTAACAGCACTTTAAACTGAGTATGGTATTTTTCACTCATCGCTGACAGTTATGGGAGTACTGGGAACAGTGATGCCTAGTTTCCTATGAATGTGTTTTCTAGGATAAAACCCTGTATGGATTCTCAACCCCACTCCAACTTTTTCCTCCATGTGAGGACACAATTAAATTTTCTTTCTGTCCAGTCCTATGTTTCATGGCACATTGGGACCTAATATCTCTAAAATCAGTGTACCTCTCCCTGTCTTGGTTGAAGTTGTCCAAAGGATGTGAAAGCTGGTGGGGGGAAGTTAGGAGAGCCACGCAGGGCTGGACAGCTGGACACACAGCATGGCTGCCTAAGCCTTCCTCCTGCAGGAGGCCAGGCTGAATGAATGAAAGGCAGACTGCTATTATTCCAAACTTAAGTAAATGTTTTGGAAATAGTTACACACAAAGCTAGGTGTGGAGCGGGCGTAATTTGCACCCAGTGAGTTAGTGACAGAGAGAGATACCTCATGAGTTCTCAGGAACTGAACTTTGTAAGTGAACACCGAGGTAATAATAAATAACTTAATTGTATTCAGCTTAACCAGCCTGGTTTGACGTTACAGTTTTGCTGACTAAAATACACCCCTAAGGATTTTGTAGTCTGGGTGTATGTCTGACCACATGAAGAAAGTTTAGAGAGATTCTTTGAGAAACCGATTACAAAATAGGAAGTTAAAGATTAAAAAAAGGAGGCGACTTCACCTGAGTACAAGTAAGTTCTTATGACAGAAACATGTGATGTGGCGTGTTTCTGATTTTGTCTGCCTTGTGGAGTGATGAGAAAATGTTTCATATGCACTAACAGGATATATATCTCCTGATAATGCTTCTTTAAAAATTAGATATCTAGTATGAAGTACTTGTCTAGGTGGCCTCAGCAGTCAGTCAGAGGGATGGGTAATTCCAGAATGAGCTTTCCTTCCTAAAATGGGCAGGGTCTCAGTTGCCCTCTAAGGTGTCAGTGTCTCTCCAGTGCCTGTGGAGGCAGACTAGATATTTAATCAAGACTTGATGTGCAACTTTTAGATGGGAAAAATTATGGCAAATGCATTTCTCTTGGTCTTTTTCCATGTTCTCCTACTTGTTACCTTTCCTCCTGTGTAGACAAAACATCTGTTTGCAAGCAGAGGATCTCTGGATAAAATCCTGCCCTTAGCACCCCTTTCAATAAATTTCAAATGCTTGATATTGAGCAGTAGAATACCACAATAATATTTTAGGTGGTGACTTTGAACTTGGGTTTTGTTTGAAGGTGCTTACAGCATGATGTGATTTAGTTTGGCTCAGTGAGCTCTCTTTGGAAGTTGTTTACTCCTGAGTTAGAGTGAAAAATCTTCAAGAAATTTGCATTTCAACATACAGTTTTCTAGCTTAATTTCACTTAGTACTATTTGATGGCGTAAAGCAGCTTTGTAGTGAGTCTCAACCATGTAAAACCTGCCACCAGGATAGCAGGATGTGGGGGCAAGTTCTGGTACCAAAGTACAGATTTTTGGCAATTCATAATGCATCTGCTTTTGTTGGAGTCACATATACAATCTTCAACTGCAAATATGCATATATATTCCTCATTGCTGCTATTAATGAAAATTTTAGTCAGTTTTAACATCGAATTTTTTCAGAGGGGGCTTTAATATGTGTTTAATGTGGTTTTTTTATTCATAACATGTGTTGCAGGTTTGAAGACCCTTCAGTGTGGTGATGGGATTTTCAGCACACCTTCAAAACTTTTCCTAGTTTTCAGTTCATACTCCATGCCTCTGAAGCAAATCATAGCGTCATCCCCAGTGCATGCAGCCATTGTACTGAACTCAGTAGAGTTTCTCCTTCATCATATTTGTATATACCTTTATTTAAATAAATTATTTGTGCATTCCAAAATACAACATACTAAATGAAAACAAACAACCATGTCACTGGTATAACAAAGCATTGTTTTAAACTATTAAAACTGAATTATAACTTGCCTGTAGTGTGAAGTAGTGTGGACAACAATGGTGTCACATTTATTACAGTAATTACTGTGCAAAGTAAGATAAAGACATCATTTATTGTGGCTTCAGACTCACAAAAACTTCAAAACTGTTTGAAATATTTTATCACCAACTGCATAACTTAGGAAAATAGTGTTCTGAGAGGCGATTTTTCAGAATGACCATACTAAAAACTTACTTAGTGCTTACATTGACAAATGTAATAAAATTAATGGCATTTTTGAAATGCAAAGGAATATGTCACTTCTTAATTCTGCTAACTCCTCGAAACTGGTTTGATGCTTGGCTGTAAGCCTGAACTAGTAATTTTAAATGAAACAGACGTAACATCTTTGTTCTAGCAATATGCAAAATAGCAGAAAATAACATCTAAAGTAACTCATAAACCAAGGCAAGACTGCACTTATTTGTGCCAGAAAGGAGAAAAGATACATCTCACATTGCCTAAGGCCGTGTAAAGGGGCACAGTGATAAATCCCAACACTTGGGGTGCCCTCCAAGCCTCTGTCATTTGGAGTTATTAATGGTTTCTGTTTGTACCATGAGGAGATCCGCAGAACAGGGACAAGGCTAACTATCTCCAGGTTTACATTTTCTTATTTTTGGATTTTATAAGTTTACTCACTAGCCTAGTGGGGGTCTTAGACACACTTGAAATTTTTACTCAAAGTACTATAATATAAGAATGGCAGCATGTTCCCCTTGTTCTTAAGAGGTTCTAGTTCACAAATGTGTATCTTGCTGTCTGGTCAGGACCCAGACTGTGCATGAGACAAATGCTGGTCTTTGGTTCCTGATAACACCACTTCTTTTCTTTAGACACTGTGACTAAAAAATGCATAATAAAGCACATAAAGGTGTTTCAAACTGGAAAAGAATCAGTGTGAAAGTTTAATGTATTTAGATCTCCTTCCCACTTTTCAAGTGCTTCCACATTGCTGTTGCCCCCAGGAGAGATGCGTCAGTGCAGCCAAGTTCCAGGTTTGTATAAATGTGTTTGCAAAGTGTTACCAGCTTACCAGGACTGGCCAGCTTTTGTGGTCACACTGTCTTCAGTGAAGCACAACATTGCTTTCCTTTTCATAAACACTTGGGTGTCATTGGAATCGGCAAACTTAGCTTTCAGCAGCAATAGGTTAACTTACACACTTGGCGATGGTTCCATAGTGCTGCACATGGAATTGTGATGATTAACAGCAATCTAGAATCACAAAAATTATTGGGGCCCCCAGGGTGTACTAGTTTGAAAACAAACCAGCAGGAGATTCCAAGTCAGAACTACAATTTAATCGGAAAATTAAAATAAAAACAATAGTACAGAAACACTGACTTAGACTGACGGAGTCAGAATATGACCTGATACCCTGTTGGTCAGGTGGGTGGTAGCAGTCTGATTTAAATGGTGGCTACAGTCCTGGTGGAGTGATGGATGTGGTTTTGTCGAAGTGGTGTTCCTGTAGAAAGATCTGATCTTTCTCTGGAGGTCCAGTGGTGGGTATCGAGCTCTTGTCTTCTGCGAACCCAGTGGTAGTGCCCCCGTGGTGTTCCAAGTCTCAGATTATATACAAGTAGGAATGTTTGGTTCCTCCCCCTGGGCAGGGGATCTCACAATAGGATGATGTAATTCTATGTACTGTGGGACCTTGATGGCCCATTAGAGGAGATAGCTCGCCAGAGGGAGGTATCAGGGCTGACTCATGGAGAAGATAAAGAACACTGCCCCACCTGTTTTAACAGCTTATGAAGATGGTAATACTTTTGGTTATACCTTTTCATTGTAACCCAAGACATGGGGTAAACCATTGCCACCCGTGGCAGAAGGCAGTAATGTTCAGAGGGACTTCAGGATGGCCACCAGTTGCTGGAGTGAGCAGGTGTCCTTCAACATCAGACCAGGACCTGCTGTGGCAGAGTACACATAGACTACTCTGCTGTGAGTAATTATTAAAATGAAAATTGAAAGTTACTGAGATATAAGATACACAATATCTTTAATTCCTACTAATTTTTAGTATTTATCTATACATTAATGACCATGTAAATTGTAGTATCAGTAATGATAAAAATGATAAACTAATCTTATGTTTAATCTTATTAACTAATCTTCATGCTTGTACTATCATTGCAAATGTACCTTAGTGGAGAAAGAGAGTTAAAGAATTAACGCATGCTAAACGCTTGTTATGAGTTGTTCCACTCAGTTACCTGAGTTTTCCTGAACTGTGAGAACACTCATCTGTGTAGAAAAGCTATTACCTCGTGAGCTGCCAGAGACAGAAGCAAGGCAAGGCACTCACACACAATTTTTTATCCACTCTGTGATACTATTTTCTTTCTAAAATCTTTCTCTCTTTTCTGGGGCAGACACAACATTGCCATAGAATTCCAGTGTGCTTAGTGCTTAGCTTCCTTGTGTATCTCATATACCACTCATGACAGGCCAGGACACTGAAAATATTGTATCAGCTCTCCAAATCAGACGATAGACTTAAAAAATGAGCTGTGAAATGAAGATAAATACCAGTTTTCCTTGGCATGGCTTCTGCATTTTGAATTCTGGGTTAAGTTTTTCATCTTTTTCTCTCTGACCATGAGAAACAGTGCCTTGTTTCTAAAACAAAGGCTGAAATTTATGTTAGAATCTGTGGAAGCTTGAGGAAAAACAAGAAGAAGAACCATAAAAGTAGGTAATAATATTTTCTCCTTTATTTATTGTGGGTTTGAAATCATGAGAAATGTACATAAATAGGTGTCAAACACTTAAAAGACTGTCCACCTTTACCTTTGGCAATTTCTGTAAAATACATCACAGTTATGCCCAACTTTGATTTAACCAAAGAGGAGATCTAGATGATCCCACCTATCTTCTCTTCCAGGACAGGAAATTCTCTCTATCTTTTTCTCTCTTCATCCCTACAAACCTAGCCCACTGCAATGCCTTCGGCCCTGAAATGCTCTGTGCCAAAAGACCCTCCATCATGGTACTCCGGTGTGGGCAGCGCTGCCCAAACCCACGGCATTGTGTTGGGGTGAGGTGTGATTTACCTGGTAGCTGGCAAATAAATGCCAAGTTTTAGGTGCAGCATCAAGTGTTTTCCGTAGTGGTTTGTGTCGCCTTCTGGTGCTCTGCTGGCCCCTCACCTTGGTGCTTAGGGTGAGGTGCCTAGGAGCACTCGGCACATGTGGGAGGGATATTTTAAGCTGAACTGACCTTTGCTCTATGTTTCCCATGGGATTACATGTCTTGCCTGGACACATGACCTTCAGGGTTTCCTGTGTAAATCCAACACTATCTTTTTTCCCATTGCCACCCTTGCGTTATCACCTGATCACCATTAGCCACTAAAAGCCAACAAACATTTAAAAAAAATTCAGCAGAATCAATCACAAAATTGTAGAGTACCAGGTTGGAAGGAAACTTCAAGGATCACTTGACCCAACCTTTCTTGGCAAAAGCATGGTGTAGACAAGATGGTCCAGCAGCCTGTCCAGCTGAGTCTCATAAATGTCCAGGGTTGGGGAATCCCCCACTTCCCTGTAGAGATTCTTCTCCTTGTAAAAAATGAGTGGCTGATTGTTATTGTGAAAATTTCTCCTCTTGTGTCCAATCAGAATCTCCCCAAGAGTAACTTGTACCCATTACCCCTTGTTTTCCTTATGACTGCTTGTAAAAAGGGAGTCTCCATCTTCTTGGTAGCCGCACTTTAAGTACTGGAACATGCTGATAAGGTCCTCCAAATCTGCCATTTCTCGAGGGTGAACCAACCCTTTTGTCTCAGCCTTTCATTATATGTCAGGCTGCCCAGTCCTTTGACCACCTTCATGGCCCTTCTCTGGACCACTCCAGCCCGTCCACATCTTTTCTTGTACAGCAGGGACCAAAACTGAGCACAGTATTCCAGGTGTGACAAGCACTGATTTCAGGAAAGAAAACAAAACGTTTCCAAATGGATTTCAGTGAAAGTAGAAAACTAAATGCAAACTAAATGTATTTAACATACAGTATTGAAAAAAAAATACTCTTGCTTTGTTTCAGTGGTTTTGTTAGTACCCTGAGTAAGAAAGTGCTACTAAGGAAAAATTGCCTAACTAATGCAGTAATTCATATCAAGTCAGTGTATTTTATTTATCTGGATGTATTGTTATCAGTCATTTATTTATGTGTATTACAGCAGCACCTGGAGACTCCAGATATGGGGCTCATTGTGCTCCAGTCTGTAAGACCATAATAAAAAAAAAAAAATCTAGACTACAGAGATATTCCATCCACGTGCAAAGAGAGAAAGTGGGAGGAACCTCAGGCTCATAAATAAAATGGTAAGTAAGTTACAGTGGTCCTACTGCACCTGCAGCCTTGCCCTGATAGACTCTTGGATTACTGCAATTAAGAATGTGCTATAAAACAAGTAGTGCAGCATTATCTTGTTTCCAGTTAATATGTGTGTTTGCTAAGCTCCCCCTTATCTAAGTTATTTGCTTTTCTCTGATGATCCGCTCTTTGCCAGGCCCAGAGACCTTCCAAGCTATATTTAGTTACAAGCAGCTCCCACCTGCCTGTAATGAACACCCAGCTCAGAAGATTTCAGGCTCCTTTCCTTATCTCATTTTCCTGTGCATTCAGTAGAAGGTCCTGGGCTGTGAGCTGCCAAGGCCCTACAAGTGTGAGTCTTAAGGTGTCTAAGTTCTATGGAAATGTGTCTGGAGTCATTCCACCTTTGAAGAATTGTAATTGATGGGAGCAGGAGAGCCATGAGGTGCCTTTGCAGACAGAGTTGATGGTGACTAAAACTGAACACAGCTATAACAGCCTTCCCACAGCAGCTTTCCCAGTAAGCTGTAAATTGGCAGCCTCTCCCAGAGGTATGAGAGTGTGAAATGCTCTTTGTCCAATAAATATGTTTGTATCAATTAAGAATGAGGGTTTAGCCGACTGTGTGCTAAGTAGGTGACTGGTTCTTTAATGGATCTTTCTTACTAGTTTTTCCCCAAGTTCTTTTGTTCTGTTTTCATAGAATCATAGAATGGTTTGGGTTGGAAGGGACCTTAAAAATCACTTAGTTCCAACCCCCCTGCCGTAGGCTGGGACACCTTCCACTAGACCAGGTTGCTCAGAACCCCATCCAGCCTGGCCTTGAACACTGCCAGGAATAGGGTATCCACAGCTTCTCTGGGCAACCTGTTCCAGTGTCTCACCACCCTCACAGTAAACAATTTCTTTCTGTTTTCAAGCTTCTTTTCCTTTGAAAAGCATAATTTTACTTTCTGTTCTTGTTTCACTTTCTTTTATATGGAAGAAAAGGATTGCAATTTGATGTTATTCTGCATTTATGATGCAGACTATTCTGTCAGGGATGATTTTCTTGACTATACCCATTCATTCACTCTGCCATGTTTCTGATGATTACTCTGGTTCAGCTATCACCCCCACTGAAGTCAGTTGAAAATACTGTCTTTCCACATACCATTTTCCAAATCCTGTTCCATCAGTTGTGGCAATGATTTATTTTTTTAAACAATCGCTCCAGTACTTGTTCAGTTGCATTATAAGCCTTGAAAGTGAATTCTAATTAAGTCACCTAAACCAGGAAATACATTTTATCAATTGAATATTAACAGTCCAGAGATCTGAACACAGTTTGGTATGGTCAGCTTTTTCTAAGGAGGAAGAATTAAAGTTAAATAATCAGATCAATCAGAAATGTTGACTTTCTTTTAATGCATTCACATTTGAAACATTTAAACTTTGATATAATTTGTTTGCTTCAGCAGTCATTTGTTTCAAATCAGCAATCAGAAATGGTAGAAAATTATTGACTTTTGACATGAAGTTTTGTGTTGCTACACAAGGGCCTTAACTTAAATCTGCCTTTAAAAGATGAAATGCATTTAGAACTGCTTAAAACCACATGTTAAATTGGCTGCCTTATCTGTCTTAGCCAGCAATACATTTTTCATTTCTCCACAGGCAAACTGACGGTGGTACCCAGGCCCACCGCAGCTCGGCACACGTCAGAGTGTCTGTGCTTCAGTGCTCATCGTGACTGTCACAATAGCCTCAGAGGATTAAAATATATTTCCTGTACTGTGAGTCAAACCTGGGTATTAATAATAAGCTCTATTTAAGGGGGAAGAAATAATTCTTCATTTCATTTATCAGTGCTGATTTACCATCTTCTTTAAAAAAACTAACAAGCCCAACCCTCCTGAAAATCACCTTCAACAAAAAAAAGGTTCAGCCTAATGTTCTGTCAAGGACATTGGCTGAGACAATCTGCTGCCATGTTTAAATTTTTTAAAGCGTGTTTCTTCTTCTTACTCCAAGCACTCAGTTGACATGACTTCTCTCTATGCCACCCTCCTCTCTCCTTAGACTGCTAACACTCTTTTTGTCCCTGATATCATTTCATAGAGAACCTACCCCAGACTTCAAAGCTTTGAAAGGGACATTGGCTGTCCCCAGGCCAAGATGAACAGAGAAATGTCTGCTACCCTACAGCACAACAGCCAAATGTGCACAATTACAAGCTCTTCCTCTTCAAGTGCACCTGAGGGTTTACAGGTATATTTCTAGTTTAAAATGTAGTTAAGGTACTTTAGATTGATGTTTCTCATTTCTTCACCAGCTGGATAGCTATTATCCAAGCAACTCTGGCTTACAGGCATTGACTGCATTTATCCAGCCCTCTGCTGTCCCTGTTCATTGTCACACGCCTGCCAACAAAGAAAGCAGTTTTCACATGGAAAAATATGTATTTCTCTTCTGCTGTTTTACCTCTTTTAAAGTTACTTAGAAGTAAGGAGGGTTGGTTTTGCCAGCCGCATAGGTTTCTATCCTAAAACCATGTTCTTTTAAACTCAAAGTACCTTCCTCCACAAACCGTTCAATAGGGTGAGCTTTTCCCTGGTGTTATAACCCCCTCTCCAAGCTGTATCTCTCCTTTGAGAGCTCTGCTCAGACATCTCTGTCAAAGTTGCAGTGTTATGACAATTCCCATTAGGCAATCTAATTAGATAATGTGAAGAAAAGCTAAATCAGATAGAAAATTGTCACTTGGAAATATCAGAAATTAATCAGTTGACATGGAATCAAACCAAATTGAATTTTTTTTTTTCCAAGTAGTTGTAGGAGATTTTAACATGAATCTTGGGTGGATGGAGATCTGTGTGGTATATCAAGCAGCAATTAGAAACTTGTGTTTTCCTCTTTTCACTATGGTGAGAAGTGACTCACAAGGTGAATGCTGAGTTGTGATGGTTGCCAGATGCAGCAGAGAATCAGCCTGCTGTTGGACTGGATCAATGTCAGGTGAGCACCTTACTGTCTTAGCAAGATTTTGGCTTAGTCTCCCTGTGGGTATTGCACATTTCAGGCAGCTGGCACTGCAAAGGTACAGGGATAACTTTGATTAAAGCAGATTGCTAGCAACTCTTTGAAATTCAGAGTGATGACTGTGTTGGGGGCCAGCAAAGGTCCTCTGAGCTTTAATACAACACATGGCCCATCTCTGCCAGCAGCTGTGCTGGCCATGGAAACCTCGTGAGCAGAGCTCCACTGGAGATTAGAGGGAGGTAAAACATTATTCTAGGAAACCATTACGTCCTGTGATTTTTGGGGAGCACACATGTTTTTGGCTGTGTAAAATCAGAGGGGGAACATTTCATTGAAAGAGAGTCAGCAGATATCAAAGATGAAATGAGACTAAATGTGAACTTGGATTTCATCATCAAGCAGCCGCCACGTCACTGGCAGGGCCAGCAACAGGTGTCAGCCCCTTCCCTGCCCTTTTCTCCCTCCTTCTTCGTCCTTCCATGAACTTTGATTGGGGCACCAGTGCCCAGGTAACACCTGCATCTATGCTCACGTGGATTTATGAAAATCATGGGAACAGAAGAACATCACCAGTCAATTAGTTGTTTCATTTTCCTTTCTCAGCAGGGATATTTCTAGCTGCATGTGAAGGAAACAGAAACATGCCTAGGTGCTCAGGCAGGAGAGGCTTGCAAGAAGACCTGGCCTGCTACTTGCTAAAATACCTTAGGTTTTAATTCTATGTAGTGAGTGGGAAAGAGGAAAATGGAGCTGATTCATGATTTTTGGGTACTAAGTTGGAAGACAAATGTTTCTCCTCTGCCTTTTCACTTCCCTGTGTATGGCTTTGCTCAGCTGTAAAGAAAGGGCCCCAGACATTTTCCTTTCTCAAATCCATGCTAGCACATGAGACAAAACTGTACACAGCATTTACCTCACCTGAATGGCTCAGCTGGCCAAGCCCAGACATTCAGCATCCAAACTGGGACTGCTGCTGAATCCCAGTGGTTTGTGAGTAATGGTAATACCAACTGCTCACACCTTGTTCAACTGTTCCCACACCTGGATTTTTTTGAATTATCCTCACCCACAGTGCAGAAGTAAACATTGCCAGAAAAGCTGTACTGGAAAGCACCACAGCACCCCAGATACTCAGCAGGTGTCCTCTGAAAAGAGCATTTCTTTTGTGGATCCCATATGGCTGGGCTGTGTGCTAAGATGTCATGCAAAATAATGGAATTTTTGCGCTTTTATTTTTTTTGTTTGTTATGTTGCTGTTTGCTTACTAACATAATTTTGAACAAAAAAAAAAGGAATAAAACCCTAGTGGGATCTTTCAGTGAACAGACTAGAGGAAAGTATATTGGCACATCTCAGGTTTTTTATGCCTCTTTCTTAATCTATCTGGCATAGATTGCTATTAAAGACATAGAACTAAATTCAGCTGACCATTTGTAAGTGTCATTGTGGCACCTCCTGTCTCTGTCTAGGTAAGCAGTTTCATTGGTACTGTGTATTCTGTGTATAAAAGGTCCAGCTTTCTTCCCATCTCTGCTATAATAACTGCTGGTTTAAAAAGTACAGCTCAGGAGAAGAATATAAAGCGTAAAACTGACCTCTCTCCAGGTTATCATACAAATGGCACTGGGAATATTTTCATGATGAAGAGAGACTTCCAGAAAGCCAGGCATAATGGCATATAAAAGCCACTTTATAATAACTTTACATGCCCTCAAATATTCAGCATTCTGCTGTACCACAATGGGTATGAAACTGCACTGCATGCTGTGGAGGTGTCCTTTGCAAATAAAGGTTTCAATAACAGGATACATGAGATTTGTATTTAAAACGCTCCCCCTGACATGCAGTGGATTTAGGTTTTCTTGGGAAGAACCTCTTAGGACTCCCAGTCTTTGAAATTATGGACTTGAATTTCGCTTACACATAGATGTTTTCTTCTTTTACATTTTTACTGTGACAGCTGAAGACACTTCTGCTTTGACCAAAGGCTGGCCCTGCTCTGCTCAGTGCCCCAAAACTGCTCCTTGCTCAGTGGAGGCAAGAGCTCCTCTGCCCTGTGGGGCCCTGAGCACGAGTGGGAGTATGAGGGACACAAGCAGGCAGAGGAGTGTGTGGGAAGAGGGGTGGGAATTTCTATTTCACTCCTCAGTCCCTGGTTGGCCTGATCCCCCAGGGACTGCAGAAGAAGGGGGATTTCAGGGGAGTGTGATGACAAGTGACGTTCCTCAGGGACCGTCACTGTTCAGCATCTTTGTCAGCAGCATGGACAGTGAGTTTGAGAGCACCTTCAGCAAGTTTGCCAAGGACACTGAGCTGTGTAGTGCAGTCGACTCACTGGAGGGAAGGGATGGCATCCAGAGAGACCTTGACAGGCTTGAGAGTTGGGCCTGTGCAAAACAAACCTCATGAAATTCAACAAGACCAAGTGCGAGGTTCTGCACCTGGGTTGGGGAAATGCCAAGCACAAGTACAGGCTGAGTGGAGAGTGGATTAAGATCAGCTCTGGGGAAAATGACTTGGGGGTCTTGGTGGACAAGAAGCTCAACAGGAGCCAGTGATGTGCACTGGCAGCCCAGAGAGCCAAATGTGTCCTGGGCTGCACCA
The DNA here is from genome assembly GCA_013400235.1 of Oriolus oriolus. Lineage (NCBI taxonomy): Eukaryota > Metazoa > Chordata > Aves > Passeriformes > Corvidae > Oriolus > Oriolus oriolus. The sequence continues at coordinate 354,353 of VXBT01004764.1, forward strand.
AAAGCAGTGTGACCAGCTGGGCATGGGAGGTGATTCTGCCCCTCTGCTCCACTTGCATGAAACCCCACCTGGAGTGTTGTGTGCTACTCTGGGGGCCCCAGCACAAGAAGGACGTGAATCTGCTGGGAGAAGTCTGGAGGGCTCCATGAGGATGGTCAGTGGGCTGGAGCTAAGAAGACAGGCTGAGAGGGGAAGAGAAGGCTCTGGGGAGACCATATAGCACCTTCCAGTACCAGATAGGAGCTTACATGAGAGCCAGCAAGGGACTTTTTACAAAGGCATGTAGGGATGGGACAAGGGGGAATAGATTAACACCGAATTTGGATTTGGGTTAGATATAAGGAAGAAATTCTTCACTATGAGGCACTGGAACAGATTGCCCAGAGAAGCTGTGGGTGGTCCATCCCTGGGAATACTCAAGGCCATGCTGGATGGGGCTTGGAGCTACCTGATCTAATGGAAGGTATCCCGGCCCATGGTAAGGGTGTTGGAAGTAGATAACCTTTAAAGTCCCTTTCAACCCAAAACATTCTATGATCCTATTAAACAAGGAGACAGCGTGACATTTCCTGGAGTGGGAATTGCTTGAAGAGAGACCACAGTCCCGCGGCTCGCTTGCCAGGGAACTGTCAAAGCCAATATGGCTCCCAGCCCAGCAGTGAAATGGTGAAAGGCAGCCCAGCAGGGAGCCAAAAGTAAATTTTACACAGCTTCAGGGTAGGTACAATAGATACAGCCCATCACTGCCAGTTCAGCTGGCACAGCACCACTGCCCTGGGCGGCCCCAGGTGATTCTCAGGGCATAACACTCCCCCCTTTCTGGGTAGAGTGTGGTATATCTATTGCCACTGAGATAATTAGATCTCATGGTTTTTATGCTCGCGTGAAGTAGGAATTTTGCAAGCTGCCCTCCCCATTACCTGCTGTCTGCCTGTAAAAACAGCCAGTTCACACACCTGAACAGTTTTGGTGGTGATATTACTGTAAGTGATGTTAACAGGATCTGGATGTTACACCTCACCAGCCAGGGAGTGGATGGCATATTTTGGCAGATTTACTCACTTGATCCTTAAGGAAGAGAATGTGACCAGATATTTTTTCTCTATTGTTTAGAGAAAAGCTCGAAGGGAAATACTTGGAGAGTGCAATGACCTGTTAAGTTGCCTGATTTGTGGCTGCAGCTGTTTCCTTTGCACGAGCACCGGCAGGACTGGTGATTCATGGGCGGGAAAAGATCACTCTTGCATTTGGTTTGCTGCAAGCTGCTCTTTTGTACCTTCCTCACTCACCATGGCATGGGCAGCTTCGGGGCACGCAGCTGGAGCATCTGAGTGCTGCAGGAGAGGCAGGGTCATCCTCGGGCTTTTGAAGAGCCGTTTTGAGGCTGCCAAGTACCCATCATGGCTGGGCAAAAAAAGCAGTGAAATGCTGTGTTCCTACTAATCAGGTTAAGCCTAGAGGCCAGAAACATGACTGTTCAAGGAATATCAAGCAAGTTTCTTCGTTTTTAAATAGGAGTTTGGAAACCTGCTTCCAGAAAGGCATGGAGGGCACCAGCCCGTGCATCCTCATCATCACTGCTTCTGCACAATTCCCACAGAGAAGAAAGCGGCGTGGGGGTGGAAGGCATTGGTGGACCTGAGGCAGAACTTGGCTCTGAGGTTTGCAGAGCACCAATTTCTAATACTCGCACACCTCTGGTATGCTTTTTATGCAAAACAATGAACATCACGTGCTGAGCATTGTCATCGCTGGCAACACTTGTAAATCATGGGGCTGTACTCTCCCATACTGGATGGCAGGGGATGTAGGTGACTTACAAGGACAGCGATAGGATGGCAATCTTTAGATAATTTCTGGAACAAAACCTACAAACTGCTAAAGTACTTCAGGCGAATTATAACACCCACCTTACATTTTAATGCCACCTTAAGCTGCATTCTGCATCAGTCAGCTGTGGGAGGAGATGACATAAACAGACAATTAATGTTTCTTTTCACTTGCAAGTCAAGATTGAAAAATGTGGTCACTGAGCTGTCTTTTTCTGACATTTTCTTAACAGATCTACACTTTGCAGAGAAGTTTCTGTCAGTCCCAGTGCTAGAGCTGTGCCATAAAGAAAGCAGGGAGCCCTCCACGGCACCGGGTGGACCATCAGCATCCGTGAGCACCACATGTACTTCCACTGACTGCAAAACTGCCTTCTTGTTGTCTGGGGCCGTGTTTTGCCAGGTGTGGTAGGATAAGTGTTTCAGAGGGATGGAGAAGGGTTCACACTTCCCCGGCTGGAATGCAAACAGGGTTCTTTTGGGGCAGCCCTGCACTCAGGTTCACCCGGAGCTGGATGGGGACAGAAGACCTCTTTAGCACCAGAAAGCCGTGTGGCTGGTACTTGCACCATTTGAACACATCCTTCGGGTCTGTTTAAGCTGTGTTTGTACTTGAAGTATTCTGTAAGTACAAGTAACAATCCGTGATGGAATACGTGGGTGTGCAGTGTTTCCTGGAACAAGCCCCACCTTCCCTCCAGTGCCCATCGTGGCACAGACTCAGCTCCCTGGAAACTCTGGCTTGTCTCCTACTCACCACTGTGTGCCAGGCGCCTAGTAGTGGGTTACACCAGTGATTTTAGTCCTTTGAGCAGAATTCTTTAAAAGACTTTTGTGTTCCACAGGTGTAATCTGCACTGTCAGCAGTGACTCTGTGGGTATTGACAAGCTGAGCTCAAGATATGCTGTCTTACAGGAGGTGGGTGGTGGGGAAAAAAAGATCTTTTATAAATATATTTGGATAATTGCATTTACCCAAATCACCTTCATGTCCTTTCCCACTCCCTCCTGAAGACAAGAGTGTTAACAAAGGAAATCTGCTATTTTATTGCTATTGGGATAACCAGATTCCTGACTTTTCAATCATAATTCAGGTTTTTTTTTTAAATGTCATATGCTGAGTGTGATTGACTTTCTGCCAGATTTTTATTAGATAATTGGCAGAGCACTTCTCCCATCACTGAGCCACTGTGGGGAAAATGGTGCAAAGGAAGGAAAAAATAGGAAGATGGAAGAAAAGAAAATTGAAGTATCAAAAAGGAAGGCAATTTTTTTTTTATAAAAGAAGTGTGAATCACAGCCCAGCGTTGGCTTTACAGCTCAGTTTCACTCAGTTAAACAAGCCTCCATGTGTGATTTGGGTCTGATTTAGTTACCCTGCTGCAGTCTCCCCTGTAGACAGTCTCCTTTTTATTTAAAGCACTCTCATTTCCAGTCATGAATATCTGACCTAAACCTAAATCAGCATGATTTCAATCAAGTCTAGCCATGAATCACTAATTTTATCTCCTGAAATCTCGGTGTGTACTGATAGCACGATCAGGAAACTCGGTGTCTCTACAAAACAGGTTCCCCAGTGTCCTTGACAGAACTGGGGCAAGCTGCTTGCCACAGTTTATGCCATCTGAGCTAAATTTCGTGGCAAGGGAGGGATAGACGATCACGCTGCAGTGAGGTAAAGCAGGGTGTGGGCTCGCAGCGTGTCAGACCCCCTGCAGCAGTGCTCTGGCTGTGTGTTTGTGCCTGTGCAGCCCTGGAAAACACACAGCAGCCTCCTTGCATGGGTGTGAACGTGCACAAAGGTGGTTACCACACACCCACTGGGGTACGTAGGGCACAGCAATCGTTCAGCTCCCTGGAAACAAAGTCACTCCTTTCTGACTGGAACAGAAGCACTCTGGAAGGATTTGTTCTCGTTAAACTGTACAAATTTTCCACAAATAAGCCCCACTCTTCCCCCCTGAACCCCAAACAAACAAACAAACAAACCCCAAAACAAAACAAAACAAAAAACCCCAAACCAAACCCAAACAAAACAAAAATTAACCAATCAACCAAAAAAAAAAGAAAAAACAACCCCCAAAAAACACCCCCTAACAACAACCAAAAAAACCCCCATCAAAACCAAACCAAAACAAAAAACACCAAAGCCAGCAGAGGGGTTTGCAGGAATCCAGGCTGTCAGACATGTCTGAAGACAATGGAATGAATCCAAGTGAATAAGGTTGATAACTACCCTTAACATTGCTGTAAACAGGTATCAAAACCCCGCAGTGAAGAAGGGATTATATGCATATATATTCCTTCCACTAGAGTGAACAAACACAAGATGATGGCAAGCCAGAAGGCTGCAGACACAGATGACCACATATTGATCAGAGCACAGTAAAAAGAAAACCTGGCTTATTCGTGCTAATGAAAACATTAGTCATACTACCAGGAAGAGTGTTCACAAACCCAGAAATCTTATTTTGGAGGAAGCTAAAGCGTGGTAAGGAAAATCATGAGATTTATGGGCATCACATAACTTGACCAAATACAGAACTGTGCAGCACCCTAAGATGTGAGAATTGTGTGTCCAGTACTGATTTAGTCGTGCTCTGGGTGTGTGTGTATGTACAGGTGTGCAAGCACGTGCTGCATACACACCTGTATCTGTACCCAGGCACACACACACTTGCATGCATGTATGACTGTAAATATTATTTTATTGGCATTTCAGGGGCATATACTTTGGCTTCTGCTTGGTCTTGCAATCTTGCTTCCTCTCTTGCTTCCTTTAGGATAAGCAGCCAACTGCTGCCATTCCCCTCCCCCAGGTGCAAGAGAGGAGGTTTTGCCTGGCAGCAGAAAGCAATGGGAAGAATATTCAGCAGTTTTGGAGAAAAGCTAGATAAAGTGGCCTGCTTTCAGCAGCTCTGCACTTCCTTCCTTCCTTCCTTCCTTCCTTCCTTCATTCCTTCCTC